>JAMPIV010010223.1:600000-809004 GCA_024509875.1 Oreohelix idahoensis | reverse complement strand
CAAATCACTCGCGATCTTGAGCCTGGTTCGCAAAAACTAAATGACAGATGTTGAAATTGCTTCCCTTTGTAAAAGTTATCATTAGTTAAAATTATAAGTATTTTCCTTATTTGACATACCTATCAGCCACTAAAAGAACGATTTTCGTGAAAAATTGTTTTGTTGTGCTGCAAAAGCAACAGGCAATTCATACTCTAATCTGTGCATGTTACTTAGATCCATGGTTGGAGTGAGCAGTGGCAAAGTTTTTGCATGTTCTTCATACTAAGTTCCAAATTTTTCATTGATAAAGTGTCCGTTCGTGGAAAAATCGAAAATGTAGATTTACAGACAAGCATGAGTACCTTATCCATGCATCCATTACTCAGTAAATCGAAGAGAGCTTCATGATACGGTACTTTCATTGTGGAGAATTCGATCTAAAAAAACACCATCTTTCTAAAGTTAGCTTCGTATATTGAAACAGAAACTCACTATAATTTCTGCCAGATTGAGTAAGTAATAGTATGAAATCTTAAATCATATTCGGCGGTCTGTCAGGAGGCAAGGTGTGGCTAGAAGTAGCCGCGCTAATAAGCAATTATAAGTCATTTTTCTCGACCAATGCGTGTCATATAAAACTAGCTAATGCATCGCCCCTGTAAGTAAATCTGATAAATATGTACAGTATAACTGGCGCTTTAATCCACGTAAAAAACCCACAAGTGCCTCAAACCTCTCTAGAAAATAATTACTCATCAACGGGGATTAAATGTTGAGTATATTTAAGTGCATTTCCTTAAAATGATCCTGTCTGGATGAAGTTTGGCTTTGCAAAAGTTCTCCTTGAGAATTAGCATTCCTGAGATTAACTAAGTCTCTCATATTCTGACTCTGCTAATTTCAGTTCATTGCTGTCGTTTTTTATCATTCTGATCTTGTTTACCCTCCTCGAAGCATGAAGTCTATAAGTATTTTGTTCAGACGATATCTTCTTGTCTTTCCAATTTTCCGTTTGTTTCTTCTGAGGGCCTCTCGCTTGAAATCGTTTCTGCTATCCAATTTCAGTTACGCTTACATCTCATTTTTTTTCCTCCATTCTCTCTCGCTCAGATTTCCTTCTTCTCAGCTTCCTCACCGCGCTCAAGCCTTTTTGATCTGCCTTCAATTGAAGTTTTTCTAGTCTTCAAAGTCTATACCTAAACTTTCGTCTCGTTCGGAAACTTCTATTTCTGTTAACTTTCTTATATTCGGACATATGCAAATTTCTTTACCCTCTTCAGCAGGCTATTTGCAAAGCTTTTGCTTGCTTAAGAAATAATCGAAGTGAATACATTATTCTATATAAGTAGTCACAGTCACTCAAAGATTTAAAATGATAATGAATCAATATATATTAGTTAACCCGTTGTTACTATAACTCAAGAGTGTTCTCAGTTCCTGTACCTTAGAACGGTATAATGTTATTCGCATATAATTATGTAAATATGTTATTATCAATAAATTTATGTAATCAATATGTCCATAAATGAACAACCGAGAAAGGACGAATAAGAAACATAACGCGAAACAAGACAGATAAATATGGACGGGTGAACACAATCGTAGAAATGCATCAAAAAAAGAAAATGTATATAAACTTAAAATAGAAATATTTCTTCGTAAAAATACTTACGAACGATAACTACGATCAGATAATTAACAGTAGCAAATTGAACAACACAGTGTAAAAAACATAGGTTTTGTAAAAACTGAAGCGACAGGAAGAGTGAATGACGCAAAATAACAAACGAAATTCATCATAAAACTAAATTACAGAATAAAAATAAATACGAAAACAACAATTAAAACTTGACAGCTAACAGCTAAAAACGAAGTCAGGTGTCACAGCCCACCACCAGACACAGTGGAACCGACGAAATCATCTTCTAGCGACTCACACGCAGTAGGAACATTCGCACTGAGGAAGTCTGCTAAAAGCAATTCCTAAAAGAACGTAGTCACGAAGGCCCTGGTGTGAAACCGGATGAGATCCTCTGTGAGTCTCCAAAACGACAAACCCTACGCCAAATCCCGATCACAAGAATACAACAACATATAACACATAACACCGGAAAATATAAAGGTTGACATAAGCAATTAATGGCACAAGCTAATAATAATAACATACATGTCTAACGATACAAGTATACTTAGCTTCGCCGTGGCCCGGGAAAAACAATGTGGCCTCGTCTCCCGTGGATTACGCTTTAGAAGCAAGAAAAAGTTACTTCGATACTGGCGATACACGCGCATCAAGCCCTCGCGACGAGAATGAAAACGAAGCAGTCAGATCCCTGGACAACCCCGAAGTGAAGGTTATAGATGACCTTGAGAAACTCGTAACGGTCAAGTTGATTAAGATTTCTCCATTTTGACAACAATTCCAACTAGGTCTGAGTCTCCTTGTGAAAGTACACATTCTATTTTCAACGATTACTTTGATTGATAAGATCATTTGAAAATGATAAATTTCAGACCACAGCTGGCAGCAAAACCAATTATCGTGTTATACCGTTTATGGTAATTGGATGGTCTTCATAACGCATATGTAATATGAAACAAAATGTCAATAAACTAGTTCTGTGATAACGACTACACAGAACAAGTTATGTTTAAACTGTTCACCCATCGAGGTAAGATAAAAGCACAAGTTCGGTTTACAGTACATATAGTTTATCGATCAACATGGCACATAACGAAGAGAACAGACGATCATAGTTCAGCATGTGATGATCACGTACAAAATGTCTATACTTGAAGTTGCTGATTACAATACCTTCTTATAGCTGCCTGAAAGTGATTCTTACAAGAATTTAAGATCCTATAAACATTCCACAACAATCTATTCAGGTAGAGTTCTGATCGGCTAACTCTCTTTACATCCATGCCTACGACTTTGGGCATAGAAGAATTGTACGGCATATAAAATAATTGAAGGCATACAGAAATAAATAAAGACTGGTTTAAACAACACGTCAGGATCTTACTTACTCTCTTACGGTAATCTATACATAATTACCACCCGACGGTGAGCCGTCTGTCTCAATCTAGAAATTACATGCGAAAGAATATACTTCCGCGCTTGAACTACAACTGAGCGCCAAGAGATACTTAGTTACGGCAATGAAATATACAAAATATAACCAGTGTATGAGGCGAAGCCCTCAAGTCCGGACCAATGATACATGATCCTTCGCATCATTGGCTTCGTCAAGAATACCAATTGAATCAATATAACATATCTGCATTATACAAAACTGCGAAAAAAACTGGCAGAAAAATTCCAATATAGTATACATCGTGCAACGGTACATAACAAAGTCCGCACTAGCCGCCCGCTTCAAAACATGAGGCCAGTCAGAAAACTACTCAACTGAGTTAATGACCCCATTTCTTATATGTAAGATCGCGTCTCCCAAAGGGCAACTGCACGAAATTAACCTGTACTTTTTTTTTTTTATTTTTGTTTGTTTTTTGTTTTTTTTTTGTGCACAGTCAGTGCGCGAATCATACTCGACCACCAGCACAAATAATATAACTAATGCAAACTGAGTAGCTACATAGTTGGCAGGACGCGAAGACTATCCCAAAATACCCGTAGTAATAAATGTACGTAACAACAACAGCAACATTAATCACACATAATTCATCCTATACAATCTACAGCTAACTAGCCGAAAAATATAGCAGAAAAATGAGGCACAAAGAGTTTACTACGGCATGCACTTGCAATTTAGCAAAAATTACGTACCATCAAATTATTACCAACACATATGTTACACACCAATCAAAAACAGAATAATAATACAATGCGATGAAAAAATTGGCCTGGTACATTCGAGAACAGTCATATATGCTTCTTCCAACAAAAATATATACTTATCAAGCAATAAAAAAGATCATCGAAATAAACATCAATACATGTTTCAAAGAAATTACACATATTTCAAATAGAACACTCCAATACTGATATATTACACTCTAGAATACAATAACAATGTAGCTATTTAAGCAAATAAATCAGCTGTAAAAAAAAATTATTCCGCGTCAATTCCGTCTAATTCTTGATCGTACAAAAAGTGACTCGTCAGATGTATATAGCGAAGACTCTCATAGGTTCACAACTTGATAAATAATCCACATTCTTCACGAATAACGTCAACAAAGTGCGGTGCCAACGATCATCACAACGTCCACCGCTACGAGAGCAATTACAAAGTGGAAAATTTCTATTAAATCATCTGTATATGATTAATAAATGGAAAAACAGAAATCAACTTCCACATTTACCTATTATCTTGGGTGTGAGTATAGGCTTGGCCCTTTTCACACACCTCAACAAATCTGCTGCTTACAGCGATGTAAACAGCACTGAAGGCTTAACTATCACTGAACCGTCAACGAAAGTTCATCCTTTGTTGGAAGCCTGAAAAAAATTACTAGAAGCATTCACGAAGAACAGATGACGCTTTCGACACGTGCCAAAACCCACTAGTGTTGAGCAATCAGATAAGTGTTATTACTTTGCTTTTTAACACCGCGGAGCACAGAAGGTAGTTTACAGCTAAACCTGGTTAACAATTCTATAATTGCTGTTAAGAATCAGAGTGTTATTTGGTTCTATAACACAGTTGTACGTTTTACATTCCGCATTTAAGGCATAATTACATATATGCATTTTCTCTGGATAAAAATATTCTAACCAATGTAATCTGGCGTGTTAAATAAGACTCATGCACATGAGAGAAGATGGGATATAGTCTGTATAAAGTTAAGCAACAAATTTAGTACCAATTGACAAACTTTCAGAGTTTACTTTCCAGTTACAATTCTAATACTCTTAAATCTACGATGTTTGAATCTGTCAAATGTTTCTTGTTTTTTAAGCAAAAGGAAACCATTACTATAATGAATTGAACATATCCCTTGGTACAATTTTAACCTCATGAGTTATATCTCGCTATCAAAAAGTATTCTTATCCTTGTTTCGTCGGCGAGTGTGTTTACGAATGGGATCACACTGACTTGACTGGGTATACCAAAGATTGTAATCCATAATCTTTATTGTTTTGTCACAAAATATGTTTCGCTTCCTGAATAAGGAGATGCTTATTTTTCTTCCCTGCTACTATCCAAGTCCAACCAGGGTCTCCCCACTTAATTGACTGTTGGTTTTGAACGAACTGTGAAATTTATTCATTTAAATTCTCTTTTGTTATCTACAGGGTTATCTAATACTTGTAAGATTTCCTTTGCTAGCAGGCTTGCCGCCCAGAACCAATATCGCAAGAATCATTGTAGTTGCGTTGAACAGTTAATATTCCCTACGAAGCCAAGTAGTTCGTCCACCAATCTTCACTTCAAGAGTCCGCTTTATGTCTTGTCACTGTCATCACTGACAGAAATGACCACTCTTTTTTTCTAAAGAGAATGTCAAGTAGAACATGCCTAATCTCACTCTGCTTTCTGAAATTGAAATAGATCTTATAAGTGAAATATCCTAGGCACTTAAATTTCTTATGTTTAACCTCTCAACTCTTAACAAGCGCCTTGCAGCTTTCCTGCTGCTAGCAAATTTTAATCTATGCGACCTTCTCTCTCATTCAGGCTCGTATTAATTCTAACAATACGTCTCTGTCTTCATACTGCTCTGAGTTGGCTCTCATCTGAGTCAACTCTAAGTGTAAGACTGAATCTTATGAGCAATCATTGTTATTATATCATAAATCTCATCATTCATTCTTAAGGTACAATAGTCATCGTCCTCTAATTTGAGACACCATTGAGCAGATCTCATTATCATACGGCCTCACCGCATCAAGGAAGGCATGTTTATAGTAAGTAACTTTTGGCTCATGTTCATCACTGTTTCTCCATTTTCAAATTTGTCAAATAAATCTCTCACGCATCGTCCTTCTTGAAGTTCCGCGAGTTTTTTTTTTTTTGTTTGTTAAGACTTGCCAACTTCACTATCGCTTATCTTTAATCTGAGTTGCCATCTTTGGGAGCTACATCAATGCTACACTCAAGTGCTGTTTGAGTACTAGCAAGTCTGAGCTTGATTACACAAAATAATCTGTAAGTTTAGATAATTTCTGCCTGAAGTTTACTCTCCTTCAGGCAGTAGGGCAAGTCATGAGACAGCTATTCCTTATGCTCCTGTACGCTGTTTTATGTCGCAGACTTGCTTCTCTCTCATTCGTAAATTCTACTTTCTTTTCCGATAACCGCTCATTACTTTCATCAATATTCTTTTTCACATAAGCAGTCTTGTTATTTCAGACTGCAGTCACCATCAACGGTCCCTCGCATATTCCTAATAAGTTTACGGTAGTTGGTCATAACTCACCAGGACCATTGTCATGTTTATAAGAGTTTCAAGCTGACTCAATGAATTACTGTACAATCATTCCTGTTAGAGGTACCTATATTATAACGGCATACACTACCTAGAGGATATGAAACTACCTATGCATCCAACTATATTGTAGCAATCTAATCGATATAGATTATCTGGACAACACACGACCAATCCCCATCAACAAGAATAAGTGATGAGGGATAGTATAGGCAGACTTGCTAGAAATGCAGAAACAGTGCACAATCTACACACAAATAATCACTTATCTTAATATTCCTTCCGTCTCCGTGTCCGCGTGCGACAACACCAGAATATCACAAAGGTCTGCAGATAAAACCGTTCGCAAACGGCGGCAGAAAAGGTACACAAACTAGAATTTTCTTCTCTTGCAGGTGCGCTGCAAAAGTGTAGAATACAGCTCAATAGCAGCATCATCACCCCCCCCGGCATACAGAAACACCGCATGCAGCATCCGCTGTAATTCGTTGACTAGCAGATAATCTCAAACGACTCTCAAAACACTTGCACATTAGTTAAACTTGACTGTCTACCCAAAAACTGTCAACCTTCCGCACTTTTATATTCTACGCCCGTGGTGACACAAGTTAACTCACTAAGGGTCGAGGGACCATGAACACAATGTAGGATACCAATAAGCCACGCCTACACGAAGGCTTCTATTGCCACGCGAACGATCCGTGGTTATTCCGTTAAATAAACTGGGGCCCACCACTGTAAAGGAATTTGTTTTATTCAGGGATTGTTGAAAAGATTAACCAAAACTAAAGCAGTCTAAATGAGTTACCCGAAATGTTACCCACGTTAAATAGTTACTGATGGGAGGTTTATTAATATTATTATTATGCTGAGACAGGTCTTGGACGATTGATTAAATGGTGAAGGTGTTACCCATTAGATGGTTTAGGCACTGTTCATGATTAGGCCAGAACGGCTCCACACAGAGTCAGAACAGTAATTCTTATATCACCAGCGAAACCGTTCAAAATATCAATGTCTGGCTACTTTCCAACCGACCACATGCTACACATCTGCATACTGGTTAGTGAATTCAATCGTTTGTTGACCCTAATTTCGCTCACCAGAGCTATTTACGGGCGAATGGATACGTAGGTGTAGAGCTCGCTTCTAAACTGAAAAACGGCAACCACTATAGCAACAATGTTTGTAGTTACACGAGAACTTATTTATAAAAACCTGACTATCTGATACTAATGTTAAACTTTTGCATTAGCTGGTATACGTTCTGTTATTAGTCAAGTTCGCATTGAGAATTATTCTCTATTCCATAGTTATAATGGCTATATATGGTCATAACGGTTTATCACCGCGTTACACGGCCTACTTGTTCTCCGTACCAATGTGTGAAATAGTTGTATTTAAGTAGGTGTGCGGTGGGTGCATTCAGCACAGGCAGGGTCAGATAAACGACCAACATCAGTGAGGCATGGAATGGCTAACGCAGTGTATGTTAACTAACGTTTAGTAGGCACCACAACACGTTCTATGAAATAACACAGATACACAGTCCACAAGATCAAGTATAAACATCAGTCATACTCCACTAAGTACAATAATGACAGTAGCTCACACCGCAGTCACATCTCCACGTCTCATAATCAATAGCAGGCTATAAAACTTAAGTATTACTACTGAAATCGCTCTCAGCTAACTGGTCGCTAAGGAAAAGATACCCCGTGCTAATAGAATGAATTCCTCAAATAAGGCCTAGCAACAGGTTCGGCATCCCGGTGAGCTAATATAAATGAATCCTCAAATATGCCCTCATCAAAGTACGCTCTCAACTTGCCTCCTAATGGTAATAAGAAATCGGCCTCTCCAGCGATGCGATTCCAACATCACATTTATAATAACTAGACAATGGATTCCTTTTTCCCAGGCCACCGGTTTTATCCTCGCCGTGCTGACAATGAGTCAATTCTCAAAATATGCATCATCAAAAAGACAAAATGGCGTACTCCAAACCGGGCGCTCTTAAATTAGTTATGGATCCTCCTCAACAATAACGAGTGGGCCTCGTTCAAAATAAATGCCTCAGGCAAAGACACGTCCAACCTTGGCCGTTTAATGTAGGATGTAGATCCTCCTTCTATAGATAACGATGGGCCTCCTTCAAATAGTCATGGCGGGGGGGGGGGGGGGGGGGGGGGGGGGGGGGGGGGGGGGGGGGGGGGGGGGGGGGGCTCATCAAAGACGCTCGCACCTTGGCGCTTAATTGTAATGTGGATTCCTTTCAATATGTAACGATGCCTTCTCGAAATTCATACTAAGAATCCGTAGCGCAACGGACATCATCACCTCGGCCTGGCTAACGTACATCAATGGTGAACAATACTTATCGGCAATACTTCTCCGCAGACTAGCACCTCCGCGAGGCAAGCTGGCAGTAATCTGCGCCTTCCATCATCCTTGACATTTATATATTCAAAAGCATAAATCACTGATCCTTACCATGTCTTCAAAAATACTCACAACACAATTCTGCCAATAAACGCTGAAATTATAAAGCCCTACCAACACAAATAAATGTCGTTATAACTTTTGCAGCTGCTGCAGGGCATACTCGACACAACACACACAGCTGTAGGACCACCGACCTCTCCGCAGCGGTATCCAAAAACATAATGCAATTAGTTCACCAACTACACTAGAAGCCCCCCCAAAAAAACACGAGACTCGGTTGTTTAAAAAACACAACTCAGTCTCGATAATTGCGTGGGCTAGTCACACGAGCTTACTCACAGCTCAAGACATTTCAGAGAAAAAAACATCTCCGCGATTTGAACTGACCAGTGTTCGCCACTTGGAAACTTCTCGATCACACGAGGGAATTCCCCTAATACATATTAACTTAACATCAGCTTAACCAAGCAACGTAACCCGTAATCGAATCTATTTGCTTAACATTTTCAAGATCACCTCCCCTTGCTAATATTTACACTGTATCACTCTCCCAAATCGTACCGAGAATAAAAATAGAGTATCAAATCGTGATACGTAAACGAGCCAGGATTGGCTAAAGCAAACACTCCACACAGGGAGGTACAATACTATATCTTCGTTGAGTCTTCCCACGACTTGGGGGTAAGACTTATAATAATCTTTGTCGAAGACGTCTGTCTTTATCAAAAGACTTTATGGATTTCTCTAGCGTAATTGCTGTTTGGCAACAAATCGATCGCACCGAGTTGCGCTATTCTATTCGATGCTAGTGCAAAAAGGCACGCAAATAACACTGACTAACAAACAAACAAAAGATTGTTTTTCTTTCTCTAACATTTCTATGTTTTTCTGGTCAATTTTAATGCGCTGTTTTTAAATCTGCCAACCGTTTTTCTCTATCAGGTCGGGATCTCTAGAAATACGCAATTGAAGTTTTTTTAACAACGCATACAGTATTACAACATCATTCGTACAAGAAGTATAACAGTTATGTAGGCTTGAATTTCTTTGCAGTCGACTTTCGTCGGTGAATGGCATGTGGTTACATCATCGCGATGAAGGTTACAGTCGCCCCAACAATAATCGTGCTAGGACAAGCTATGTGCAGCACTTGCACACAGCATCGCCTGATAAACGTGACTTACCCATTAAACGGCAGATACTTTGATATGGAATCAATGAGTCTCGTCTATGTTGCATCGGCTGACTTCGGCTCAAGGTTGTCAGGGAAAAAAGTCAAGATTGCGCGAATTCGAGCAAATGAATTTTGGAAGGAACATGTAGGCTAGCCCATAATTCTTGTATCATCTATGCAACTGTGTTTTGTTAAAAACAATATGGCACATAAGTCGAAATCCAGATTTGTGATTTCCCAGAAAGTTTATCAGACGATCGATTATTTGAAATGCCATCTGCATGACGCGAGAAGTTCACTACGCAATAGTAACAAGTCTTGCGCGAATTGGGGGGGGTGGTCTGCAAGAACGTTCCTAATCTGAGGTCCTCACAAGATGCCGCCTTATCTTTGCATCAGCTAACTCGAAACTTTTCTCGAAGACTAGCATAAAAATATTTTGGGCTCGGGAAAAAAACTTTTTTTTTCTCGAACGATTAAAGTTGAAAAAATGCTTTTTGCCGCTGGGAGTTTTTTTTTTTTTAAATCTGATATGGAACGCTTTTTTTATTAGGTTACGAAAAAATTTAATTCGGATGAGCCCGCCCCCCCAAACCTTTAATAATGTTAATAACGGGTGAGTAAAAAAATGAAATGAGGCTTGATAGCCACTTTAATTTGTTTTGGCTTACTATGTTCCCGTCGTGTGGCTGTGCCATCACCATAAAATAATAAATAAATTTTACATTTTTTTTTTTTTTTACACATGCCCAGAAGCTGCATACGAGGACAAAATTTTACCCTTGCGAAATCCAGGGGTTCGTGTGCCGCCACACCTTTTTCCTCTTTGCATAATGGGTTTTTACGCCCTTGGTTCTTCCTTCTCTTATTATTGTGCCCGGCCTGAGTCCCCCCCCCCATTTCCACAATAGAAGCCCCAACCCCACCCAAAAAAATGTTTTAGTAATACCCCCATCCCCCCCCAACGCTGCAATTGCCCGGGGCCTGTAGTGAGAAATTCTGCAAATTGACCCTTCGTCAGACGATTACCTCTCCACAAAAATTCCCCACGCCCCGCCCATTTTATAGTCGGTAAGTAGCCCATTGGTACTTGTTTTAGAATTCTTCTCTTATTGTTGCAAAAAGTGTCCTTGAATACCCATTAAAATGATGTTCATTGGTTGTCCCCAAAAAAGGATTTTTTTATTTATTTTATTCAGGCTTGTTCTCCAATATAGAACAGTTAAGTTAATGGTGCGAACTGGAAAATCTGGAAAAAATGAAAAAAAATGTTAAAATTGAGTTTTCCATTATTGCAAGTAAATAAAAACGACGCCCTTTAGGTAAGAGCTTCAATGATCGTAATTTCCCCCTTTTTTTTTGTTTGGAACTAGATCTATTCGAATGAAAAAGTTCCCCCCCGCTGCCAATTTTCGTTTGCAATCTAAATTATGGATGCCCATTCTCATGTGGAAACCCATCCTAGTCAGGGTACTGGCGAAATCCATTATGACCCGTTATTAACACGTCGCTTTCTGTGCATACATAAGTTCAAAAATTCGCCATGTTCCATCCCCCCAACTCACAAAAATCAGTCTTTGCCCCACAAGTATGATTTGAAATATCAAGATTTATATCCCCTCGGTGTTCCCCCTAGAAACCGAAAATATTATGAATATCTGGGAAAAATCCGCTAAATTTGGGGCCACGGACTATAAAAAAGGGATTTTCACTGATTCCCCCCCCGCCCTGAAGTCCCCCGAAATACTGATCGAGGGGTTTTGAGTCATTGTAATCCGCTGATTATCTTGTATTCCTTTTGAATGAGGAGCGAAAGAAAATCCCCACGTATTGCCATACGAAATATACACATTCCTTTGAAAAAAGTTTTTCTTATGTCGCGTCTGAATGGTTTTTTTTTTTTTTTTTTTTTAATCTTGGAAGGTGGGAAAACAACCCAAAACGACATTTTTATTTTCACATAGGTAAGAACAAGACATAAAGATCCGAAGTATGCCTCCAAGAAAATATTTTATTTCCCCCCTAGAATTGCAAGTGACGGCTTAGGTCGCTAATAAATCAAGACCATTTTGTTGGGCTGTGTATGGATTAGTTTCAAGTTGCCAAACGTTCCCCAACGGGAAAATAATTTTTTAAAGTTTGTTTGTTTTTATCCCACCTGAGTTGGCGACCTGATTGAGTGAAAATAAATTTCCGTTATGCAACTAACAATGGATTTAACTAGTCCTTGGAAGAGTCGATGAAAAGTCCGCAATTCGTTAGACTATGTGCGTTTTTTCCCGAGGTGCACCATTAGACCGATTTTATCAATTTATTTGCACGATAAAAAATTGACCGTAATCGATCCTACCCCCCCCTTTTATTTTTTATTTTTTTTTTTTTGTCCCTATGACGTTTTATTTTTTAAAAAATCGTGAAAACCATAAGCGCTAAAGATTCCATTCTTTGATTCGGCAACAGAGTAATGCCGCTTGTTCCTTGGTAAGATGCGAGATCAACACGTAATTAATCTGACAGTTTCTGAATGGCGAATTAAGTGAACACCATCATGTCCAGCCGTGTATATAATGCGCGAAGTCAGAATAGTTTGCTAAAAACCAGAACGGATCACATTTCATGATGGTTCATATCACGGTCCAAACGCCGAGGATATTGTTCTGGGTGAGATGGGAATCTAGGAACATGATATTGGATCATGAGCACTGTTTCGAAACCGATCAATATTATAGAGTAAACCACAGACTTTCTAGTTTAAAAGTGAAACTCATGGATATTTGTCAAGCAGAAGGTAACAATCAGTACGTGATTTTGTCGGTATCACGCCATGTTACTGCACTAAGGCAACTACCAAAAGTGCATCGAACTTATGTCTACTCGGGGCGATTTACTCGTAGCCTCAACCATACCTGGCCAATGTATCTTGCAGCATAGTCGAACAAACTGCCTTTGGCTGTCCAAGAGGGATTTGCATCATCAACTTTCGACATCGAAGATAAAACATTCATGATGCTTTCTTCTAGTAATGGTGTACAAGGGTTTTCTGGTGAACAACGACGTCAGGGCTAAAATATTCCCTGCACACGTAACAGAACAGATCAGCCGAATTTCTGCAACTTCTAGAAGCCATATTTCGCTCAGAATTATTTCAAAATAGCGTAACATATGTCATGCATCTTTTAGCAGTATAAAAAGTAGAATTATTTTGCATTTTATTAATTTTTAATAAGTTATATAGTAAAAATGAAACGGAGCAAATAACGGTTTCCCAAAAATATATTTATTCACAAATATCTTAAGAACCCGATGTGATAGAGATAACCGGATTTCAAATTTGAAATCAGCGCAAGAAACTGACCTAAGAACACTTATTCTTATATAAGAAAGAAAAATGTTGTTTGTCAGTGATTAAACATATTTGTGACATATTATGATACTAGCTTTCATATATCTATTTCATTATCTACATTTTTCTTTCACCTGGCTTTCACCTACACACGTTTTGTTAACATAAAACCCTCCTACTTTCAGATATCTGTCTCTTTCTTAATTTAGCATGCCTATTTTATTGATTAAATGTTATAGAAGAATTTTGCACATTTGCTATAAAGAGCACAAAACAAATGTCTATGTTAGAGAGAAGATAAACACCTATGCAGGCCACCAAGAACCACTTTTGTCAATAGTGAAATGTCGAAAGCTTGCCTGGTTTGGGCATGTAACTCGTCATGACTCCCTTTCGAAAACGATCCTCCAGGGAACAGTCGAAGGTAAACGGAGAAGAGGAAGGCAAAGAAAATCCTGGGCTGATAACATCAAAGATGGGAGCCGCGCTGGTGTAATGGCTTCGGCGTTGTACTGGCGACCAGGTGTTCATGGTTCAAACCCGGGCGTCGGCGTTTGAAGAAATGTTTACGGCCGGAAATTTGACTGAATAGCCTGGCCGGTGGAAAGCGGCCTCCTGTGATTAAAACCTTTGTGGAGTTGGAAGGTAGCGAAGCTCCTGGATATACCTGGGGTTGGAAGGGAAATGTCCTCTCTCAGGTTTTCTACACAGCCTCAGCAATGTGACATGTCATTGGGCCGAAGGGCTGAAAGCCTAAGTGCCGCTGGTTACGGAAAAAAAAAAAAAATAACATCAAAGATTGGACAGGACACGGTTTTTCCACACTTGTACGCATTGCTGAGAATAGAGAGCAGTGGAGGACCATGTCTGCTGATGCTTCCACCATGGCACCCCTACGACCCATGACGGGTTATGGGTTGAGATGATGATGATTTTATTTTCTGTTCTCTATTTCCTTAGGAATGTTTAACAACAGAGGGGGAGTGCCTAATTGAGCCTAATCGTTTGAGCCCGTGTTACCTTGTAAATTATGAAGCACCATCGATTGGAAAATCGTCGTAATAGATCAAACAGAGGAGAGTCGACGGAATGCGTAGAAAGGGGCGACTATTTATAAAAAAGTTGTACTTTTGGCGAAGGGAGATAATTTACACAATTAATCTCCCCCTTGTCCGTTCGGTCTCAGTGTAAACGTAGATATAAGGCTACGGGATCGACGAGATCAAAGAGACGATTTGATCGTGGACACACGTCTAACTTCGGCGGCGATGGTGCCAAACATTTCCCTTTCATACAGAATTGAACGAAGAATTCTCCAAAGGCGTTTAAAGTAACAAGTCTGAGCGAAGTTCGGCAAATTTAATAAATATATATCTCTGCCTTTAAACTCAATTTATCCAGTACCGACAGAATTTCAGAGAACATCTAGCTTCGAATTCTAAGATCTCTTATAACATTAGAATTACTTAGTTTTTCGATTGGAGATCGTTTATTTCTGTGTTTGTGGTAAATACTATACTAGAAGTTTGAGTGATTAATTGTTAAGTCCGTATTTTATTTCACTAAGATTTTTCTGTGTAGAGTTATTTAACTGTTGAGTCCGTCAATATAATCTACAGCTAAATTGTTTCGGTTGTAACGTAAATCTAACTAACTGATATTAACCAGTAAGAGTTATTTTAATCGTCGAGTAAATGCACTATTCATAATGAGTACTGACGAAATATTATTTATTTCTAATTCATGATGATTAAAATTATAAATGACTAGCGCTTATTTCACGGAGACTTTTATTAAACGATTCAATATGAGATACACGTGTAGTTCTATTCATAGTTAAATAACTGAGTGTATGAATATATTATATTTTACGCGGGTTTAGGATAGGATTGAGAATACTATATTATGGTTAAGTATTTGTATTTTTTTCTCCTTTACACAGTATTGGGTCAAAACCCAAAAACCTTACCAGCGGCTTCCATACAAATCTGAGAATAACCTTACAAAAGAACATTTTTACTTAGTATCTGAGTCTTCAAGGTAAACCTGTTTTACACCCAGAAAGAGACAGAGTACCAACCCAAAGAACATTAAGAATAAATTTTGTAACTGGGCCTATCGATCCAGATTTCTTTTTCCCAATTTCATTTACATCCAGCCCGTTGTGGCGACCTAACAAACATTAACATTTCCCGACGTTTGACCATTTGTGGTGTGGCAAGGAATTTTTATACTGAGAGAAGTTACCAACCTTCTCAAGCTATTGACACTGTGAATACTGTTAAATTTCTTACCTGGTCTAATTAATGTGACATAAACAGAAGTCCTAATTAAAAGTGACAAAGTGAACGCTCCCCGGAGAAGTGGATTTAATCTGTCTTTGAGGAGCTGGGGTTCTCTTTGCCAAAATAACCCTGGATTTGCTGTGGGCGTGTGTCCTAAAGATTGTTCCAGAAGGTGCAAATCAAGTGTTAGGTAAGAACGAATGCACGTGGCCACGGTTGTCTGAGAAGAGAGGAAGGATGAATGAATAATTCTCATACATATATCTTGTAGAATCCATGTACGCACGTTGTTTATTTTTTAGTAAGTTTTGCTAATACTGTCCCTTTTTTTTCAGAATAGATTAACGTATAAATTCTGTTCTTTACTGTAGATGGGAAATCCTAGACCATAGCGTATAAATCTTTGACTCTTTGGGGGTTAATAACTTTCTTCTAACGGGATCTTGTCTCAACAGAGGGAGGGAGGATTACACCTATGAGTCTGTTTCTTTATTAATTTCATTAGTCTATGTTTAGTTGTATTTGATTGATATTCATAATATTGCTGTTGTTGAGTTTCTTTATAGTAAATAAAATTTACATAAAAACTTTATTTACATGTGTTGGTCAGCTCGTCCCAACATATCCCTATTCCATTGATATGGTTTTCACGTCTGTGTGTCTAACTGTCGTCACTTATGTGTGTATGTATGTGAGTGGTTGATGTATATATTAATATATATATAGGTAGACTGTCTGACTAACAAAGTTCTGTTATAGAGATAGGCTGAACGAGAGGATCTTCTCGAGTTCAGGGACAGACTCTACCTATTTTCTACCATTTCACTCGTGAAAATCTATTTCTTATCTTATCTCTCACTGAGTCACCACCTGTCTAGTTCTATTTCAGAAGGGACCAAACTATGTCTTAATTCCCCTATCGAAAATCTACGACAATATTATTAATTTAGATGCGCTCACATGTGTGTCTACAAAAGACTAGACCCGCATGTGAGGATCTCAAACACTTAACTCCCACGCGAAAAAGGACTTAACACTGTGAACATATTTAACCGCAGACAAAGATAGTGGCAGTCACCATATTCAGCGTGAAGTTTTTAATATGTTTAACTTAGGCTGGACACTTGCTGTTAACAATTGTTAACATCTGTTCCTCGTCATTTTTCCTTCCCTGGTTTATCTTTCTTTTTTTTTTGTTTCATTTGTGACCGTTTCTTAAAATGTTCTTCTCCGGCTTCCTTTATTTCTGTTGGCCTCTCTAACCCTTGGTTTGACTTCTTGTTCCTTTTTGTGGTCTGTGACGGTATTGCCTCCCCTGCTTTGCAGTAGTGGTCCAACAGTGGCCAAAACTCAAGAGTATCTAATATGGGCTTCAAAGGTGTCAACCTTCTTACAAGATTACTCTTGGCAGATATGTAGATAGAAGGTTAATGACGCTTCTACCACAAAGGAGTAATCATAAGATATTCAGATTAGCAAAAACAATGCTGCATTTGGCTGAGCATGTTAATACTAGAATCTGCCGACAACTTTTGTGAAGAATTGAGCAATGGTTTATGTTAGCTCGTTTAAGCCCCCCCCCCCCCCCCCCCCACCTCTGATTAACTCAGTGGAATTCTTATTATTCTGGTATAGCTCAGTTTAGAGTGTGTGTAGTAAATTGACTGAGACAAACATGCAGTAACTTTAAAATAATTAAATCGAAGTTAAATTTGTAAAATTACAAATAACAAAATTTAATAATCACCTAAGTTTTAACAGTTTGAAAATAATTATTGAATAGTTTAGAAGAAATGTTTCATCATTGATTGGTAATAGAGACGATGAAAAAAAAAAATCACTTTATCAGCATATATTTTACACTTAGCTGCCTATAGTTATTTCTGCTCCCGCTGATGTGTTCTTTTTACACTGCTCACGCTCGTCGCTGGTCCAGGTTGTCGGGTGTAGCTCGTTTCCCAGAAATGTCAAGGAAAGTCTACAAAGTTGATCCCTTGTCTTAAAGCTTAGGCCACTTGTCCCTTCTTGTTCCAGAGATAGTACTTTCTGCTGGTACCACCAATAAGCCAATCCTGGCTCACAGACTTTTTGCTCAGATGAAGCTAAGGTACTAGCAATTGCCTTATTACACGTGTACTTTGGGTCGTTAATTTTGACTTTAATTCCCTTTCTGACTCCGTGTGTTTCCTTCAGTTTCCTCAGACAGTGGCTTTCCTTATTTAAATGATAGAGATTTCCTGGGCTGAATTGTAAGTCCTGATGAATACTCCAATAAAAGGTGTCCGGTCTGATAAATGGACATACTGAATTCTAACTACTGGCACGTCTGGTGTCTTTGGCAAGTGAATCTCACAGTAAATTTTCAGTGAAGGAACACTGAACAAACGCCAGGTTATTCACTGTCCAACCCCGCTCTGTTTGTTATGGAACTCAAATGATCAGCCAATCTGATTTTAATATTTTGCATGACTCATCTAGTACAAAATTTCAAACATTACTTTTCTGAAAATAGGCTGTAAACATCCGATCGCCTGGCAGACGAACTCACAGACACATCTGTAAACTGTGTTTCAGATATTACAAATTATTACTTTATCAGAAAGTAATCTCTTTGTAACAAGGTGTACCGGAAACGATTATGTCATGCCTGACTGTCCAGAATGTGTCGCACAGACGATTAATCTCTTATCTGTCGCGCACCCGGGCCTAATCTTAGCAAAGCTTTGCTGCACCCTGGCAAACATGATGTATTATCACTAACAAGGAGTGTCAAAATGATTTGACAATGTCAAATATCTGCTACTTAGCAGAGATAGAAAGTGCGACAATTGAAAGCACGCAGTAAAATACGTACCACAAATGTACCGATTACTGCCGTAATGAAACAGAGATTAGGAAGAAGAAGGGGTCACCCCAATCCATTCTATGACATGGTCACTCTTTTTGTTCTTGTTGAGATGGCATTAGTTCATCACCGTACATAACTTTTACACTAAGTCATACATTTCATTTATGTTATTTGGTATTATTTGATATGTTGTTGTAGTAGTTTTTAGTCGTTGATATGTCTATCTTGTTGAATTTATATGTTCTAATTTTTGTTTTTTTATGCCCAAAATTTTTTTATTTAATGAATTCCCACTCCCCCCCCCCCCCTCCGATTCCCCCCCCCTCCCCCCCCCCCCCCGCCTATCCCCCCCCCCCCCCCCCCCCCCCCCCCCCCCCCCCCCCCCCCCCCCCCCCCCCCCCCCCCCCCCCCCCCCCCCCCCCCCCCCCTCCCCCCCCCCCCCCCCCCCCCCCCCCCCCCCCCAACCTTTCACCATGCATGCCTGTCTAGTGGACTTTTTCCTATCTTTTCAAAACCAACTTAAATGTAAAGTCTTAGCTTAAATGTAATAAAAATAATTTACTGGAATATGTTATGCCGATTTTTCCCTACTAAAAAGACAGTGCGTGAGAACTGGGGTAGATAACTGTTGTATAAAAGACTTTTCTCTTGAGATTCGTATGCTTCATATAAGGAGTGAACTGTTTGAGAGACTAAAGAGGATTGTGCTCGTAAAGTGTGTGTTCTTGAAATAGAGACAGAAGGCGTATACATATATGCCGAGAGTTTACTTTATCTGCTGAAAGAGGGAGTTCTATGCGCTTGAGAAGAAGAATTACAGAAAATGTAATACGAAGAAGATCTAATTTAAAGTTTGTTTGAGGAAAGCGATAATCTTTTTTTGTGCTGGAAAAAGATAGTTGATATAATTTTTTGAGAAATAGAAGGGGCTATTTGTTTCATGTAGAGATAGAGAATAATGTACAGTACTGAGATAAGGGAGATTGCCCCTTAGCACCTTAGGAGAAGTGTAAGTGCGCTTAAGAGAATGTATCTCCGGTGTGTATGTGTGCGAAAAAGATGCTTACGTGTGTTTGATAAGAGAGAGGTTGAGACAGTCATTGCTGTAAAATCCTACGCGATGCTATTTATTGCTGCTATCAGGAACTTTATACAAGTGCATTTTTGTTTTGAACAAATTTTCCATTACGAGCATCATTTATCTGTGTGATTTACTTTTAGTCTAAGTAAGCTACTTCGCCGCCCTCATTGCCTTTCAGCTCCTGGTGCTTTCAGTCGGTTCTCATAAAAAAAAATATTGTGTGGACAATGTGTTCAAGCTCTTTCCAAATCTATTTTTGCAATCCTTCTTACGTTTATCACATATTTTTGCATACTGCAGTGTCATAACACGGGCACGACACTCTGGAATTGCCACGTAAACTAGTGTCTTTATGATAAACTAGCAATATCCCGTCAAACTTGACGGGTTTTTAATTATAGTGTGCTGTTTCCATTCCCGGATGAGCAGATAGAAGTACATTCTTAGAGTGTTTTTGGTTTCTTTCCATTATACAGTGTAATCAAACTGTTCATGAACACCGTCATTTGAACGCTTTTCTTTGTTGATTGTAACTATTTTCGGGAGACTATATATACTGCTCAAAAAAAGTTAAAGGCCACTTTCAATTTTTAGGTCATTTCAACTATGCTGTTTTTTTAAAAACCTGAACACTCAGTCAAAAAAGTTTTGCTGCATTTTGTTGCATGCTTAAACAATGTTTGTTAATCTGACAATAAATCAAATCTGCGTTACGTGTGTGTACCTCCAAGGTCAATCAAATGCACGTGGTGGAAAGGGAAATAATGCATGTTTGAAAATGCTTCCTATGGCAAAGCCTGTTGATAACATTGTTGAAATTTGCTTTTCACGTGCAAGTCGTCACTATAGTGAACACATTTCACCCACTTTTCGGAAGGAATGAACAATGGGTATATTTGTAACATTTACCATTTTAGCCATGGCTCAGCTAAGACGCTTGACCAATTTTGACAGATGGAGAGCGATGGCATGGCTGCAGGATGATGTAGGGCTGCGAGAAGTTGCTAGGAGATTAGGAGTTGCCCACTCTGTCATACAAACTCTGCGTGATCGTTATAATGCAACCGGCAGTGTCGCAGAACAACGCAGGTCAGGACGTCCAAGGTCTACCACAAGACGGCAAGACACGCTGAGCCATGGCTAAAATGGTAAATGTTACAAACATATCCATTGCCCGTTCTTCCGAAAAGTGGGTGACATGTGTTCACTATAGTCACGACTTGCACGTGAAAAGCAAATTTCAGCAATGTTATCAACAGGCTTTGCCATAGGAAGCATTTTCAAACATGCATTATTTCCCTTTCCACCACTGCATTTGATTGACCTTGGAGGTACACACACGAAATGCAGATTTGATTTATTGTCAGATTAACAAACATTGTTTAAGCATGCAACAAAATGCAGCAAAACTTTTTTGACTGAGTGCTCAGGTTTTAAAAAAAACCGCATAGTTGAAATGACCTAAAAATTGAAAGTGGCCTTTAACTTTTTTTGAGCAGTATATAATGGAAACAATACCATTTTTCAACACGGTTGCATTCCTCAGCTGTGACCAACGTACACACGGCTAGAATTATGTTATTTTAAATTCAATTTAAAAGTTCTTTGATGACAACATTTCGTGTGAAAGTGCGTGGATTGTTTTCAAAGGGTGTTCCCTGATAATAAGTGATTTTAACAAAAACTTTCAAGTTTTCATGATTTGTACATCGGGTGAGGGCTCATGCACACCAATTTTTACGCACTATTTCTTTGTCGAGCGCTACTAATTTCGTGAACGAATAAAAAAAATAAATACAATAAAACCAAAGTATTTGTTCAAGCTCTCAATTGTACAATGTTATGCACCAACTAACGACGCTCTTGATACCACAAAAGATGACTTCTATGAAGCACTTCTAAGTACCATCAACACAATACCCAAGCATGACATAATAGCAGTCATGGGTGATTTTAACGCCAAAGTAGGTGACAACAACGATGGAGTACAAAGATATCTCGGTACTCATGGCATAGGCTGTATGAATCAAAATGGCGAAAGACTTCTAGAACTTTGTGAAATATCAAACCTCGTTGTGGCAGACACCATCTTTCCACATAAGAATATCCACAAGATAACATGGAATTCACCTGATGGCAGAACTAAGAACCAGATAGATCACTTCTGCATAAGCGCTAAATTTCGCTCATCAGTTCAAGACGTCAGAGCATACAGAGGTGCAGAGATCGGAAGCGATCATAACCTCTGCATAGCTAAACTGAGAATTAAACTGAAGAAGTTATACCAACAGAATAAAAATAGAAGAATAGATGTACACAGACTGCAATCAAATGATATAAAGGAGGAATATAATGTCAAAATGAACAACTATTTCGATGCTTTAGGCAAAATTGACAACGATATCACCACCAAGACACAATCGATACTAAATGGGAACAACTGAGAACAGCAATGACAGAAGCAGCAGTAGCGACCACCGGATACCTAGTACATAAAAAGAAAAAATGGATGAGAGAAGATACTTGGGATAAAATACAAGAAAGGAAAACAGCAAAACTTAAACTACTAGCGGCAAGTACACATAATGCAGTTGAATCTTGCAAACTAACTTATAACTTGTTAAATAAAGAAGTGAAGACAAAAACTCGAAGAGATAAAAGACATTTCATCAATGAACTGGCCGTAGAAGCTGAAAATGCTGCAAGAACTGGTAATAGTAGGTGCCTTTATCAAATTACAAAACAACTATGTCACCAGCCTACTGCTATGGAAACACCTGTTAAAGGTAAATTAGGGAATTCAATACCAACAGAAAAAGAACAAATGAAGAGATGGGCTGAGCACTTCATGGAGGTGCTAAACAGACCACCACCAACAGTAACACCTGATTTTAATAATGAAACACCCACAACCACCTTGCCAATAACTTGCGATGAATTCACGCTGGACGAGATCAAACAAGCCGTTAAAAGATTAAAAAATTTTAAAGCTGCTGGAGTTGACGAAATTTCAGGGGAAATGATTAAAGCAGTTAATGACAACAACATCTTGAGAATTTTAGATATTATAAATGAAGTATGGAGAGAAGAACAACCACCACAACAATGGAAAGACAGTATTATTGTAAAGTTACCGAAGAAAGGTGATCTATCAGACTGTAATAACTGGCGTGGTATATCTCTATTATCAGTACCTGGAAAATTATTATGTTGCATGATGTTAGAAAGACTTAAATTGCATGCTGACGAAAAGATCAGAGAAGAACAAGCGGGTTTCAGGCCGAAACGATCATGTATTGATCAAATATTCACACTAAGAACAATTATAGAAGAATCAGTGGAAAGGCAATCGCCACTTATTATCACCTTCGTCGATTTTCAAAAAGCCTTTGATAGTCTACACCGCCCATCATTGTGGAAGATACTTACAATCTATGGTTTTCCAACAAAATATGTGAATATAATCAAAGCGCTATATGACAATGCAAGATGTTGTGTTAGAACAAATAAAGGGAATACAGAATGGTTTACAGTAGAAACAGGGGTGAAACAAGGCTGTATTATGTCACCATTACTTTTTGGAATAGCTATTGATTGGGTTATGAGAAACTATACCCACAATGAACAATTGGGTATAAAATGGACAAATGGAAAATTCCTGGGGGACCTGGATTTCGCAGATGATGTAGCATTCTTAAGTTCAACACCAAGACAATCCCAAGAAGCAATAAATAATTTGTGTCATCTCTCGGTTAAAATAGGTCTCCAAATAAATGCCTCTAAAACTAAAGCTATGAACTTTTCTAACGAGACCTTTGATATCATCTTGAACGGGGAAAAACTACAGAAAGTTGAAAGTTTCAATTATTTAGGCAGTAAAATGACTCAGGATGGTGACACAACAAGAGAAATCCATACTAGAATTGCTTTGGCAGCTAGCGCCTTCAATAGATTATCTAACATTTGGAATTACGATCATTGAATATACATACCAAGCTTCGTCTGTTTAATTCAAATGTTATCTCAATGTTAACATACGGCTGTGAGAGTTGGAAAATAACAAAATCATTGGAGAACAAGCTGAATACATTCGAGAACAAATGTCTTAGAAAACTCATGAACATCAGTTGGAAAGAATTCAAGACTAATCAACAAATAAGAGAAGACTCTAGGCAGAAATATGTCTCCGACTATATAAGGAAAAGACGATGGTCATATATCGGTCATGTCCTACGAATGCAAAACAACAGAATACCACTACAGGCGCTCACTTGGGTTCCTGAGGGTAAGAGGAAAAAAGGAAGACCAAAAGAAACACTCAGAAGAACAATAATCAGAGAAGGAAGAACGTTGGGCCTAAATAATGTGCAAGAGCTAAGAGGAGTGGCGTCACAACGAACAACCTGGAGAGCACTGGTTTCTGCCTTATGCGCCGTGTTTGGTGCTTAAAGAATTTATTATTATTATTATTTGTTTTATATAACACCCACGCCGCGCAAGTTGCACACCGTGCGTTGCGCACTTTTTTTTCTGGCGCGAGTTACTATTTTGAGTGAGACCGACCGACGTAACATATATCGGTAATTATGTTAGTTGGGATTATGAATTGCACAACATAAATTCTGCTATAACGTTATGGTTAAGGCCCCGAATAGGATAATTCTTTTGGGATTTGAACAGCAACTACAAATACATGTAATTATGGCAGTGGGAAATCATTATCTTTGACGAGGAAATTATGATTTTGTTGGTAAATTCGCACAACAGCCTTTAAATCCCACGAAAGTTTACAAGTGAAACAATGAACTCTAGCGCGGACCTCTGAGAAAGCGAAGGTTGGCCTGAGATTAGGTATATAATCACTTCAAGATCTGACAGCTGAGAAGATATCCAGAGGCTGACTTATATACGAGGGGCGTTCAGAAAGTAATGCACCACATCGTTTTTCTCAGCTAATAATGAAGATAGAAGCATGAAATTTTGCACACTTCAAATATGGCATGTGCCAATTGTATGCACCAAATTGCACTGCAACCGGCCGAATAATACAGCTGCCTTAAACCGTTGAAATGGAGCGTGTTAGCAACTTGCGTTATAAACAGCGAATTGTGATAGAATTTCTCGTTGCAGAGAAGGAAACTGTTGTGAATATTCACAAGCGTCTATGTGATTGTGTATGGAAGTTTTGCAGTTGACAGGAGTACAGTCAGTCGCTGGGTTCAGAGAATCAAAGAATCAGGAAGTGGAGATACGGAGCTGCTTGATCGGCCGCGCTGTGGACGTCCTGCCACAGCCACCAACGCAGAAATGTTGAAATGCGCTGAGGGCATTATTCTTACTGATAGGCGAATCACTACTCAACAATTGGCCTTACAGCTGTCAGTCAGCATTGGTAGTGCAAATGCAGTTATAAAAACTCTCGGATTTTCTAAGGTTTGCGCAAGATCGGTTCCTCGAAGTCTCACAAATGACCACCGATTGCAAAGGAAAGCAATTTCTTCTGAATTGTTGGAGCGTTTCAATGCTGATGGAGAGAACTTTTTGGCTAAGATCGTTATAGGTGACGAAACCTGGGCACATCATTTTGAACCTGAGACAAAAAGACAGTCAATGGAATGGCATCATCCGCAATCACCAAGAAGAAAGAAATTCAAGACAATTCCTTCAGCTGGAAAGGTCATGATCACTGTCTTTGGGACATTGAAGGTGTGATTCTTGTGGACGTTATGCCAAGAGGAGAGACAATCAATTCGCAAGCTTACATTAAGACATTGAAAAAACTCAATCAACGTTTTCGCAGAGTTCGGCCGCACAAGAATCCAGCAGACCTGCTTCTCCTTCACGACAATGCGCGCCCTCACACAAGTCTGGCAACACGGGAAGCAATCAACAAATTGGGTTGGACTGTACTACCCCATCTACCCTATAGTCCCGATTTGGCACCCTCTGATTTTCATCTATTTGGTCCACTTAAAGATGCACTCCGTGGGACAAGGTTTGAAGATGATGAAGGAGTGATTCATGCAGCGAAGAAATGGCTACATGATCAAGACAAAATCTGGTACGGGCTAGGAATACATGCACTTGTTTCGCGCTGGCATAAAGCTGTACAGGTTGATGGGGATTATGTTGAATAATACCGATGTTTACATGACATATCCATGTATATTGTGTAAAAATTTCATGCTTTTTGAATAAACAGCTCCTGAGAAAAACGATGTGGTGCATTACTTTCTGAACGCCCCTCGTAGTTAGAAATCTTAACCCACAAAACAACAAGATAACTGAGAAGAAGCCACAACTGACCACTACTGTGAGCGATTTGTAAATCAAATCTTCAAGCAGCCGCAGACTTCAAAGTACCACTGTGTCTAAGGGCTCAACTAGTGGTGAAAAACGTGACACATAGTTTTGGAAATTGTAAACTGTTTAACAGTGGTCCAACACTGTTTCTGGCTTAAGCATAGCGTCTTCAATGTCCAGATGTTTTAACGACCTAGGGAAGTCAGCTACTACAACGTGTCAAGCAAGTTACGTCAAACTTAACGTGAAAACAAAAACAAAGTAACAATATACAGTTTATAAATTGTGTGAAATTTTGTAAGATATTTATATACCAAGGTGCTAATGTTTTACTATATATCATTAATCAATAAAGTGCATTGATTTGTGTATAACTGCAGTTAATGAATTATTTAAATATCCAGTTATAATTTTGTTGTGTGGTCAAAGAAATATTAATAATTTAAAATTGGCAGGGAATAAATACGAGGACTAGAATGGAACCAGGCCAGGAGGAAGACAGCTGATAGTATAGTCTGGCGCTCTCTCTTCCAAACCTCTACACCTCACAGTAGAAGGGGAACGACTAAGTAAGTAAGTAAGGGAATAAATACGAACGGCAATCATCTATTTATACAACACCCTTGGAGCATGGGATAGATCTAGCGAGATGGTGACATATTACACAGCTTCCTTCTACAGCTACAATCTGGAACTGTGCAGTTAACTACCTGTTTCTCCAGTTCTGGTAACTATCTTCTTCTTTGATCCTTAGCCGCCGACCGTCAAAGCAGTCAGTGGCCATTACGCCTGGTGGTGTCTTGTAGGGCAACAACAAATTGATTCCACTTTGCTCGGTCGGCGGCCATCCTTTGTACAGTGCCCCAACTCTGGTTCATTCTTTGCATCTCAGCCTCCACAGTCCTCCGCCAAGTTGTTTTTGGTCGGCCTCTCTTTCGTTTTCCTTCAGGGGTCCATAGCATAGCTGTTCTTGTGATGGCATCGGGGTCTCTTCTGAGGACATGGCCAACCCAGCTCCAGCGTCTGCCAGCTATGATGGTGTGCATGTCCTCTTTCTTGCTCTGAGTAAGCAGATCTTGGTTGGTGATGGTATTCGGCCAAAAGATTCGGAGAATTTTTCTTAGGCATGTTGTGTGAAAAGAGGACAATTTCGACATTTCCTTCTCTGTAACTCTCCAGCTCTCCGTGCCATAGAGAAGCACAGAAAGCACACAGCTCTGATATAATCCTAATTTTGTGCTTGTGCTGTACTGAGAGGACTTCCAGATGTTGTTTAGACTAAAAAAGGCTGTTCTTGCTTTGTTCATTCTGTTGTTGATGTCTTTGCTTGCTCCGCCATCTGGTGTTACTATGCATCCTAGGTATGTGAAGGCATCTGTCTGTTCCAGTTGCTGATTCCTTACTGATATGGGCTCAGGGTTGCTCACATTGAGCGTCATGACCTCTGTCTTCTTTAGGTTGATGTTTAAGCCCACCTGCTGGCTATACTTATTAAGTCTATCCGTTTTTTCCTGGATGTGTTGATGTGAATAGGCTAGCAGTGCAATGTCATCTGCATATTCCAGATCTTCCAATGTAGAAAATGTAGTCCATCTTATTCCTCCTGGATTGCCCTCTGTTGTCTTGTAACTATACTTTCTAATTTTCTATCCAACATCCATCCCACCCCAAGTAGCATAACTACGATTGTGAATCACCTATAGCATGTGAAATCAACTACCGGGCATAATTCATTTCTCTAAGGAAGTTGCTTGCATCCATAACCTTTTCGTTAGTTTGTGCACTGTGATAATTTCCGCTAGCTTTTGACTCAATAAAGTCCAATCCACAAGGAGGTAGTGGGTAGGAAAGGTTAAGGCGCCTTGTCACGAGAATGGAAGTAGATGGTGTCTGAGTTTAGACAGAGTATGAATGAGGAATGTGAAAATAGATATGAATAGAGTCATTATTGTAAAATAGGTAGTGAGGTATGACTTCTGGAGAGACGAAATATATAGTTAGGTATCCAATGTCTTCTTCCAGCAACACTCGAGACAATGTTTATAATGTCATTTAACCTCCTCCGTCCTCTCTGCTAAATAGGGAAATCTATCACAGTAAGGACAACAACAGTTAACATCAAGTGACAGGTAGAAAGTGAATTCTGACCGCTTAGAACAAATAATTATATTTATTACATATATATATATATATACACAAAGAAAATAAAAATAAAATAATCTCACTAGCGCTATTAGGCTAGTGATTTTATATACTTACTTACTTAGTCGTTCCCCTTCTACCGTGAGGTGTAGAGGTTTGGAAGAGAGAGCGCCAGACTATCCTATCGGCTGTCTTCCTCCTAGCCTGGTTCCATTCTAGTCCTCGGTCCTTCAAAGATTGTCTAATGTTGTCCTCCCAGCAGACTCTGGGTCGTCCTGGGGTCTGGATCCTTGGCTCTTTGTTTCCCATGCTTGTGGTAGCCGGTCTTCTCCCATTCTGCAGACATGGCCAAACCATCTTAGTTGGTACTGTTCTACTTGGGTCTGCAGGGGGTGGGATTTAAGGCCTTGACGTATCGTCTGGTTGCGTACCATGTCTCTTCTTGTTACTTCAACCACCTTCCTCACATATCTCATTTCTGAGGTTTGGATCTGGCTTTTGTGGGTTGTAGTCATTGCCCATGACTCGCATCCATATGTCAAGACTGGGACATAGGTGGAGCGGTATACAGCCATCTTCGTTTTCTTACTAACCTCTCTCTTGCTGAGAAATCCTCGATTTATAGCCTGAAAAAGTCTCTCAGCTGCTGCTTTTCGAGTGGCCAACTCTTCTTTGATGCCTCCCTTTCGGTCAATAATAGCTCCGAGGTATTTAAAGTGGTCGACCTGCTCCAGGACCTGTTCTCCCAGCTTAATCTGATGTCTTCTTTCTTCTCGTGATATCACCATGGATTTTGTTTTAGAGCTGCTTATGACCATCCCTCTCTTCTCCAGCTCTTCCTTCCAGACTTGCAGGTTGATTTTATATCACACCAAATTACAACCAAGAACACAGGCAAACCACTACTACACTTAAAAATACAAAACCCAGACAGTCTAACAGGGTGGGCCCCAGTCCTCTAGTGAAGACGGCTGCCACTGTATCAGTAAATAAATCCAGGAAAATGTGTCTCCTGTGCTGGAGGGAAAAAAACAATATAACTACAATTCTCCGGTAAGCCGCAGTATAGCCAACAGTTTCCCGTAAAGTCTCCCAAACCTAACACAAATTTGATTTATTGTCAGATTAACAAATATTGTTTAAGCATGCAAGAAAATGCAGCAAAACTTTTTTGACTGAGTGTTCAGTTTTTAAAAAAAACAGCTTAGTTGAAATGACCTAAAAATTGAAAGTGGCCTTTAACTTTTTTTTGAGCAGTATAGTTTTTGTTTACTCTTGAGCTGGGAACTTTTAATTAACAAGGCTTCATTTTAACTACACGAGAAGTAAAGGGTGGGAGAGAGAAACAGAAATTTGTAACAGGTTATCAAGCTTTACCGTGTAGTGGAGAACTATTTGTTTATTACTGTTATGTAGAAGGATTATGAATATACAGTAATGTGGAATTGTGAGATTGTCAGTTATTTCTTAGTAAAGAACATATCACTGAACTCAGAAGAAGCTATATACTGTTTTGTAATCTGCCAAAATGTCTCATAACCGCATCAAAAGGTAGCCAAGGCTTAGCTGTATGTCACACTACTACCCTGACCCCCTGGTATGAAACAGTTGTTTACACTTGCAACCCGAGTATATTTATCATCACTTCACCTGTCAGCTCTTAAACTTGTGGGAGTCCTACATGGATATTGCTTTCACGAGAAACGTTGATTTGAGTGGATGGATTTCAGACTAGGCGCGTTATGGTTGTAGTTCGGGGAGATTATGGGGGAAGTCAAATAACATAGCAACGAAGATTTTTATTTTTTTAGTAGTTCTTCCTTGTCGGCAGGCAGTGAACGCACTGACAAAATAAACGTTCATGAAATGGTTTTCACCGAATGTATTTTCTAAACAGTTTATTTGACCTAATGCTTTATTAGGTGGGAAGCAAATGGGAAGCTAGCTAGCTGGTACAAGGACAATCAGCGTAGAACTACAGAAGTGTACAGGATGCAGAGGGTGTCAGCGAAGAAATTGACTGTAAAAATATATATGAAAACAAAATATTAATAGAGAATAAAATGAAACATCAAAGAATGAAAAAAACAAATATGCGCACTAAAGAACCTAATGTTACAGTGCCTAAGAAGAGGATGATGATACAAAAAAGAGGAGGAGGATGTATTAGAAACGGCAGCATAACTATACTATAAAATGTAGATTAAAAACAAAAATTGTTGAATAGCCACCATAACACCTATTATGTAAGAGACCATGTGGAGGGTGGGGGTGGGGGATGTGCCATGACGCTGAAGGATAGGCTTACTTCAATGTGTTTATAATTTATGAAAATCGCATTGAAAACTGTAAATATAGAGAAACTGAAACAACTTCTTTCTTTTATTAGATACCCTGCCCTACTGTTGTCTGTCCATAGCTATCTGAATCAATCGCGTTTGATCAACTCTGTTGTTGTCGTATTAAACCGTCCAGCATCTTTCTTCTCACTGCTATGTTTGAACTGTTCCGCCATCAGTTGTTCTCGTTGTTAAAATATGTAGCAACGTTCCTGTTCATGTGACATTCTAAAGCACAATAAGTACCCATCTCTAATGTATTCAGTGGGCTTCCTTCACGTGCTTTTGATCTTGTCAGCAGTTGCTGTCCTTGGGATTCTTAACATTATTATGTAAACCCACATTTGGTTTGGTTTGGTTTGGTGTTAAGGACTATCTTCATTGCACATGGATTACTCCATCAGAGCTCCGATCTCCTGCCTTTAGATCACATAGGGAGAATCTCAGCACAGTGCACGAACTCCATAGCACCAGCGAGAATCCCAATCTATGTATATAGAAATCACACATTCTATAAATATTTTTGTGGTGGGTAGGTACTAATTTTAAATTATGCCAGGGCAGCAGCCTTATGTCCTACTCTTTATGATTTCCAACTGCCGTGGGATTTTTAACATGCGGAACTTGCACACGGAACCTCCTATTTCTTCGCCCTTATCCGAGAAGGCTAGGTATCCGATACCACTACCCAGGAGACCAGGAGGGAATATCACATAATTAGGACCACTGGTTCTGAAAAAAAAATTTCCATAAATTATATTCCGTCAACTAGGAATCGAACCCGGTACCTCTAGAATTCGAGGCGGACGTCATACCTCTTAGCCACTCCGACCCCCTAAACCCACATTTAAGTTTATGTACTGGATCTGTTCTATGTAATATTGAAGAGCTTTTTTACTGTCTTTGGAAAATATTTATTACGCTTTTCATTTTCTGGACTGCTGATTTTTTGCATCTTGGATTTCTCTTCCCCCCCCCTTTCCCCAACTCTTACCATTCAGCTATTTTGTTGGCTAAGAGGTCAGAATCTGTCTTTAGTTCATCCACAAATAGTACATCTAATTTATTAAATATTTTGATCTGAAATTATTTAAAATATTTAATTAGATCCAACATCTTTACACATGCTATAACTTGGCAAGGCAACAACTGATAACCAGCTCAAATAAAACCTGTAAATAACCTACATTCTACTTTCTTCTGTGCTTCGGAAGAATAGCAGTACCGAAAATGTGATGAAGCACTGCGCTGAGGCGATTTACGTGTTAATCTGTATACTGATATCACTGCGCCCACGATAGCCAACATGGTTAGGTCGCTGCCACTCCTTGCAACGCAGGGAGAAATGGATAACAACTAGACATGTCTACTTATCCCTGAGAAGGGTGTAAGAAGAAAAATACATAATATCTGCTACACATAGCAGAAAAAGAAAGTGCGACAAATGAAAGCACACAATAAAATCAGTACCACAAATGTATCGAAACTGCCGGAGTGAAACAAAGATCGATAGGGGCGGCCCCGTTCTGTCACACCGTAAAATATAAGCTCTGTCACACAAGTGTTTAATTAGAAATGTTACAGGTCTTTCTTTTATCATGCAGATGTAAACAGTGGTTTGAGGAGCCATGCGGCTAGATCACTAACGTGCACACGGATACAATCATGAGTGAGTCCCAAGCACCCAAGTCGCCTCGGAAGGGGAAGAACATCAGCATAAAGGTTCTTTTTATGAACGATACTATCCACGTCTTTCAAGTGCCGGTAAGTTGAATGCAAAATAACGAAGCCTGTCCTTTGCAGTCATTAAAACCTTCTTTTTCGTATTTCGTTCTGATATAATCATATTTATTTAGCTCATATAATTGGATGCCTATCTCAGGCTTCTCTTATCGCAATACAGATTCTCATTCAGAGATACATGAAGTTGGTGATCATGTGTCTCTACAACTTCTTGTCTGCAGTGCTGTTTATCAGTTCTGTTGTTGATTGGATACTGTCCAGTATCACTTCTCATAACACAACCAAAGAACATGTATTCATTCATTGCCCTTCACAAGAAACATAGGCCTTTTAGCAAACTAATACCAGGTCCCCCTGTCCAGTGCTGTCAGCTCATGGTCTTCCGTTTATTCCTAATTACTTTCATGTCTGTCTCCAAATCTCTTCTCCATATTTTTTTTTTGGGGGGGGGGGGGGGGGGGGGGGGGGGGGGAGCTCTCTACCTCTCTTACCCAGGGAATTCCTGAACAAGGACTGCTTTGTAATACTATTAACATGCTTCTTGTGCATTGTGCATCACCAGTGTCTTCTTCTCATCTCATGTTCACTAGCATTTGTGTGGTTCTTGTTGTCACATAATTTTGGGTCGATCTCTTGTCCTCTCCAGCCGTATTCAGTTACATTTTGTTGTGCGTACTGATTACGTGAAATTTCCGTGGTCGGCACATTTCTTTCTCTGCTATCAAGCAGATATTTGTTAATTTCAAATCCCCTTACACTCCTTTCAGTAATAGTTATCATGTTTGTTTGCCCACTTGACCTTGTTAAGAGTGTGCGGATGATGCAGCCTTAACCAACAATCCGTTGGTAGACATTCTCGTATACCAGAAGTTGGGCGCCTGTTTCACACAGAAAACGGCCAGCTAAGGTTGATTATTGCTGATAAGATTAGTGTGACGTCATAGCCCAGATGGTAATACGATGAATTTGTGTTTGCACAAGGACGGGGCGATAATTATCAGTCAGACATGCACCTTAAAGTCGGAATGTTGTAATAACTTCCGGACAGAAGTGTTACAATGACATTATTTGTGATAATGTAGGGAGTTGTAGTGCAATCATTACCGTGAATCGACGGATATAACAACTCCTTATATGGAAAATGACCTTTTATATAACATGTAGAGTTTTCCTATGAGGAAAGTTTTTGAATAGACGCCATCAAACCACGCATGATTGTAACTGTTGGCCGGCATTTGAGATGTAAACATAACAACATTTCTTATTGGAGCCTGGTCTAATAGTAAACAACAACGTGCATGGGATGAAAGTTGTAATATAATCTGACACTTTCGCTGGGGTAAAGCACTGTGAACCACAAATTCACCTCGTCGAGAAAACAACCAGACTTGCCAGAGTTAAGAATAAAATCAGAATTCATTTATCAGACCGGATTTGTTTGAGCCTCTTGAGGACTTAAAAGTCCAGGAAAACTCTACTATTATTAGCAAGGAAAACCACAATCTGAGGAATCTGAAACACGGAGTCAAAGTGGGAACTTATTGTAAAGTAACAACACCCCAGAACACGTGTAAGAGGCATCTTCAGCAAGTTGCCTAAGTTATTTCTCTGAGCCAGCAGTCTGTCGGTGAACCCAATGATTTGGGGTAAGTTGTATATCTATAATTCTGTATTTTGCATTATTAACACGTGAAATAATATGTATATATTGACATGTGAATAGTAATATGTGAAAATGGCTAAGTGGATGTCCATGTCATTTGAGGCTGGCAACCTCAGCATATAGAATGATGATTTCATGAACCACCACTGCAAGGGCTGGTGACTGCTATATGCGAGTTTCTTATAGATAACTAAAAGCAGAGGTAGTTCCAAGTTCCATATGGAGCAGGGAGGGAATGAAGAGAGAATGATGTACATACTTATTATATTATTAACATTTTCAACCAATGTAGATGTAAATGTAAACATATTTTCTCTATAAAAGTAATGAAAGTTTTCAACCTTTTCAACCAATTTAAAGGTAAACATAAATCTATTCAACCTAAATGTAATAAATGGTTTTCCGCTCAATGGGATCAATATTAATTCTCAGCGAGGGTAACAGTTCTGAGATAGATGGGATGGTGGAATGAAAAGAGGGGGTACGTCAGTATGTGTTAGGAAAACGCAATACTCAAGAGGGTATTTGTTCTCTTCTTTTGTGACACTAGTTGGTGGTACCTGTTAAGAACCAAATTTATAATTCTCTTTTAATGTCTAGGATTATTCTCTTTTTCCGTTCTGAACAAATTTTGGCTCAATGAATAAATATTATCTTTGAATTGCTATTCGTGTTTGAGTGTTTCTTTCCAACTTTCCTTTTTAAATCTGGCTTAGCCTTTCCAATATAATCGTTTGTATTTTGATACGTATTCATGTCAATTACTGTAAAGAGCTCTCAACTTGATATAACGAACACAAATGATGAATCTGAAATCTTATATAGATTCTTCAACGATATTGTTTGTAACGACTTTCTTTTATTCCACACATATAACTGTCATGAATCACAACATGCTCCAATGAACTTACTAAAAGGTAATTAGTGGTACGAATCGACTTCTTAAATTTTATATATCCTTTCTACACAAATTTTCTGCTTCGATAACTTTTTACGATACTTATAATAACATTGTTGCTGTGCATTTCTAATACATAATTTTCTGTGTCCACTAATCTCTTCTCGTAATTGTCATTCTGGACCCACTACACTGTTCTATGACGATACACGTAATAATCTAAATCATGTGCCTTTCTTGCACATATATTTCTGTGTGCATTAATTTCTTCTCATTTTGGTCATTATCGACCTAATAAACTGTTCCATCACTTCGTAATATTCTTTGTATATTCATATAGGTACTACTGACCCTTGGAAACATCTCAGATTTCATGAGAAATCATCTCTCTTTATATTCATAGCCATTTTGGCAAAATTCACACAGTGAGTAATACATTTATTTTCGAGTCAAATCCAGACTCATGAAATACACATAGAAGTAGACTATGCTACACTTTGATAAGTGGACTTGGTCACATTTTCTGACACAAGTGTACGCGCTAAGGCGTGGACACAATCCTGTTTAAGTCATCCCTAGATACCCCCTTAGTCATAGCTACCAATTCTAAGTTTATGCATTTTGGTGAGGGACATCATGGTGCACAGCAATCCCTCTAAATATAACTATCAGGATTGCCCTGCCCCATGATGTGCTCTCTACAGTACCAACTGAGGGTACTATCTCTGGAACAAGTGAGGGTATAAGTGGCCTGAAGTTGACGCTAGACACCATCATCAGACAGGTCTTAGAGACGCGGGACCAGCTTGGTAGTTACTACATGACACTTCTTGGAACGTCCTACAACTTGACCAGTGACAAGTGTGAATCAGGCATCTGTCTACAAAGAACCAAACATCAACTGTAGCAGAACAGACATCATCGGCAGCTAAGTAGAAACATAAAAGCTGCCAAGTGAGCTATCCAATGCCATAAGATCACCCAGTGATGACAACTTTTTCTATAAGGAATTATTCATTTTTAAAACTGTTAAAACATAATTGATTATTAAATTTGTTACTTGTATAAAGTGTGATGGTATTGCATCCCCTGCTTTGCAGTAGTGGTCCAACAGTGGCCAAAACTCAAGAGTATCTAATATGGGCTTCAAAGGTATCTACCTTCACACAAGATTACTCTTGGCAGAGATGTAGATAGAAGGGTGATGTCACTTCTATTCCAAAGGGAGTCTTCACAAGATATTCAGAATAAGCGAGAACAATACTGCTTTGGCTGAGTATGTTAACTCTGTAATTCTGCTGACGCTTTTGTGAAGAATTTAAGCACTTATTACTTTCAGCCCGTTTTCAGCCCTGATTTACTCAGTGGAATTCTAGTATAGCTCTGTTTAGAGTGTGTGTAGTAAATTGACTGAGACAAACATGCAGTAACCTTAAAATGATTAAATTGAAGTTACATTTGTAACATTACAAATAACAAAATTTAATAATTACTTTAGGTTTTAACAGGGAAAATAATTTGAATAGTTATGGATCAAGAAAAGTTAAGGATCTTGAAGTGTTACAAGAAGTTCAAGTGGCAGAGTAGGTTTGAACTTAGCTGCCAATTATGGTTCTGCTCCTTATGGGTTGGTTCTTTTCACTCTGCTCATGCTCGTCCTGGTCAAGGTTGTCGAGTGTAGCTCGTTTCCCAGAAATGTCAAGGAGAGTCTACCAAGTGGGTCCTTCATCTTAAAGCTTAGGCCACTGTTCCCTTCTTGTTCCAGAGATAGTACGTTCTGCTGGTACCACCAATAACTATGGTAAAAGAATAGAACGAAACGCTCGTCTGAGTATGGCGTTTTCCACCCCATAGTTATCTTCCCATACCACCATCCCAATTACTCAGACTTTACCCTCGATGAGAATTAAATTTAATCCCTCGGGATAAAACCGTCTTTACATTTAAATACGAATAGTTACTTTATATTTAAATGAAAAGGTTAAAATTACAGATAGAGTCTGTTTACATATGCATCTCCACTGATTGAAAAATGTTCACAATATAAATTGAATGTTTTCATTTATGTTTACACAGATTGAAAAGTTTGAAACTTCCATTAACTTTAAAATGAATATTTTCACATAGACATTTACACTGGTTTAAAGCTTGAAAACTTACATTAATTTTAAAGTGAATATGTTTATATGGACATTTATACTGCTTTGAAAATGTAATAATGAAGGAAACCTGAGTCCTGTGGATAGTAAATAAATATATAAAGGTAACTAACAGGTACTCGTTGGACATAAAGGATGGCACTAGACAACAGAAAAGAAAATATAAGTGATAGGCTTACCGGGAATCGAACCTCTGTTTGGTCCTAGGTTCGATTCCCGGTAAGTCTATCACTGTGGTAAAGTACAGTGATACAGCGATAAAATCATAAAATATATATATATATAAAAGTCAAAATAATAGCAGTAGAAATATAATTAGTAAAGTTGTAACGCGTTTTCTTCCCCGCGCCAGAAAACGCATTGATTTAAGCAGGACAGAACATAATGAGAAATCTTATCGCAGCGTTGGTAGTATTGGCCTTTAAAACGCGCCCGTCAAGGGTTAACGATAAAAATTTGAAAAATCTACTAGCGTAGTGGTTCCAGGAAAGATAGAAAGAATAAAACACACAAACGCATAAGATTGAGAGAGCGGACACCTGCTGCCGGCTTGTCAAGTGTTAGAGGTTTGAATTAGCTACTCGGGCCAACAGTGCGAGACGATGCCGTTAGCTTGTGTCGAAAACGATGTCGCAAGTTTGAAAATTTAAAAATACCCCGCTAGCCCAATACATTTCTAACCACAGACACTGTGGAAAAATATATATATACACACACGCATAATTACTTCCTATCGGGAAAAAGGAAGATCTGAGGCGATTTTTATAACATTCAAGTAGTTGAAACTTAGAAAAACAACGAACACCAAAATGGAAAATATATTGAATTCTTTATTACTAGGTTTATGATCATAAAAGTTGGCTAGTCTAAGAGCTGGTCTTGTCCTGATGGGTAATATGCTTTCGAACAAAAAATCCGACAGAAATAAAGTTATGGAATAAAAACTGTATTTGTTCTTACAGACAGACCAACACATGATCGGTTTTACTTTCACTAACGTTGACATTTTGACGCGTCCTTGAAAAAGGCAGGAAAAGGTTACATGTAGTCTGTTGTAGAAAGGGGCAGAAAAGGGGGAGAAAAATTATGGGATGGCTTAACACCAAATATATTTAGCAGTAGAAATCTAAGAATGAGAGAGGAAAAAAAACTTGGTAGTGTCCAAAAATCAAGTCTGTTTTTGCTTTTAATTTCAAAATTGTCGTTCGTTCATTGGCCAAAGCCTTTCATATTACTGAGAAAATTCAAAGGCTTGACGCCATTTGTAGAAGATAGTCCCGAGAGCAGGACGTTGTGTATTTCTGAAGAAAAGTGATTAGCCTTATAAAAGCAAATATATATGAAAGTATAGGCATCACAGTTCAGCCAGCAGTATATCTGGAATCTGCTATTCAACGTACGTGTGTTTTTTTCATTGAATTTCTGGTAAGACCAACATTATTCATATATCTTTTGTTTAAAAATGTGAGTGAGAGATGCTGCCATCACGACTGTAAGTAATCAGGTCCCAAGCTGATTTGTGCAGGGCCTGATGGAGAATTAAGATAAAACACATTGCCAGTTTTGTAAATGCACATGTTTTGTGTAATAAAATGTTTTCTTGGGTGACCAGAGGGACACAGCTCACCTATTCCATTGTATGGTAGAAAAGAAAGATTAATAATATTATTGCAGATGCAGTGCCGCCTTTGTAGGAGAGACATGTGAACAACACTGGTACCCTGTGGAATGGATGTGCTGGATTGGTCCATTGGATATGACCCAGCTCTTTATTTCTTATGTATGCTCTTTTGTATATAAAACACAGTCTAAATAAGATATCAACCAGGAGACATTGTTTCATTATTACAGGGTTTTATCTGGCACTAGTCCGGTGCCAGATTTCTATGGGAAAGCCGTTGAGGAGTTTTGGAGTCCAGTAGTGATAGGGGTCGCCAGTATCCCCCCTATTACTTTCGGAGCAGTGGTCATTCGGCAGAAAGAATTCAGACAGTTCCAGTGGGCCAGTTAAGTGAAACATCTGGTACCCTAACAGTACATCAGCTATAAGAGCAGCATACCCCTGTATTCAAGAAATAAAATATTTCCCTAGTGAAATTAACAGTGACAGTGTATTTTAAAGAGACTGGGAGTGATTATAAGAATCCCAAACAGCCACCCAGTGTTAGAAACCAGTAATAGACAGATTTTAGTAACACTATTAGTTTAATTTAACTATTTGTTTTGACACTTGTCCCTGTGGGTCTAAAATTTACATTTTGTATATATCTTGAATTCTTTTCATTTTTAAAGTCCTGACCAGAAGAATACTAGGTTCAGGACCAAATAAATCATACAGAAAATTAATAATTGTACAAATATATCCCAGGTGTTATTTCCTTTAATCATAGCCTTTAATACTTGTTTGTGTAGAGGTGTATTATTGTTAAAGTACCATCACACCACACTTGCATATCCCTAGACATTATACGTAGCTATCATTCATACTAGTCAAGAATAAGTCTGCTTGAGGCCATAAGGTGGTAGCAGAAAGGTATCCTGATAACTCAACCCTAAATTTGTTAGAATCAGGGACCTTCACAGCTGGCCTCATTCAGTACAATAAGGAAACATATCAACAACATTTCATAACATCAAAACCCACCACGATAAATTGGGGTCTCTTCTTCCGGGATTTGAACTTGTTAGTTGGTTAGTAATTTAAATATTGTAGCACTGGTGTCCCCAAAAGTATAAAAGTATTTAAAAGGGAAAATAAAAGCTGATGGACTGTTAAGAGCCAGTAATTGGTTAATTAATTGGCTAATTAATTAGTTAGTGTTAACACTCTGTTAATTAAGAGCTTTGAAAATTATATTAGATCATTGTAAAGATTGATATTATGGCAGACCTAGCAAAGTTCAGATCTGCTGCTGTGCTGGCTGCAAAAGAGATGAATATGGATGGACCAGAGTTGGTCCAGTATGTAACCTCAGAGGTTGATAAATGTATTGCATGAGAAGATAAGAGGTTGGCTGATGAAAGAAAATTAGAATCAGATAGACTAGCTGAGGAGAAGAAATTAGAAGTAGAAAAAGAAATCAAAAGGTTGCAGATTGAGGCTGACAAGAGGCTAGGGCATTGGAGGCGGATAGGGAGGCTGAAATAAAGCGGCTCCAAATTGAAGAAAAAAAGGCCGAAAGGGAAGCAGAGGAAAGAAGACTGGAAGCTGAAAGGGAAGACAAGCGATTGGCTGCAGAAAGGGAAGCTGAAAAGGAGGAGAAGAGATTACAGAGGGAGCACGAGCTACGACTAAAAGAGTTCGAATTTCAAGGCCATGCTCCTGAAAATGGTGCCAGCCCTTCTACCTCCGATGCCACTGCTAGTCAGGGAGCCTCAACTTCAGCTATGGGGTTCCATTTAGACCATTTTGTTGAGAGGGACGATGACATTGAGTCATTTTTGTCTAGATTTGAGGTTTTAGCCACCACCTATGGGTTGGAGAAGGAAAGGTGGAGTTTAAAGTTATCTCAGGGGCTGAGGGGAACTTCTTATGAAGTGTTTGCCAAGATGAGCAAAGACGACCAAGACAATTATGACATGTTAAAGCAGGCTCTTTTGCTAAGGTATGAAAAGAACGGAGAATTTTACAGGAAAAAGTTTAGGAATGCCAAACTACTGTCGGGTGAGACCTATCACCAGTTCTCTGCACGTTTAGAGACGTACTTGGAGAAATGGACTGCTCTGGGGAAAACCCAAGATCTTAAAGAGATGATCCTTATTGAGCAATTGAGAGAGTCCATGGCTCCAGACTTGAGAAAGTTTCTCATGGAACAAGGTGCAGAGAGGCTGGGTGAGTTACTTAATGTCGCTGAGAGGTATCAGGCAGCCCAGGCAGAGGTAGCTGGCGCTAAAAAGAAACAGATTGACAATTATAAGGCTCCACAAAACTCTAATATATTTGATAACAAAGATCAGGGGAACAAAGGTAAGCACAATTTTGATAGGCCACGCAATGATTTTAGAAACAAAAACCCACAATTCAATGATAGGAAATATGATGAAAGAAAACCTTTTCATCAAGGTAGATTATATTGCAAATGGTGTAGGAGGGAAGGTCATGACATCAAATTTTGTCATAAGAAAACTTCTGGATTTGCTGCTATGAAGATGGGGAACAAGGGAGGAAAGGACAAACCTACTGGACAGCAGGAACCTTATCACCCCCTAGTGTGTGAGGATGTAGTCTGCAATGGGGTCACCATTAGGTGTCTCTATGATACAGGCTTAGATTTTGATTCTGTTGTGAGTGCGCACTTGGTGAACCCAGATCAGTATACCACAGAAACAGTGGAGATACAAAGGGAGCTGCGCTAGCGTAGTGGTTACAACACCGCTCTGGCGACCAGGTGATTCAGGATCAAACCCGGGCGATGGCATTTGAGGATTTTTCGTTGACCGGGAATTGGACTGGATTAACTCGAGACCTGGCGAGAACATTTGAAGGAGTGTCGTCGACCAGGGATTGGCGGCTCCTGAGCCGACCCAGCTCTAATGGGTACCTCCGAAATCGGCGAGTATCTGCCTGAATGGCGAGGGACACCTGTCTCTGTACAAGAAAAGGGATACTCATGTAAAATCAATGTCAGGTTAGACATTAACAATAACCTGAGATTTCGCCTCGAGTATTAGCGGGCGTACGAAAAAAAAAAACAAAAAAAACAAGGGGCAACCTTTCACTTATGAAACTTCCCATTGCCAGGATAACGGTGAAAACTCGCTATGTGGAAGGAGTAATCAGAGCAGCAGTGATCGACGCACCCATCTACCCTCTGATATTGGGATGTCGTTATGTCTTCGTGGGGGCTCCCAAGAGACCTCTGGTCATGGCAACAGTGCAGACCAGATCACAATCCAGAAAGGAAGAATATGAACCTATAAATACTCATCCAGAAGAGATGAGGAAGGCACAGGCTGAGGATAGGTCACTGAAGCCGTACTTTCAAAAATTGCGTAACTGCCATACACCTCCAAGCAAAGGAGAGTTTTACATAAAGAATAAATTGTTATATAGGAAGGCCGTTACTGCTTCAAATGGTCACGGACAACTGGTACTTCCCAAGATATTTAGGGCAGACGTAATACGGAGTTTACATGTTGGAAAAGATGGGGACCACGAGAAAGTAGGTACCATCTGCCAAAAGGTTTCTCAAAAATATTATTGGCCAGATGAAAAGATAATTATTGAGAATTTTGTCGAAGCCTGCGGCATATTTCATGAGGAAACACCCACAAGTGGGGACAATAATAATCAGGACCTAGAAACGCCACGGGGCAAACTTAGGCCTGAAAATGGAAAGAAAAATAAAATTAATAATGTAGACAAAGTGGAATGGGAACCCCCTTTTCACACACAGTCTTCACTTGAATGTGTTAGAATGGCAACTCTGCGTCGAGTACAAAGAGTGATTTTACCCCAGAATAAGCCGACAGTCCCTCGGTCGGAATTATGTGAACTGGGTGAAGGTAAAAGAGAGAGAAGATCTCTCACAAGGAACTTAAAGTGGGGAGAAAACCCCAGGAAACGAATAGGTAGGGGTAGATTCTTGTGTGATGACACAAGGAAGAAACGTCCTCAACATAAGGCTTCTAATGTAAAGGACCTGACAAGTGCCAGGAAAAATAAGTAAGTAAAATTAAAAGTCCATATGTAGTTTGTTGAGGACCTGGACAGATGAGAAGGCAGAAGAGACTTTTACCTCATCATACCATTATGTGAACGAGCTGACCACTCGTCTTAAAACTGGCTGGAAACTTGCAAATGATAATCTCAGACAAGCCAGGAAAAAACATGCTGCCTATTTTAACAAGAAAGCTAAGGATAGAGAATTATTTGTGGGAGAGAAGGTGCTTCTTCTACTGCCCGGCAGCCAAAATAAACTACAAATTGGATGGCAATGTCCATATACTGTTCTAGAGAAGGTGTCTAGAACAAATTATAAAATCGACAAGAAAGGGAAAGAGAAAGTATATCATGTGAACCTTCTAAAGAAGTATCTGGACAGGGAAATCCAGAAAGGAACACACTTAATGTCCTTGTCGATAGCAACAGGGATGAAGAATGAACCGCTCACATCCCATGAGTATCCCTTGAAAACATGTGAGACACCGGCACATGTAAAAGTCAGTAAACACTTGACGAAAAAACAGAGGGAACAGGTTCAAAAGGTTCTGACTGATCATACGGACGTGTTAACAGACAAACTGGGGCACACGAATTTGTTAGAATATGACATGGAACTAATAGACCCAACACCGATCTGTATGAGAGCCTACACGATCCCGTTTGCCAAGGAGAAAGCTTTGAAAGAGGAGATTGAGTACCTATTGAAAGAAGGAATTATTTCTCATAGCGAATCTCCATATAGTTCCAGTGTGGTTTTGCTGAGAAAACCCTCTGGAGAACATCGTCTGTGTATAGATTACAGGAAACTGAATGCTGTCACAGAGAATCAGGTGGATCCATTACCTGACACAAATCAATTATTTGCCAGGCTAAACAAGGCAAAATATTTTTCGAAGGTGGATCTGAGCAAAGGCTATTATCAGATTCCAGTGAAGCCTGAGGTCAGACCTTATTTGGCGTTTAGCACTTCAGAAGGACATTATGAATTCAACATGTTACCTTTTGGGTTGAAAAATGCTCCGAGTGTATGTTCTAGGATGATGCGAAAATTGTTGGATCCACTAAATAACCCATGCATCACAAACTTTATGGATGACATCCTCATTGCTACAGAAACATTTGAGGAACACATTAACTCTTTGACGATGCTGTTTGATAGACTAAGAGAGGCTAATTTGATGGCTAGACCAACAAAATGTTGTATTGGTTGTAAAGAGTTGGAGTTCTTGGGACATACTGTGTTTCAGGGTAGTATGACCCCTGACCCCAAGAACCTTGAAAAATTGCAGAGAGCACCTAGGCCACAAACAAAGAAAGATGTGAGATCTTTCGTGTCGTTGTTTGGATTCTATCAGAAATATATCAAAAATTTTAACTCTATTTGTGCTCCTCTGGCGGATTTAACTCGCAAGGGAAATCCTGATAGAATTGTTTGGTCAGCCCAATGTGAATCAGCTTACCAAGAGTTAAAGGAAAAACTTACAAGCAAGCCTATCTTGAAATTACCTGATTTGAGTCAGGAATTTGTGGTGAGAAGTGACGCAAGCAATGTGGGCCTGGGGGCTACGTTGTTGCAAAGATCATCGTCACCAGAGGGAGAGCTGAACCCAGTCGCTTATGCTAGCCGCAAGTTAAACAAAGCGGAGCAAAACTATTCAACAAGCGAAAAAGAATGTCTAGCTTTGATCTGGGCAATACGAAAGTTCCAGATCTATCTATATGGTAGAACATTCGTGGTCCAAACGGATCATCAGCCTCTCGTATTCTTATCACAGGCCAAGCATGAAAATGCCAGATTATTAAGATGGTCGTTATTATTACAGCCATATCAATTTACCATTGAATATATTCCGGGGTCACTGAACGTGGGTGCAGATTTCCTCAGTAGGCATCCCTGTGATCCAAATCAGAGTATTCAGCAGGCGTAGGGAGTTGATTTTATCTATGTGTATCACTGTTTGGAACTAGCATCAGGCAAGTTCTTAAGTGGGGAGATGTGTGGTAAAGCACAGTGATACAGCGATAAAATCATAAAATATATATATATTAAAGTCAAAATAATAGCAGTAGAAATATAATTAGTAAAGTTGTAACGCGTCTTCTTCCCTGCGCCAGAAAACGCATTGATTTAAGCAGGACAGAACATAATGAGAAATCTTATCGCCGCGTTGGTAGTATTGGCCTTTAAAACGCGCCCGTCAAGGGTTAACGATAAAAATTTGAAAAATCTACTAGCGTAGTGGTTCCAGGAAAGATAGAAAGAATAAAACACACGAACGCATAAGATTGAGAGAGCGGACACCTGCTGCCGGCTTGTCAAGTGTTAGAGGTTTGAATTAGCTACTCGGGCCAACAGTGCGAGATGATGCAGTTAGCTTGTGTCGAAAACGATGTCGCAAGTTTGAAAATTTAAAAATACCCCGCTAGCCCAATACATTTCTAACCACAGACACTGTGGAAAAATATATATACACACACGCATAATTACTTCCTATCGGGAAAAAGGAAGATCTGAGGCGATTTTTATAACATTCAAGTAGTTGAAACTTAGAAAAACAACGAACACCAAAATGGAAAATATATTGAATTCTTTATTACTAGGTTTATGATCATAAAAGTTGGCTAGTCTAAGAGCTGGTCTTGTCCTGATGGGTAATATGCTTTTGAACAAAAAATCCGACAGATAGAAATAAAGTTATGGACAAAAGACTGTACAGTATTTGTTCGTACAGACAGACCAACACATGATTGGTTTTACTTTCACTAACGTTGACATTTTGACGCGTCCTTGAAAAAGGCAGGAAAAGGTTACATGTAGTCTGTTGTAGAAAGGGGCAGAAAAGGGGGAGAAAAATTATGGGATGGCTTAACACCAAATATATTTAGCAGTAGAAATCTAAGAATGAGAGAGGAAAAAAACTTGGTAGTGTCCAAAAATCAAGTCTGTTTTTGCTTTTAATTTCAAAATTGTCGTTCGTTCATTGGCCAAAGCCTTTCATATTATTGAGAAAATTCAAAGGCTTGACGCCATTTGTAGAAGATAGTCCCAAGAGCAGGACGTTGTGTATTTCTGAAGAAAAGTGATTAGCCTTATTAAAGCAAATATATATGAAAGTACAGGCATCACAGTTCAGCCAGCAGTATATCTGGAATCTGCTATTCAACGTACCTGTGTTTTTTCATTGAATTTCTGGTAAGACCGACATTATTCATATATCTTTTGTTTAAAAATGTGAGTGAGAGATGCTGCCATCATGACTGTAAGTAATCAGGTCCCAAGCTGATTTGTGCAGGGCCTGAAGGAGAAATAAGATAAAACACATTGCCAGTTTTGTAAATGCACATGTTTTGTGTAATAAAATGTTTTCTTGGGTGACCAGAGGGACACAGCTCACCTATCCCATTGTATGGTAGAAAAGAAAGATTAATAATATTATTGCAGATGCAGTGCCGCCTTTGTAGGAGAGACATGTGAACAACACTGGTACCCTGTGGAATGGATGTGCTGGATTGGTCCATTGGATATGACCCAGCTCTTTATTTCTTATGTATGCTCTTTTGTATATAAAACACAGTCTAAATAAGATATCAACCAGGAGACATTGTTTCACTATTACAGGGTTTTATCTGGCACTAGTCCGGTGCCAGATTTCTATGGGAAAGCCGTTGAGGAGTTTTTGGAGTCCAGTAGTGATAGGGGTCGCCAGTATCCCCCCTATTACTTTTGGAGCAGTGGTCATTCGGCAGAAAGAATTCAGACAGTTCCAGTGGGCTAGATAAGTGAAACATCTGGTACTCTAACAGTACATCAGCTATAAGAGCAGCATACCCCTGTATTCAAGAAATAAAATATTTCCCTAGTGAAATTAACAGTGACAGTGTATTTTAAAGAGACTGGGAGTGATTATAAGAATCCCAAACAGCCATCCAGTGTTAGAAACCAGTAATAGACAGATTTTAGTAACACTATTAGTTTAATTTATAAGTTTAGCCAGCAGGTGGGCTTGAACATCAATTTAAAGAAGTCTGAGGTCATGACGCTCAATGTGAGCAACCCTGAGCCCATATCAGTAAGGAATCAGCAATTGGTACAGACAGATACCTTCACATACCTAGGAAGCATAGTAACACCAGATGGCGGGGCAGGCAAAGACATCAACATCAGAATGAATAAGGCAAGAACAGCCTTCTTTAACCTAAACAACATCTGGAAGTCCTCCCAATACAGTACAAGCACAAAATTAAGATTATATCAGAGCTGTGTGCTTTCTGTGCTTCTCTATGGTGCGGAATGCTGGAGAGTTACAGAGAAGGAAATGTCAAAATTGTCCTCTTTTCACACAACATGCCTAAGAAAAATTCACCGAATCTTTTGGCCGAATATCATCACTAACCAAGATCTGCTTACTCGTAGCAAGCAAGAGGACATGCACACCATCATAGCTGGCAGACGCTGGAGCTGGGTTGGTCATGTTCTCAGAAGAGACCCCGATGCCAGGAGCCGCGCTAGCGTAGTGGTTACAACACCGCTCTGGCGACCGGGTGATTCAGGATCAAACCCGGGCGACGGCATTAAAGGATTTTTTGTCGACCGGGATTTGGACTGGATTAACTCGAGACCTGGCGAGGACATTTGAAGGAGTGTCGTCGACCAGGGACTGGCGGCTCCTGAGCCGACCCAGCTCTAATGGGTACCTCCGAAAACGGCGAGTATCTGCCTGAATGGCGAGGGACACTATCTCTGTACAAGAAAATAGGATACTCACGTAAAAATCAATGTCAGGTTAGACATTAAAAATAACCTGAGATTTCGCCTCGAGTATTAGCGGGCGTACGAAAAAAAAAAAAAAAGACTCCGATGCCATCACAAGAACAGCTATGCTTTGGACCCCTGAAGGAAAACGAGAGAGACGCCGACCAAAAACAACCTGGCGGAGGACTGTGGAGGATGAGATGCAAAGAATGAACCAGAGTTGGGGGCACTGTACGAAGGATGGCCACCGACCGAGCAAAGTGGAATCAGTTTGTTGTTGCCCTACAAGACGCCACTAGGCGTGATGGCCACTGACTGCTTTGACAGTCGGCGGCAAAGGATCAAAGAAGAAGAATTAGTTTAATTTAGCAGTATTTGTTTAGACACTTGTCCCTGTGGGTCTAAAATTTACATTTTGTATATATCTTGAATTCTTTTCATTTTTAAAGTCCTGACCAGAAGAATACTAGGTTCAGGACCAAATAAATCATACAGAAAATTATTAATTGTACAAATATATCCCAGGTGTTATTTCCTTTAATCATAGCCTTCAATACTTGTTTGTGTAGAGGTGTATTATTGTTAAAGTACCATCACACCACACTTGCATATCCCTAGACATTATACGTAGCTATCATTCATACTAGTCAAGAATAAGTCTGCTTGAGGCCATAAGGTGGTAGCAGAAAGGTATCCTGATAACTCAACCCTAAATTTGTTAGAATCAGGGACCTTCACAGCTGGCTTCATTCAGTACAATAAGGAAACATATCAACAACATTTCATAACATCAAAACCCACCACGATAATCACTTATATTTTCTTTTCTGTTGTCTAGTGCCATCCTTTATGTCCAACGAGTACCTGTTAATTACCTTTTTTTTATTTATTTATTTACTATCCACAGGATTCAGGCTTCCTTCATTATTTATTTAAGAGTTCACCCATCCGCGACTTCAACCTACCCGTCTATTCTGTGTTATTCTTCTTCACCACACAAGTATTTCAGCCTTTATTTGGTCTATATTTGCTGATAGGACAGTTATATTAGTGATTGCATCTTTAAAAAGCTGTCTGGGTCGTCCACGGGTCTTATACCATAGTGGTGTGAGTGTCATGAGAATGACCTCAGCCAGTAATGCACATTTTTTGGGGTGCAAAATTGGCTCAGCGGCCATTCACGATGTACTGTCACAATAAGGCGATGGCGCCGTCTGGTTGGTCCTAGGTTCGATTCCCAGTAAGCCTATCACTTATATTTTCTTTTCTGTTGTCTAGTGCCATTCCAACGAGTACCTGTTAATTACCTTTATTTATTTATTTATTTGAAAATGTAAGTATTATACTCAGAATGTACATCATTTCTTTCATCTTTCTCTCCCTGCTCCATAGGGAACCTGGAACTACTTTATGCTTTTAGATCTCTTCACGAAACTAGCACTAAAGCAATCAAATAGTAATAAAATATGAAATGTAAATCACAACTTACGCCAATCCTGGCTCACATACGTTTTGCTCAGATGAATAAAAGATACATGAATCGGCCTCTTACACGCATCTGGGGTGTCGTTAATTTAATGTCCTCTATGACTTCATGTGTGGTCCTTCAGTTTCCTCAGTCCCGGTTTCCTTATTTAAAATGTTAGAGATTTCCTGGGCTATATTGTAAGTCCTGATAAATACTCCAATAAAACGTGTCTGGTATATTAAGAAGGAATTCTGAATTTTAATTCTTCACTGTAGCAGCCTGGTGTCTTGGCGAGCGATTTCTCAAGCAAAATAGCTTGAGAAAATAATCAGACTAAATTCCCTGCCTTCCCACGCCTTCGTTTGTTATGAGCTATCAAAAAAACTCCAATCATTCAAACAGGCGGGTTATGGGGTAATTTCAAAATATTCCGACATCGGATAATTTTGAACGTAAGGCAGAGGTCAACTCTCCCATATATGGTAGTAAGATGTTCGATTCCCTTGTGTACAAACTTACATACAGATCGGTAAACTCGTACAACAGCGTGTTCAAAATGGAACCATCATTACTTTATCAGAAAGTACTCTTGTCATAACAAGTAGGACAGGAAACGCTTATGTCATAAGCCTCCGCCGCGTACACGAGATCTTGTGCTAATCTTAGCCAAACTGTGCCACTCCCTTGCGACTGCGTGTAATTATCTCAGCAAATCTGGGTAGCTTCAAGCAAATGTGATTATTATCACCTACAGGGAGTGTCAAGCAATTCGACAATACTCAAATATCTGCTACTTAGCAGAAAAATAACGAAGAAAGAAAGAAAGTGCGACAATAGAAAGCCCATAATAAAAATCAGTACCACAAATGTACCGATACTGCCGGAGTGAAACAAAGATCAATAGGGGCTGCCCCGTTTTGTCACATACCCCCTCTACTAAGAGATTTATAGAATATCTAGCTATGGGGCGGTCACTTCTCGATGGGTTCTACTTGTCTACCGGGTTCCCTCTATCTCGTAGAGTGGTCCTCTCTTCCTTTATCTCGGTGGCGAGTAACTGAGTTTCTTGCTTGGCAGTGTGTGCAGTTTTCAAAGTACTCACACACATCTGCCCACTGTCTAAGCCAAAAGTAAATCTCCTTAAGGTTACTCATAGTATTTCCTACTGAAACATGTTCTCCTGATGATGATACATGAGCTGCTTTCATGACGAAGGGTCTTAAGGGGAGAGGCACCACGAGTTACTTCCCTTGCCTCGTCCATCGAAAAATAATCTCATCCTCGTTGTGGAAAGTTCCAGCTGAAGCATGGTTTATCTTGAACTGACTCTGTTCAGAGTATAGCGCTAAAGTAATGTCTTCCATCTGCGCTCGTCGTAACTCTGCTTTACTACATAGAAATGTCGAGTTGTCGTGCAAGTTATCCAACTTCGGTTGTTGGTTACTCTGCTCAAACTCTTTTTTTGTAGTTTCATCCTTCTGGTTGTCCGGGCCATGGCTAACAGAGCAATCTCGCACAAACTGTCGAACATCATGTCGCAAACCTGGCCAGAAGTAATTCAAGGAGACCTAATTTACCAGGGCATATGAACCTTTAATGGGATGGGGCATGGTTAAATGCATTTCCTGCATGAGGCGGGTGCGATAGGGTAATGGGACAACTAGCTGTCTCTTATTCCCCACCCGTCTATAAACCAAACCTTTCTCCCTGTAATATGCTCACTGTGGAGTATGGGTGTAATTACCATACAACTTAGAAAAGCAAGGTTTTAGGGTTTGATTGGCCCTTTGTGCCTGCTTCAGCTCTGAAATATTCAAGCTGTGTAAAAAGATGACAACTCAGGGGCCTCTGAGGCGTGTCCTGGGTTATCTCTCTTTGGTGTCGGCTTGGAGTCACGTGAGGGATCTCCAAGAAACACATATTTCCTCCCTAAAATGAGAGGATAGACTTAATCGTCTACCACTGCGGCATTGATTTTGCCCCGCACATATCAGGTTGAAAGATCAATTTCCGCAACTGGAAGTAGCATATGCTTTATACTGTTCTGAGGTCCCTGTGTTTCTACAGTTTCACCAGTAAATTGGTGGGCCTTCACCAAAGATGGAGAAACTAAAGCCGAGTATTCGAGGCCCGAATCATACAAGCACCTTATGGTTTGGTTGCCAATGGTTACTTGCTCAGTAATAGAAGGGTAACTAGGATTTTGTTCATATGCCTGGGGGTCATGTTTCCCTATCGGCCCCCTGATTAGGCAGGCGACACCATAAGGGCAGGATTTGGGCCTCTTACAGTCTGATGTGAAATGCGTGTCAGCTTTGCACGATTTACAATATCGTCTTCCAGTTCCCTGGGCTGAATTGCTGTTTCTGCCTCTGGTGATCTTGTGGTTGTTGTTGCTGTTGGTGGGCGGTTTTGTGTTGTCTGTACTTTTGGAGTTATCATCTGGGTGATCCTTTTGTTTGGGTTGACTATCGTGGTGGCGCCTTTTAGACGGATTCACTTCCGACTGGGCGCTCTGGTACCTATCGGCAAGCAGTACCACCTGCTCAAGAGTTTCGGCCCCATTCTTCGCCAGGAACCGTCTCATGTCAGGGGTGAGCGAGTCTTTGAACTGCTCCACGACAATCATTTCCTGCAACCGTTCATAAGATTCATCAAAGGTGCTGAGAGATCCCCACTTCTCCAAGTACGTTTCTAGGCATGTAGCAAATTGTCTATACGATTCATCTTTCTGTCGTTTCGCCTCACGGAATTTACCACAAAAAGTCTCTGCATTGAGCATAAAACGCTGTAGCAGAGCTTTCTTCAACATGTCGTAGTTGTTCTGTTCTTCCGTGGGCATCTTGAGAAACACATCATAAGCAGATCCCCTCAGACTCTGGGATAGCTTCATGTTGTATCTCTCCCTCTCCAAGCCATATGTAGCTGCTAAGGGTTTATACATAAAGAGATATATGTCTATTTCCTCTGAAGCCTCAGAGTAAACATCTAATTGGAAGGATATGGCACTAGGTGCCACCAGCTGAGTGGTGTTTCCTCCATCGCTACTTTGAAAACTGCCAGACCCGCCAGTGTTAGAACTAGAATCCACTCTTCCTTCGATTTCCAATTCGTTCATTCTAATGGCGTGGGCTCTGTCAGCCTGTTCCTTTTCCTTAGCAAATGCCCTCTTGGCCTGTTCCTTTTTTTCTTGGAATGCTCTCTCCTTTTCCCTCTCTGCGGATTCGAAAGCCCTTTGCTTTTCCTTTTCCTCAGCTTGGGCTTTTTCATGTTCCCTGGCCACCCTTCTCTCTTCCCTCTCAGCTGCCTTCTCCTCACGGAGTGTGGCTTTCTCTGCCTCCATCCTGTCCTTTTCCTCTTTATCTTTTTCTTTCTGTTCTCTCACCGAAGTAAGAACGAAGTCAGAAAGTTCTTTCGCTGAAAAACCTAGTTCGCGACGTAGATTAAGGTAAAATGCATGGAGGTTTTGGGACTCTGTCATTCTGAGCGAAAAGTCTGTTTACAAAGCTACACAAATGCACAACAGCTACTACTAGTAAAATCACAAATGTACAACACTGATTTTGCCTCACCAAGTGAACTTCTTATTTCTTTAACTTTAACTTTAGTTTACAAGAAATTTTGTTTCTTTCAATTATTCAATTATTCTTTACACAGTTACTTTTACTGTTATATATGAATGCAATGTATGCTCAGTCTTACAATTAAACGCACTGTTGACACTATTCTTTCAGTAAATCTAAAATTTATGTCTGTCAAGTCTAGGGGAATAACTTGACAAGTTCTATAATCCCGGCGCATGTCGCTTAACTGTGAATTATCACGCTTGCGGAGCCGCGCTAGCGTAGTGGTTACAACACCGCTCTGGCGACCGGGTGATTCAGGATCAAACCCGGGCGACGGCATTTGAGGATTTTTCGTCGACCGGGAATTGGACTGGATTAACTCGAGACCTGGCGACGACATTTGAAGGAGTGTCGTCGACCAGGGATTGGCGGCTCCTGAGCCGACCCAGCTGCAATGGGTACCTCCGAAATCGGAGAGTATTTGCCTGAAGGGCGAGGGACACCTGTCTCTGTACAAGTAAAAAGGGATACTCACGTAAAATCAATGTCAGGTTAGACATAGTAATAACCTGAGATTTCGCCTCGAGTATTAGCGGGCGTACGCAAAAAAAAAAAAAAAAAAAAAAAAAAAAAAAAATCACGCTTGTGCGGCCGCATTCAGTTCTAAGTCGAGACCCCAATTGTGACGGTATTGCCTCCCCTGCTTTGCAGTAGTGGTCAAAACTCAAGAGTATCTAATATGGGCTTCAAAGGTATCTACCTTTGCACAGGATTACTCTTGGCAGAGATGTAGATAGAAGGGTAATGACACTTCTATTCCAAAGGGAGTCTTCACAAGATATTCAGAATAAGCGAGAACAATACTGCTTTGGCTGAGTATATTAACTCTGTAATTCTGCCGACGCTTTTGTGAAGAATTTAAGCACTTATTACTTTCAGCTCGTTTAAGCCCCCACCCCTGATTTACTCAGTGGAATTCTACGAGGGGCGTTCATAAAGTAATGCACCACATCGTTTTTCTCAGCTAATAATGAGGATAGAAGCATGAAATTTTGCACACTTCAAATATGGCATGTGCCAATTGTGTGCACCAAATTGCACCACAACCGGCCAAATAGTACGGCTGCCCTAAACCGTTGAAATGGAGCATGTTAGCAACTTGCGTTATAAGCAGCGAATTGTGATAGAATTTCTCGTTGCAGAGAAGGAAACTTGTGAACATTCACAAGCGTCTATGTGATGTGTATGGAAGTTTTGCAGTCGACAGGAGTACAGTCAGTCGCTGGGTTCAGAGAAACAAAGAATCAGGAAGTGGAGATATGGAGCTGCTTGATCGGCCGCGCTGTGGACGTCCTGCCACAGCCACCAACGCAGAAATGTTTTAATGTGCTGAGGGCATTATTCTTACTGATAGGCGAATCACCACTCAACAATTGGCCTTACAGCTGTCAGTCAGCATTGGTAGTGCAAATGCAGTTATAAAAACTCTCGGATTTTCTAAGGTTTGTGCAAGATGGGTTCCTCAAAGTCTCACAAATAACCACCGATTGCAAAGGAAAGCAATTTCTTCTGAATTGTTGGAGCGTTTCAATGCTGATGGAGAGAACTTTTTGGCTAAGATCGTTACAGGTGACGAAACCTGGGCACATCACTTTGAACCTGAGACAAAAAGACAGTCAATGGAGTGGCATCATCCGCAATCACCAAGAAGAAAGAAATTCAAGACAATTCCTTCAGCTGGAAAGGTCATGATCACTGTCTTTTGGGACATTGAAGGTGTGATTCTTGTGGACGTTATGTCAAGAGGAGAGACAATCAATTCGCAAGCTTACATTAAGACATTGAAAAAACTCAATCAACGTTTTTGCAGAGTTCGGCCGCACACAAATCCAGCAGATCTGCTTCTCCTTCACGACAATGCGCGACCTCACACAAGTCTGGCAACACAAGATGCAATCACCAAATTGGGTTGGACTGTACTACCCCATCCACCCTGTAGTCCCGATTTGGCACCCTCTGATTTTCATCTATTTGGTCCACTTAAAGATGCACTCCATGGGACAAGGTTTGAAGATGATGAAGGAGTGATTCATGCAGCAAAGAAATGGCTACATGATCAAGACAAAATCTGGTACGGGCTAGGAATACATGCACTTGTTTTGCGCTGGCATAAAGCCGTACAAGTTGATGGGGATTATGTTGAATAATACCGATGTTTACATGACATATCCATGTATATTGTGTATAAATTTCATGCTTTTTGAATAAACAGCTCCTGAGAAAAACGATGTGGTGCATTACTTTCTGAACGCCCCTCATATTATTCTAGTATAGCTCTGTTTAGAGAGTGTGTAGTAAATTGTCTGAGACAAACATGCTGTAACCTTAAAATGATTAAATCGAAGTTAAACTTGTAACATTACAAATAACAAAATTTAATAATCACTTTAGGTTTTAACAGTTGGAAAATAATTTGAATAGTTATGGATCAAGAAAAGTTATCATCATGGTCTTTAAGGATCTTGAAGTGTTACAAGAAGTTCAAGTGGCAGCATAGATTTTAACTTAGCTGCTAATGACGGTTCTGCTTCTTCTTATGGGTTGGTTCTTTTTACTCTGCTCACGCTTGTCCTGGTCAAGGTTGTCGGGTGTACCTCGTTTCCCAGAAATGTCAAGGAGTCTACCAAGTGGGTCCTTCGTCTTAAAGCTTAGGCCAAGGTTCCCTTCTTGTTCCAGAGATAGTACGTTCTGCTGGTACCACCAATAACTATGGTAAAAGAATAGAACAAAACGCTCTTCTGAGTATGGCGTTTTCCACCCCATAGTTATGGGTTCCTATCTTCCCATACCATCATCTCAATTACTCAGACTTTACCCTCGATGAGAATTAAATTTAATCCCTCGGGATAAAACTTTCTTTACATTTAAATAGAATAGCTTTCATAGTTACTTTATATTTAAATGAAAAGGTTAAAAATACAGTTAGAGTCTGTTTACATATACATCTCCACTGATTGAAAAGTGTTCATAATATAAATTGAATATGTTTTCATTTATGTTTACACTGATTGAAAAGTTTGAAACTTCCATTTAGTTTAACATGAATATTTTTACATAGCACATTTACATTGGTTTGAAGCTTGAAAACTTACATTAATTTTAAAGTGAATATGTTTATAAGGACATTTACACTGCTTTGAAAATGTAAGTATTATACTTAGAATGTACATCATTTCTTTCATCTTTCCCTCACTGCTCCATAGGGAACCTGGAACTACTTTATGCGTTTAGATCTCTTTACGAAACTAGCACCAAAGCAATCACCAGCCCGTGCAGTGGTGGTTCACGAATCATCATTCTATACGCTGAGGTTGGCAGCCTCAAATGACTTTGACATCCACAAGCGAGTTTCACATATTAAAATTCACATGGTAATTTATACATATATATATGTTAGTTCACATGTTTGTAATAAAATATGAAATGTAAATCACAACTTACGCCAATTCTGGGTCACAGACTTTTTGCTCATATGAATAAAAGAGACGAATCGGCCTCTTACACGCGTCTGGGGTGTCGTTAATTTAATGTCCCCTCTCTGACTTCGTGTGTGGTCCTTCAGTTTCATCAGTCCCTGTTTCCTTATTTAAAATGTTAGAGATTTCCTGGGCTATATTGTAAATCCTGATAAATACTCCAATAAAAGGTGTCCAGTATTTTAAGAAGGAATTCTGAATTCTAATTCTTCACTGTAGCAGTCTGGTGTCTTGGCGAGCGATTTCTCAAGTGAAATAGCTTGAGAAAATGATCAGATTATATTCCCTGCCTTCCCACGCCTTCGTTTGTTATGAGCTATCAAAAAACTCCAATCATATTCAAACAGGCGGGTTATGGGGTAATTTCAAAATATTCCGACATCGGATAATTTTGAACTTAAGGTAGAGGTCAACTCTCCCATCTATGGTAATAAGATGTCCGATTCCCTTGTGTATAAACTTACAGACATATCGGTAAACTCGTACAACAGCGTGTTCAAAATGTAACCAATATTACTTTATCAGAAAGTACTCTTGTCATAACAAGTAGGACAGGAAACGCTTATGTCATAAGCCTCCGCCGTGTCTCTCCCGGTAAGTCAAACAGCAAGAGCAATAGTGTGTAGACGTGGGCAAGTCTCTCGAATGACAGTCATACGACGACTCAGAGATACAGGCCTTACTGCAAGACGACCTTATGTTGGGCCAAAATTGACTCACAGACATCGTCAGCAGCGCCTGCAATGGGCAGAGCAACATGTCAGATGGACTAGACTGCAGTGGAATGCTGTCCTATTCACAGACTAGAGCAGATTCAACATATCCTTTGCTGATGGACGTATGCGGATTTGGCGACGGTGTGGAGAGCGCTTTGCAGATTGCTGTGCTCGTCAGCACAACCGATTTGGAGGTGGCAGTATTCACATTTGGGGAGGATTCAGTTTTCACCATCGCTTGCCTCTTCACGTCTTCCATGGAAATGTTAATGCTGTGACATATCAAGATGAGGTTCTGGATGCATTGGTTGCTCCTGCGTTCACAAATTATCCAGACTTGCAGCTTCTCCAGCAGGATAACGCACGTGCGCACACCGCATGCATTACGCAGCAATATCTACAGCAGCAGAACATTGTGACGATTGATTGGCCTGCCCTATCACCAGACATGTCCCCTATAGAACATCTGTGGGACGAGCTTGGACGCAGAGTCTACAGGCAAGGTTCTCCAGCTAATCTGCAACAGCTTGAAGCTGCTCTTATACGTGAATGGGACTTGATTCTCCGGAATTTCCTTCAGAGACTTGTGCTTTCCATGCGGAGCCGCTGCCAAGCTTGTTTGCAAGCACACGGTGGACATACCAGATACTGAGGACAGTGTGTGAATGAATTTTATTATTGGTTGCATTTTTGGTTTTCTCCCTTGCCTGCACAGAATGCAATGAATTTCATAACAATCAAATGTACAAATTAATGACCAGCATGGATTCATAGGAAAATGAATAAAGATTCCAAATATGTAAACTTGTAAACACTTATATTTACATTTCACACTCTGTTCCTGGATTATACAGGGGGAGCGTTTTTAATGTGCTTCAGTATATATATATATATATATCAATAAATCGTGTACAGACATAGAAAGATAACCCAATAATGCTCTCCTCTTGTTGAGAAAAGGATCCCACAAGAAGTAAATAACCCCAAAAGGTCAAAAGATTAGCACTAGGGGTAGGATAGTGTTAGAATTGATTTATCATGTATTTTACATGTTGACCATGTTTAGCACTGGAACGGACTACGACTTATGGAACTTGGAACACAAGAAGTATAAATGGGAAAGAAGAGGAGCTGGTGGAAGAGATGAGGAAAGCAAAACTAGAAATCCTGGCTATTACCGAAACAAAGAAAAAGGGACAAGGAGTCGTGGATCTCGATGGCAACACGCTGCTGTACAGTGGTGTACCAACATCTGAAAGAGCTAAAGGGGGCGTGGGTTGCATTGTGGCCAAAAACCAGAAAGATAGTATCAAGGGATGGAACTTTGTCTCGGAGCGCATTATGGTTGTAAAACTAAAAGAAGGAGATACCATAGTCAACCTGGTCATAGTGTATGGGCCAAATGAGGATGAGAGAGCAGAGGTCAAGGAGGAATTCTTCGAGCTGCTTCAAAGGACAGTGGATGACTGCCTAGATGAAATTATCATGCTCGGAGATTTCAATGCCAGAGTTGGAAATGACCATGCTAGATGGGGTGGAGTTATCGGAAGATATGGAGAAGATACTCTCAATGACAATGGAAAGCGACTCCTCAGATTCTGCAGTGAGCAGAATCTGATCATTACCAACACAAAGTTCCCCCATAAGCGCATACATGCATACACTAGGTGTGAACCAACAAAGAATGAGAAGTCAGTGATCAGCTATGCCATTGTTAGGAGGAGCTCATTCAAATATGTCCGGGATGCTAGAGTCTGGAGGGGGCCAGAGATTGGAAGTGATCACTACCTGCTTACAATCAAAAGAACAACTGAAAGAGTTGCTCAGCCTAGGAACTGCCCAGCATCACGCAAGAAACCAAGTAAACGAACGGAAGAAATGAGTATTAAGACCTACAAGCTGAGAGAGCCAGAAATTAAGACCAGATATCAGGGGCTTGCCCAATGGGCTGATCACCCGTTGGCTTGTCACACCGATTACGGAAACAACGGCAGATGGATCTATTTGTTGTTGCCCTAAAGACGCCGCTAGGCGTGATGGGAAACTACAACAGAGAAAATCAATCTGCTGTTGCCCTTAAGACGCCACAAGGCGTGATGGCCTCTGACTGCTTGGTCGGTCTTTGGCTAAGGACGGAAGAAGAAGAAGAAGAATCAGGGGCTTATTGCTACAGCGGTGAGAAACACAGAACAACAACCTGATGACTTGGAAACCCTGTGGCTTAAATTCAAGGACATCATAAAGACAGCTGCTGCAGAAGCATGTGGTGAAGTCCGACTTGGGAACAAGAGAAAGAGAACACCTTGGTGGACAGAGGAAGTCAAAGAGAAAATAAGAGAGAAGAAAATGGCATGGAAACAATACTTAGGAGCTAAAAACACAGCAGGACAAATAGAGAAATATAGAGAATATGTGATACTCAGAACAGAAGGAAAGAACACGGTGCTAGCAGCAAAACAGAAGTCCTGGGAAGAATTTGGAGAAAAGCTAGAAAAAGATGCGCAAGAAAACCAGAAATTGTTCTATAAGACCCTAAAGAACATGAGGAAGGAAAAACAATGCCCTCTCAAATTTATAAAGGACAAGCAAGGCAAATTGCTTACTGCCCCGAAGGAAGTAATGGAAAGATGGAAAGAATATTTCTCAGAACTCCTTGATGGTGAGCAAGGTCAAGCATCAGAAATGATAACCACTAGCACAGACATGGGAGCATCTGGCGACCTATTACTCTTAAGGGTCCTACAGGCAGCATGGTGCAACAAGACCATACCAAAGGATTGGCAGATTGCCATCATAACACCAATTTTCAAAAAGGGTGACAATCGACAATGTGGAAACCATAGAGGCATATCCCTTCTCAGTGTCTCTGGTAAAATCTACTCTAGAATCCTAGAGCAGAGACTCCGACGCCTAGCTGAGCCACAGTTGGATGAGGTCCAGTGCGGATTCCGAGCAAACCGAAGTACTCAAGACCTAATCTTCACACTCAGACAGCTGAGTGAAAAGGCCCTTGAGTATAAGAGTGAGATCCATCTTTGTTTCATAGATCTGGAAAAGGCGTTTGACAGGGTCCCCTGGAGCAAACTTTGGGACTGTTTGGCAAGGAAGAACATTCCAGCACCTCTGATTCATGCTATACAGAGCTTCTACAAGTCTTGCAGGAATTATGTGAGGACAGCAAACCATAAGTCAGAAGAGTTCAGGACCACCACTGGTGTAAGACAAGGTGATATCCTGTCACCTTATCTTTTCATACTCCTCATGGACGATGTTATCAAGTCATGTAAGGAGAGAACAAGAAAGTATTCAGTGGGGTACTGGAAGATGAGACAGGTATGTATTTCAGAGCTGGCATTTGCTGATGATGTTGCCCTGATTGCTAAATCAGAGGCACATCTCCAATCCAACCTGCAAGTCTGGAAGGAAGAGCTGGAGAAGAGAGGGATGGTCATAAGTAGCTCTAAAACAAAATCCATGGTGATATCTGTTACAGTGTTATTTTAAATGACGGCGTCTGCTGGGGTTTACCCATGCGCAACGTTTAGGGGTCATTAATATTTATAGAATATGTCGATATTTTACGGTATAGTGAACGCGAAATATATGCAGAGATTATGACGCATTCGTGTTGGGAAGGTCACGCCGGGTGACTTGGTTACAGGGCCTTTGTTACGCTATCCGTCAAGCAAGAAGGTCGTGTCTTGTATTTCTTCCAAGGAAATAAGGCTGAGTATATAGCCTATATTATATAGATGAATCGATGTAGACTTCAGGGTCAGTTCGGAAATTAATCTAAGCATGAGATTAATTAAATTAAACTAATAATGGAAGGAGAATCGTATTATGATTCAAATTGTAGATGTCAAGAACTCATGTGCTCATTTCTGGCTGTTGACTACAACAGCGCACGTATATAGCCACGATGTTCATCTGACATATTGTTTTGACACGGACGGATACTTACTGATATTATTTGGAATTCAATTGTTACGCTGAATTGTACATGAAACCTTTGTGAATGTCGATTATCGTTTTTGTATGAATCTCAATACATGTGGACTCAAAGCAGAAGGCTTGATCCCTTATTTACGTTTCGGGTTCGGTTCTACAGCTGTTGGTGTTTACCTTTGTCAGCACGATAACTCTCCCACAAGGGAAATCAAATACTATATACTATGCAAATCAGAACCTCGAAGGGATGTTCTGATGCCCAGAGCTAACCATTTATAACCAACATTGATACGTCTAAAGAGTGACTTTACTATTCAATAAATAATACCATAACCAAGGAATCGCAACACCAACACCACCACCACCACCGACCTGTCACAACTGGTGGCCATTAGTGGTTTTGAAATTTTTCAAAAGAACGAACCACAAAAAAATAAGACATGTTTCCTTTCGAGCCAAAATGGACATTATTTGCAAAAACACCGGTGACGTCATGCCCTTGACGACAGTATGAACGGTTGGAAAAGCCAGCAGCTGACAATGTCCTTCAAACAAATTTATTTGCAGCTTTCAAACATCAAATGAAGCATATTGCCAACGTATTCAATGTTTCAAACAAGCTTTCGAGTCTGTCGGCGAAGCATATAATGTACGATATTACCGCCAAAACAAGATAAGTCACTAATTTTAAAGGTTAAAATATTTCGTCCTGTTTGTCCAAATAATGCCATGTTCTTTTTTCGTTGTATCCATGTTAAATATTGTTCCTGTCCTTTTCATGTAGCGGGTATGGTTGGGCGGCGGTTCGGAATGAATAAAATGGCTCTCAGGATGCCGATATTCATTCTGAATGTTCCTAAGGCTGTGAATTAATAGCACCTCGCGAAGAAAGCGTCGAATTATCATTATCGGTGATCGTTTGGTTCGGACTTGCATTAATTCACTTTGCATGTTAGGTGTATAGTCATGTTATAACTGGTGTTTTCATGTGTATTTGGTTCTTATTTTTATTCATTTACAGTCTTATGTTCGTAATCTATCTTGTTTATTCTGATCTAGCTATCTTTAATTTTAATTAAATGTATTGTATTAACGTCAAATGAGTCCTGTGACGTCACTATTTGTTACGTACACAGCTTAACTTTCTATTCAGTTCATTCTTAATCTCTCACTTCCGTTTTATACCACTTAGTTATTAATGCATTTTTTATTGTGAAAATGTCTTGTCGTATGGTAATACTGTTTCGTAATCCTTGGTTAACCCATTGTATTGTTTGTCTTCATTTCATCCTTCTATAATTTAATATTAATGCTATAATTTCTTCATTAATAATAGTGTAGATGAATATGATTAAATTTTTATCAGCTTTGATGAGGAATTAGGGACTTTGCACATATTTGCAGTAGTGGTCCTAGAAATGGGCAATGCACTTTATGCCTCATGATTATGGCATAATATATAATGATTAATTATTAAAACTTTATAACATATTAATACATATTTAATATAAATTAGTACACTTTCTCAGTACTATATTGTGAACTTAGTGACAATTAAGACTAATTATTTAGGGATAATACACATAATTATTAAATATTAATATTAAGCGCTTGATATAATTTCAGCAGCTTATATAACTAACTATCATAACTATTTATGATAGATATTAGTGGGTATATATAATATTTTTACAAAATATTATAGATTTGTGGAACTTATACATAACAATACAGGAATATTGCAATTTCTTATAATAACACTGGCTAACAAAAAAAAAATTTTTTTTTCTTTCTCTAACATTTCTATGTTTTTCTGGTCAATTTTAATGCGCTGTTTTTAAATCTGCAAACCGTTTTTCTCTATCAGGTCGGGATCTCTAGAAATACGCAATTGAAGTTTTTTAACAACGCATACAGTATTACAACATCATGTGTACAAGAAGTATAACAGTTATGTAGGCTTGAATTTCTTTGCAGTCGACTTTCGTCGGTGAATGGCATGTGGTACATCGCGATGAAGCATCCAACAATAATCGGCAAGCATGGTCACACTCCACCGTCTTTGATAACGTGACTCCATTACGGCGATATCTTGATGGAATCGTTCTCCATGTTCATCGCTGACTTCGCCAAGGTTGTCAGGGAAAAAGTCAAGATGCGAATCGAGCAAATGGATTTTGAGGGACATGTTACAGCCCATAATTCTGTATGCATCTATGCACTGCATAACAATATGCACATAGTCGACAGATTTGTGATTTCCCAGAAAGTTATCGACGATCGATTTGAATGCCATCCATGCGCGAAGTTCACTACCATGTAACAAGTTCTCGAATTGTTTGTCTGCAATAACTTTCCTAATCTGAGGTCCTACAAAGATACCTTCCTTTATCTTTGCATCGCTAATTTGCGGAAACTTTTCTCGAAGATAAGTGAAAGCTTTGCTCGTTTTATCTAACGCTTTTACGAAATTCTTCATGAGCCCCAACTTTATATGTAACGGTGGTAAAATGATGCTGTCTTTGTTAACTAATGGCTCATGTATTACATTTTTATGCCCGAGATGCATACGATCCCTGATAGGCCACACCTTTCTTGCATAATGTTCCCGTCTGTTGCGGCTGTCCCATTCACATAGGTAGCAACACAATTTAGTATACCCAGTCTGCATGCCCGTGAGAATTGCAATGACCTTTAGGTCTCCACAAATCCGCCATTGGTAGTCATTGTACTTTATTTTTGCCAAAAGTATAGCCATATTGTCATAAGTTTCTTTCATATGAACAGAGTAGGCGACTGGAATTGATGAAAATAAATTTCCATTATGCAATAACACGGCTTTTAGACTAGTCTTGGAAGAGTCGATGAAAAGTCGCCATTCGTTGACTATGTGCTCATGACCGAGGTGCACCATTAGACCTTTTACATCTTTGCAATAGCAAATGTCATCATCCATCTCAAAGTATTGAACAAGGTCTCTGTGTCTATGACGAAATTTAGATATCGGAGTATTGGGCGCTAAAAGATTCCATTCTTTGAGTCGCGAACCGAGTAATTCCGCTTGTCCTTTGGTGAGAGCGAGATCACGTATTAGATCTGAAAGTTCTGAATGGTTAATTAAGTGAACACCATCATTCACCGGTATATAATCCGAATCAGAATTAGTTTCTAAAGCAGGTAAACTATCACTTTCTGATGGTTCATTCACGTCCAACGGATATTGTTCTGGTGGAACTGGGATCGGACACGTGATTGGATCATGAGGCACTGGTTTCGAAACCGATTCAATATTTGGATAAACCACAGACTTTCTAGTTTTAAAAGTGAAACCATAGATATTTGTCAAGCAGAAGTAACAATCACTAGCGTGATTTTGTCGGTTCACGCACGCCGTATTACTGGCACTCCAAAAGGCATCGACTTATGCTTCGGCAATTTTCGTAACCAACCTGCCAATGTATTTGCACAAGTCGAACAAACTGCATTTGGCTTCCAAGATTTATTTGCATCATCAACTTTCGAATCGAAATAAAGTTCACATGCTTTCTTTAGCAATGGTGTAAAGTTTTTCTGGTGAACCCGATCGGTAAAATATCCGCACACGTAACAGAACAGATCAGCCGAATTTCTACAACTTCTAGAAGCCATATTTCACTCAGAATTATTTCAAAATACAGTAACTATTTGAAATATAACGTAACATATGTCATGCATCTTTTAGCAGTATAAAAAGTAGAATTATTTTGCATTTTATTAATTTTAAAAAAGTTATGTAGTAAAAATGAAACGGAGCAAATGACGGTTTCCCAAAAATATATTTATTCACAAATATCTTAAGAACCCGACGTGATAGAGATAAACGGATTTCAAATTTGAAATCAGCGCACGAAACTGACCTAAGAACACTTATTCTTATATAAGAAAGAAAAATGTTGTTTGTCAGTGTAATTATTCATTCGTTGAGTAATTATAATTATCGACATAGATTCTAGTGGTGATTACAAGACATAAGTAATTGAATACTTAAATAATTAAACTCCAAGAATGCTTACCTTGGATCATTTCATTAAAATTGGAAAAGATTGTAATAAAAAGGGAGAGGCACTCCTTGAATTTGCTGAACAACAACTGGCAAGATATAAGGCAGAGATGGAAGAACTTGACAGAAAGGAGGCTGAAAAGAAAGCTATCGCTAAGGAAGAAGAAGAAAGAAAAGTGGCAAGAGATGAAATCCTACGGATTGAAGAAGAGAATAAATTGAAACGACAAGAAATCATATTACAGCAAGAAATGGAATTGCAACGGCTTAAATTGGAAACAGCAAAACTTAATTCGCAGAGTGCTGCAGCAAGCCAAAATGATAATGCTCAATCTGGATCTTCATCCACCCGACTTAAGGGCAATTATTACTTTAAATTACCACCATTCAAATTACACGTGGACGACCTTTCATCGTGGCTGGCGCGCTTTGAGGATATATGTAAGGTCAATAACCTTGACAAAACTGCATGGGCACTTAAACTTAAGGAATTTCTGGATGGCGAACCTGCAAGTGCAGCACAAAACATTGATCCTACATTAGCCACAGATTATGAGGCCATTAAGACGTTGTTATTACGTCGTTTCCACTTGAACGAAGAGGCATGTAGATTACGTTTCAAAAGTTTGTTGCCAGATAACAATAAAGATTTCACAGGTTTTATTGCTAACATACGCAATACTTTTAACAGATGGGTTGAACTGGCAGGTGTCAACAAATCTTACGACAAATTAGTTGATTTATTATTGAGGGATAAAGTATTATCTTCTGTCAGCCCACCATTCTTTGCTTATCTGCAAGAAAGAAAACCAGAATCTATTGATGAGTTAGAAAAAATTTCTTTAAATTACTGCACAGCTCATCCGAATGCTAATATTTCTGGCTCGTTGATAAGAGAACCACTTCCTGTAGCCTCCAATATGGCATATCATAATCATAACAAACCTAGAACACACAGTGTGGACAGAGGTAGGTTCAAAGGAAACTATGACATTAATTTTCATAAGGGACAGAATAACTTTAACAATAACTTTAATAGAGGAAGACAACAAACCAGAAATTATTCACCTCAGTCAAGATACAACAGTAATCCACGTAACTCAAGTTATAATCGGTCATATCAATATAATAATGGTAACAATTGGAAGAATAGCGATAATTATAACTCGAGACATCGAGATAACAATTATAATAGACGTCAACGAGATAATTCAAATAATTATTCTCGTAATCATTCTCATTCTCGTGGATCTTCACATTATAACCATAATACTGGGGCAGCAGTTACAAATGATATCACCCCTAAGGTTCAGGTTCCACCTAACGATAATACAATGAATTCTTCTGCTGCATGCTTTGCTATAAATTATAACGTGGCAAATAGTTGCCCACAATGCAATCTTATTTTTCAGAAGGCAAAGGAGACAGTGCTAAACTGCGGACACATTACACCAGAAGTAGGTCTTGCAGCCAATGATGGAACAGGCTCTCTGATTTTTAACAGAGGGATAGTAAACGGTTCTGTAGTTTCTGTATTGAGAGACTCGGGGTCCACAACCATTGGAGTGCGACAGTCGCTAGTAATCCTAGCTGTGCAACGGGGGAATATGTCCGTTGCATGACTTTTGGGGGAACTATTGAGTTTTACCCCACAGCTCTTGTCCATGTTAATACACCTTTCTTTTCAGGACGAGTTAAGGTATGCATGCTTCAGAATCCAATTGCAGATCTGATGTTGGGACGCATCCATGGTAGTAAGGATTGTTCCCCACAGGAAATTGAGGAATGGGAATTAAAGAATGTGCAATCTTATTGCAATGCTAACGCTGTCACTGCAACAGCTACATTACGGGCCAACAAAATAAATACATGTGGCACAGTTTTCTCCAATTTCAGTCTCAGTACCATTCTGGAAATCGATAAGGAGAAGGATAAGACTCTCCTACAGGATAAAAAGTATACTAAACTACCAACCCATCCTAGGAAGATTAGAAAATCATTTCGAGGCAGATATACCTTTTCTCAAGAGAATGCCGCCAAGTCGGAAGATAGATGTTGGCGACAGGATCATATTAACAGTGATCTTAATAAAATTGTTGAAAATGGGAAAAGAAGGGATGTCCCGAACAAGGGTAATGATGGTGAAGTTCTTATGAACTTAACTAATAAAATTAGGACAAATAAATATGTCAATCATTATGAGACATCATCTCATAAGACTACCATATCCAAAAGATTAAATAGAAGAACTATTTATCACGTTAGTGACACTGATCCCACTTACATTGGGAAGGGTGCATATTCTCACACCGTGTTAGTGCGCAATCTGCCACAAGGTACCAGATGGCAGGCACTTAGCAATTTCTTTAATGACACGGCAGACGTTATGTTTGTACGGTTGTTGTCACCTACCAATGACAGGTATGGTGAAGCTATAGTTACATTTCGTAACAGTAGAGATGCTCGAATGGTCATCGAGCATGATAATGGTGCTTACTTTAACCATCATTGTCTACGGTTACAATTAGTACCTAATGCTGCGTCACGCAGATAACATGCTATGGTAATACAATTGTCTCATATCATTGATGACTCAGCATAGTCATTCATCATTTCTTTTCCTTACTGGTCCTTATAAGGTTACTGATAAAATTTCAGACGTTGATTACGTCTTAGATATCAAGGGACACAGAAAGATATTCCATATTAATATGCTCAAGCAATTTCATACACATCCTATACACTTACAGTCAATTTTTCATGAATTAGATGACAATACTGTATCTACTTGTCATTATTCTAATCTATCTGTTATACAGGAGGAAGAATCTTCTTTTCCTGAAGTGCAGATGCCTTTACCTGTACTTACTGTCCAATCTACTGAATCTTGGCGTGATGTGACCATTTCTTCTACGGTTACACCGCAACAGCATCAACGCGTTGCTGATCTTCTACAATCTTTCCCAGATGTGTTAACTGATGTACCGGGTTGCACATCTGTAATTAGTCACGATATTATTCTTAACGATGATACACCAATTCGTGTTCATCCTTATTCTGTACCTCTACATTTTCTGAGTAAGAAATCTCAGGAACTCAAACAGATGATATCATTAGGTATTATTGAGACTAGTACATCTCCATTTTCTTCTCCTTTAGTCATTGTCCGGAAAAAGGACAACAACATACGTTTATGTGTTGACTATAGGAAACTTAATGCGCAGACAGTACCAGATAGCGAACCACATCCTATCCTTGACGATTTACTTCCTCGTCTATCCAATGCTACACTTTTCACTAAAATTGACTTAACTAAAGGTTATTGGCAGATTCCACTAACCGAAAGAGCCAAATACTACACAGCATTCTCAACTCCACAAGGTCTTTACCAGTGGAACGTGATGCCTTTTGGGCTAATGAATGCTCCAGCTACCTTTATTCGCATGATGCGAAAAATTTTAGCAGGTAGATCAGATATAATTACCTATATTGACGACATATGTTTGTTTAGTTCATCATTTGAGGAACATTTTTTGGGTCTTAAATCAGTTTTGGAAATATTGCGGGATAACCATTTAACCGCTAAACCAACTAAAATTCAAATAGCGTGTAATGAGATAACATTCCTGGGGCACATTATTGGATCGGGACGTATCCAAACAATTCCCAGTACGGTTTCTAAAATATTAAATTTATCTGTTCCTCAAACGAAGAAACAGGTTAGGAGTCTGTTAGGTTTAATCCAATACTATAGCAGATTTGTACCTCACCTATCATCCATCACGGCTGTCCTGTCTTCGTTACTAAAGAAGAACATGCCTTTAAGGATAAATTGGACCGACGAATGTGACAAAACTTTTCGCACTATCTTAAAAATATTTTCATGCCCACCTGTTTTAAGATTACCAGATGCTTCTAAAAAGTTTGTTCTACGTACAGATGCGAGTAATTACGGACTCGGGGCATGTCTACTGCAATATCATGATGATGTCCTTCACCCTGTAATGTATATCTCACGCAAACTGAAACCTCCGGAGACGAAATATTCCACTGTGGACCGAGAATTGCTCTCCGTAATCTGGGCAATTACCAAGTTGGAAAAGTTTTTGCTGGGATCTCCATTCCTGATCCAGACTGATCAGAAATCAGTGGCAGCATTACGTCGCTCAAACCATAAAAGTGCTAAACTTGCACGATTTGCTATTACGTTGCAACCCTACGAGTTCGAGATACAGTCGATACCTGGAACTGAAAACGTCATAGCCGACACGTTGTCCAGACATCCTACGGATTCTGAATGAATATTACAATTTCAAGAAAATTTTCTGACTAGTCAAGCATTACATTTGCAATGAACGATATTGATATCAAGTCAGAATATACAACAATTCAGTTGGACTTCCTACCTAAATAAGGACATTTCGAAATAAACTATTGTGATCAAAATATCAAGTTTTACGGATCGTTTGAAAATTTGAACTTCAATTCCACTTTGAGTATCACTCATTTCGATTGAAAACTGTTAAAAAGGAACAATCTCTGATGAAGAAGGGACAGATACGCTGATGACTTAGTCAATTTACTTTCAAAAGTTTAATAAAGGAACTAACGATGAATGGATAATCAAATCATAATTTGATAATATGAACCTTGTGTCTTAATGAACTTTCATACAATTCAACAGGAGGTAACAACGATTGGATCTTCATGTCCAATATTATTAAATTTTCTAGTTATTAAATTAATATATAATATATAATAAAGTCAAAGTGTGATGAAACAAAAGAATATCACACCAATTAAACCTTTTAATTAGTGTAATTATTAAGGTAATAGATATTACATTATGACATTTCATATATATAGTTAAAATGTATGAATTTTTTTTTTTCTGCTCTTTTCTTCTGATTGCGTTAATTTAATTAGGTATCTATCCTTACACTTCATTTTCACACGCATGCTAATTTAATGTATACTTTAATATTTGGTTTTTTGTCCGTACTTCTCAATTTTTATTTCTTTTACTCTCTTATACTATTTCTCATTTTCTTCTATTAGATATTAATTAGCTAGTACCATACGTACATACTATAATTAATTATTTTAATTTTAGTTAGTTAGAATAATTTTAATAACACCTCACATTATTAGTTAGTCTATACATACAACAAATTAATTAGTTAATTAGTTAGTGACAGTGACATTTCCTTGTTTAATATAAGGTATATGTATGATATGACGTTGATTTTATTATAATATATTACTGACATGACCGCGACACTGTTCTAGATAGAACATCGTAGGTCATACGTCGGGTTTTGTTAAATTTTTGATAATTTGATTAATATTGTTCAAAAAAAAAAAAAATCTATTTAATAGATTTTTTTTTTGCCCCCGTCTGACAGGAAATCTGTTACGGTGTTATTTTAAATGACGGCGTCTGCTGGGGTTTACCCATGCGCAACGTTTAGGGGTCATTAATATTTATAGAATATGTCGATATTTTACGGTATAGTGAACGCGAAATATATGCGGAGATTATGACGCATTCGCGTTGGGAAGGTCACGCCGGGTGACTTGGTTACAGGGCCTTTGTTACGCTATCCGTCAAGCAAGAAGGTCGTGTCTTGTATTTCTTCCAAGGAAATAAGGCTGAGTATATAGCCTATATTATATAGATGAATCGATGTAGACTTCAGGGTCAGTTCGGAAATTAATCTAAGCATGAGATTAATTAAATTAAACTAATAATGGAAGGAGAATCGTATTATGATTCAAATTGTAGATGTCAAGAACTCATGTGCTCATTTCTGGCTGTTGACTACAACAGCGCACGTATATAGCCACGATGTTCATCTGACATATTGTTTTGACACGGACGGATACTTACTGATATTATTTGGAATTCAATTGTTACGCTGAATTGTACATGAAACCTTTGTGAATGTCGATTATCGTTTTTGTATGAATCTCAATACATGTGGACTCAAAGCAGAAGGCTTGATCCTTTATTTACGTTTCGGGTTCGGTTCTACAGCTGTTGGTGTTTACCTTTGTCAGCACAATAACTCTCTCACAAGGGAAATCAAATACTATATACTATGCAAATCAGAACGTCGAAGGGATGTTCTGATGCCCAGAGCTAACCATTTATAACCAACATTGATACGTCTAAAGAGTGACTTTACTATTCAATAAATAATACCATAACCAAGGAATCGCAACACCAACACCACCACCACCACCGACCCGTCACAATATCACGAGAAGAAAGAAGACATCAGATTAAGCTGGGAGAACAGGTCCTGGAGCAGGTCGACCACTTTAAATATCTCGGAGCTATTATAGACCGAAAGGGAGGCATCAAAGAAGAGTTGGCCACTTGAAAAGCAGCAGCTGGGAGACTTTTTCAGGCCATAAATCGAGGATTCCTCAGCAAGAGAAAGGTTGGTAAGAAAACGAAGATGGCTGTATACCGCTCCACCTATGTCCCAGTCTTGACATATGGATGCGAGTCATGGGCAATGACTACAACCCACAAAAGCCAGATCCAAACCTCAGAAATGAGGTATCTGAGGAAGGTGGTTGAAGTAACAAGAAGAGACATGGTCCGCAACCAGACGATACGTCAAGGCCTAAAATGCCACCCCCTGGAGACCCAAGTAGAACAGTCCCAACTAAGATGGTTTGGCCATGTCTGCAGAATGGGAGAAGGTCGGCTTCCACGACAAGCATGGTAAACAAAGAGCCAGGGATCCAGACCCCCAGGACGACCTAGAGTCCGCTGGGAGGACAACATTAGACAATCTTTGAAGGACCGAGGACTAGAATGGAACCAGGCCAGGAGGAAGACAGCCGATAGGATAGTCTAGCGCTCTCTCTTCCAAACCTCTACACCTCACGGTAGAAGGGGAACGACTAAGTAAGTAAGTAAGCTAACAGTTCTATTCGTGGCCAGCATGATGTATTTTGCACTTATATAAATGTTAAATGAACGCGATATTAGTCTGCAGAATGGGAGAAGGTCGGCTTCCACGACAAGCATGGTAAACAAAGAGCCAGGGATCCAGACCCCCAGGACGACCTAGAGTCCGCTGGGAGGACAACATTAGACAATCTTTGAAGGACCGAGGACTAGAATGGAACCAGGCCAGGAGGAAGACAGCCGATAGGATAGTCTGGCGCTCTCTCTTCCAAACCTCTACACCTCATGGTAGAAGGGGAACGACTAAGTAAGTAAGTAAGCTAACAGTTCTATTCGTGGCCAGCATGATGTATTTTGCACTTATATAAATGTTAAATGAACGCGAGATTAGTCTGACGTCACTTGTATATGATGACGTGGTTTTGGTGCTTAACATACTTTATGCAAACCATTAGATGGTGCCTTTCGTTATTAGATTTTGACCAAGAAGGACGTCGAAGCTGTTGCTCCATGATATTTAGTAGAATATTTATTCTTCTACGTGGCTGTATATTGTACGAAGGTCGCCACTGATATTATATAAAGATTCCGAACAGAAGGATTGAGTTCGAGGAAATATTTGTTCAGAGACGAATTGCAATCGCAATTTGATTATATTAACTCCATGTCTGGTTTCCGATACTTCAGTGATACCGTGATGGCACTGCGTAGTAATTATTCCAGATATGTGATGTTCTATGGAGGACAGTAGGAGCTTCAAATTACTCTTGTATTGAATGTTTGACCATGAACATGTTTGCCTATTTCGTCAATTAAACTACGTAATCTATGTGTACCCAAAACCATCAAGACGTGGTGAAGTCATTTTTATAATTCAAGTTCTGGCACCACCCATACGACATTTGCTACAACATTTATTGCACGATGCTCATTATAAATAACATTCCATAAATACTAAAACAAGCCTCAACAGATAGGCAGTACAGTAAAGAACAAGTCCTACTACAGTGCTATCCAGTAAAGAAAAATATATTACACAATGGTTATGAAAAGAAAAGAACCAAAGTTTGCAGGTACAATGTTTCCTGCAACAAATGAAAATTATTTCACTCTTTCTCTCTTTCTCTGTTATACTTGGCCACTCATTCGCTCCTTACCTACTCTATTGAAAACAATTGTGTTGACAAATAATCCATGGAAAAGATGCATATAATGTCCAGTAATTGGTATCATCCGAATCAGGCCCCAGTTCCTCCGATAAGAATTAAACTTTACACGGGGAACACCTAATTAGTGATATGTTTCTGGATACACAAGTTTGTTCACTAGGTTGGTTAGTGCCGGAACTCTCTGAGATATGCCATTCCTCAGTAAACAGCAGGGAAACATATGATTGTACAAATAAACTATTGTCAATTCTGATGATGATGATGATACTCTTTCGGCTTGCTCTGGGTGAGTACCGATTATGAACAGCGTTTTTATCCTGGGTTAATTCCACGTGTGTAAATGACTGTCAGAAGTCGGGAAAACTTATTAGGTATATGGCCACACCGGGCTGATAAATTAAAATGGGAAAAATATATGGGTATTTTGTCAGTCCCCTTAATCAATTACAGTTCAAAGAATGTTATTGTGTCGCCCTGGTCATTCCTGTTAAAACTGGTACGGGCAAACGCCAAGGGAAAACAACACTATTATTACTTCAGTAACTGAGGAATCGACCACAAATAGGAAACCGCTAGCCGCTGGGTTTTTTTTTTTTGGATCAAGTTCTATATTTAGGAAGAAACAAAACATTTCTAACATGAAAAATTCTAGGCTATCAAGCGTAGGGCATGATCTCTTAACTTCTCCGCCACTAAATTAAATTTAAGGCACACGGGGTATTAATCTATATTATCGCGCATCGCTTGAACGAGTACAGGTTTGATAAAAGCATGCAGCCTTTCCACCTCCACCCCGGTAAACAATCAATGCACAATGTTAGTTTTAATTCAGTTATGACTACGCTTCCTTACAAAACTCGCCTGTCATTACTAGCTTGATGATTCTCGGCTGCTATCGTTTTTCTCTTTCCCACATGATATTTAATGCTAGTCACTATATAATTTCACACAATGAAGATATAATTCGCATTCTGCTCTGTCACTTTATCCGTCCCTCATAGCATTTATTTAGTCAGTTAAGCCGTATTCTCTAGTGAAAATTAGTTGATGGATTCTTTATATTAATCTGAACCACTGGTAAGAAAATATATATACGTTTGCTATTCCACTATTCTTAACGCTAGGGACTCACAGTGAATAAAATGGTAACTCTCTAACACATTTAATACTTAAGCACAACTTATATTATTATTACCAGAAAAACCAAATAATCCCCGCGAAGGCCATTAAGCACTATTTCACATAGGTTCTAGCGTGCGTGCTAAGATTATCCAAAATTTCTTGAGAGGCTTGATACGGACTAAAAGTGTAGACAGAATATATATACAAATTCTGCGTGATCTCTCTGAAAGATGTCAAAAGTCACACCTTGGGCGTTTCGGGAGAAATCTGCGAGCTGGCTTCACGAGATAAAAAAGATTCTTCGGTTTCCTCCCTCGCTATGCCGAAACGGCATCAGAGAATTGTCTCTTGTGAGCGAACCGTCTTTGATTATCCCCCCTTGTTTAGATCAAATGCTTAATTCCCCCTGAAAATGTCGGGCTTCAAAGATGATAGTGCTACCGGGTCTGATCAGTTTCCTCACGTGCTTTCTTTCAATTCCCGATGATTGACATGTCAGCTCACGTGAGAACTCTGTAAAACAGGCCGGTTCGCCCTCCTTATTATCGGCATAATGCGAATAATAGGTAAGCAAATCATTAACGTAAGAAAGACACGAAAAATAGGCGTGGCTAAATGTCAGTCCACAGACAGCGAAAAGCGTGGGGTTTTCCGTAGCAAAAACGTAAACACTATAGAGGAAACAAGGTAGATGGATTTATGTAGTCTATTTACATATACCCGTCACAGGCGGTATGCCAAGAGCTACTTCTATTGCTTCTACTGGTGTTGATATAAATGCACCTGTAATGGTTTTCATGGCTACATTTTGAATTCTGTCTAGTTTTGCTTTGTTAGAAGCTGCAGCTGAGTCATAGACTATGCTGGCATAATCCAGTTTCCCCCTGATGAAAGACTTGTAGAACATAAGCATTATTTTATTGCTGGCCCCCCATCCATTACCTGTTACTATCCTTAGGAGATTTAGGGGTCCCCTACAGCTTTCTACTAAATTGTCTATATGTTTATTCCAATTTAGTTGCTTATCTAAAGTTATGCCCATAAATCTTGTTGTTAAGGAGGTACATATTTTCTGTCCTTTAATGGTTATATTGATTTTGTTATTTTTTTTTTTTAAATTTCCTTTGCTGAATATCATACCTACTGTTTTGTTTACATTAATTTGGAAGCCCCAACTTTTCATCCAATCTGAAACTTTGTCTATTTGTTTTTGAAGTTTTTGGTAAACATGGTTGATAAGATCTTTCTTTGGGAGACAGACGTCATCATCAGTTGATAAACTCTTTTAATACAAGACCCTTGCCCTGAGCAAGAGACATGCTGAAAAATCTGAAGCTCACTCGAACATCACCAGAGTTAAATACTGTGTTGTTGTGTTGCTCGTGGTTTGAGTATGGAATGTCAACTTGACCTACGCAGTGGTGTGTAGACATAGATTGAGTGTGTAATATGCGAATGATAGGAAGAGTTCGTGGTGTTGACAAATGTTCTTTTCTCACACTCATGTATGGCTGGAAGTCATCGACACCAACGACTGTGTACCTTTACTACAGTTTAATTGGACGTACACACTCGACAGCACAGATAGTGACAAATCACAGGTTGGCATAATACATCATGGTACAGTGGATAAATGGTCTTGCAATGTTACATGGGCACTCATGTAGAATAATAGTATAATGGACTGTCAATAGCCAAGCACTCAGTATTGCCCATATATATATCATCTGAGTTTACTGACAAAGCACGTCAGATTATAAACAATATCCAAGATGACTTCTAGACCTAATCTCGTCTAGTGAAGATTCCTTAACATAATGTCCAGCACAGATTTTTCCATATAATCAAATTGAACCGCTAGCAATGGGTTCTCATGTGTAGCAGTGATCTCTGGACTAATCAAGCGATAATACGGGCATCCCTTTTCTCTTCTTGAAAGTCACTAAATGTTTTTACAAGATGGCTTCTCTCGTGAGCTGTCACTCACGTTTGGATACAGATAATGAATCTGTCTTAAAGTTAGTCATTCATTAAATGTTTCATTGCTCTGTAGATTCTATCATGATACAATTGACTGCATTCTACAGGATATAGTGCTGCTAGGAATCAGAGTCGTTTTCCATCGAGTTAAATGCATCCTCTCAGATGTACAAGTCATACCTATCGAAAAAACGGTGGCTTCGTACGAGAGTTCAAAAGAGTATCTTTTATTACCTGCGTATCAGAAATATGATTCTGCCATTCCTTGGCAATAAGAATAAACACTGGGGTAAAGCATACACGATAGGTCTAGACGACTATCACTTTCCCCATAAATATAGAGATCACTTTTTCCCGGCGACAAGCCGACATAGCAAAACACAGCCCCCATGATCAGGGCGAAGCCAAAACACACCTCTCTAGAGACACATCCGCCGAACAGCCTTTGACCTCTCTAGAGACAAAAGAACATATAGTTCGACTTAGATATGTAAAGATATACAGATATAAGACAGACTCGTCCTACTCAGCCAAACAATACACATAAATTCAGGCCATAGATATTCTGAAGCAAGAACAATCTATTACTACCCAAACAAAGAATAAATCGCAGTAAAACTGGATTCATCCGCGGAGTTCGATCGAAAGAGACGGCACAACTTTCAAGGGAAGTAACTCAATAATGACTTTTCCTTAAGCACTAAAAAATATCTATTTTGTTTACAAAATATTTGCGAACATAACAAGTATACCAATGTATAATATTGTAAGATATCAAAGACTGCACGTAACAGTCTTACCACACCTCCCGGGAAAAAAAAAATGGAACATTTTTTTTTTTTTTTTGAAATACATCTAGGAGCAACGTACAATAGGCTCACAACGCATGAATAATGCGTAGATGAAAATATCAGGAATAAATATAACGCCTAATATGAGGCTAAGTCGACATATGGAGCGACTGGTGAGAATGTGTCTCATAAACTGAGAGAAATTATTTCTCTACAAGTATATTTTTTCCAGGAAGGTGTCATCAAAGTATAATACAATTCTGGCAATTACACGATGCCTAAAAAATTCATACCATAGTTTCGTATTAGATATCTTACATTTATGATTTATGAAGAAAAATCATCAAAGCACAGCGGTGAATAAACATCAATGAACCGCTATGTAGTGATACAATCATTATATTATTAAATTACAAATGTGTATCTATTATGATATAGAAAAGGAACTACTATAGAACTAGACATATCAAGAATTCTAAGCCCTAATAGTTATGTGGAATCATGTGGGCATCTTGACAGAATGTCTGCCATCACATTATCTGATCCACGAATAGCTCGCACAGAGAAATGAAAAGGTTGAAGAGCAATTGCATATCGAGTAGACCTCGAGCTCTTCAAATTCTTACTCTGTATAGCAGTAAGAGCTTTTTGGTCGGTTTCTACTATGAAATGTGCGCCTAGAAGGAATCTCTGTAGTTTGAGGATCGACCAAACCATAGCTAATAGCTCACGGTCTAAAACCGAATAATTCCTTTCTGCCGCATTAAGTTTTCTGGAAATATACATTACAGGATGCAGAGTTCCAGAGTACTCTTGCATTAGTGCCGCTCCAATCCCAGTGGATGAAGCGTCACTACGAAGAACGAATGTCTTATCTTTAGTAGGTAGCACTAAAATAGGTGGTGTTGAAAACAATGTTTTAATCTTATCCAGAGAGCATTGGCATTCCTGAGACCAGTGGACCATATTAGGCGAACCTTTCTTTAGAAGTGTCGAAAGAGGTGCCATGATAGAGGATAGATTCTGAATGAATCTGCCATAAAATTGAATAAGACCTAACAGACTTCTCACCTGTTTTTTAGTCTTAGGGATCGAGATGTTAAGTATCTTACTAGTATTATGGTCCTCTGTCTTTAGGAAACCATGACCAACTCGGTGGCCTAGGAAAGAAATTTCGCTAAAACCAATATAGGCTTTAGAGGGTTTCGCTGTCAGGTTGTGCTCGCGCAAAGTAGACAGCAATTCATCTAACCCTGAATAGTGATCTTCCCAAGTATCGCTGAAAAGACAGATGTCGTCTAGATATGCAATGACATCTGACCGATAAGATAGGATTCGGCGCATCATGCGCACGAATGTAGCTGGTGCGTTCATAAGACCGAAAGGCATAAAATTCCATTGGAACAAACCTCTAGGTGTTGAAAAAGCCGTGAGAGGTTTGGCGCGTTCAGATAAAGGAACTTGCCAATATCCTTTAGACAAATCAAGTTTAGTGAAAAAATGAGATTTGGAGAGTCGAGTAAGTAGCTCTTCCAGTAAAGGCATAGGTTCGGCATCGAACTTCGTTACTTGATTCAATTTTCGATAGTCAACGCAAAGACGTATGTTATTGTCTTTTTTACGAACAATAACCATCGGCGAAGAATATGCAGAGGTGGATGGTTCGATTATTTTCAAATCTATCATCTCATCCAACTCTTTCTCAACCTGTGCTTGGAAATGTATAGGTATAGGATAAGGTCTAACCCTAATAGGAGTATGGTCAGTTAGAACAATGTCATGTTCAATGACATGCGTTTGTCCAGGGATGTCAGTGAGTACATCCTGAAATGTTTGCAACATAGTTGAAACTTGTCGCTGTTCTCCTAGAGACAAATCAGGAGAGACAGTAACGTTCTTCCATGATTCACTAGAATGGAGTGGGATCATTGGAAGAGGAAGATTTACATCTGAAAAACTTGTTTCCTCATCCTGTATCACGGACAGTGATGAGTAATGACCATGTTGTACTGGAGAATTGTCCGTTGCTTGGAAAATGGGTTGCAAATAATCCGGACGTTCATGGAATTCAGTAAGCATATTGATGTGGAAGGTTTTATGCTTCCCATCAATATTGACAATATAGTCGACATCGGAAATTTTCGATATTATATCGTACGGACCTTTCCAAGAAATAAGTAGTCTGTTTCCCTACAAGGTAGTAATACAAATGCTTTGTCACCAGGACAAAGTTGTCGTAAGCATCTCTTCTTATTGGCAAATTGCCTTGCCTTCTGTTTCGCAAATTCAGAAGAAGAAGTTGCTAATTTGCATGCTTCGATAATCTTTTGTCTCAACGCGATGACATATTCGTAGGATGACTTTGTGTCATCGTCAATATTGTCAGCTGTTATGAGATCATGAAGCAGCGACATAGGGCCACGCGGACGCGCGCCAAAGACGAGTTCAAAGGGAGAAAATCCTGTATGTTCATTGGGTACCTCTCTGTAAGCGAAGAGGGCCGCAGGTAAAACTCTGTCCCAGTCTTGAGGATGATCCTCAGTTATCTTCCCTAGTAAGTTTTTAAGTGTTCTATTAAGGCGTTCGACCATACCATTAGACATTGGATGGTAGATACTACTTAAAGATCTATCTATCTGCAGAGTAGACATTACTTGAGACATGGTATCTGATATTAGTTGGGTGCCATGGTCTGACAATATCTCTCCGGGGAACCCCAGACGAGAAAATATAAGCCAAAGAGCATCTGCAATATCAGCAGTAGTAATGCTCTTCAGAGGAATAGCCTCTGGCCAACGTGTGCACATATCAACACACGTCAAGATAAACTGATGTCCTCTGGCAGACTTGATCTTAAATGGACCAATAATGTCTATGGCCATTTTTTGAAACGGCCGAATAGGAATGTCCGCCGCCTGAATGGGTGCAGCATGCCGTGGACCTTTGGATTTAACTTCCTGACATACTTTACAAGATCGACAATAAATCCGTATGTCCTTGTTTACCAATGGCCAAAAGAAAGCCGCAAGGACTCTTGACTTAGTACGGGAAAAACCCATGTGTCCAGCACACTGAGAGTCGTGAGCGTGCTGCAAAATTTTAACTCTCAAATTCTTGGGAACCAGGATTTGAGAATGACTTGACGTAATGGAGTCTTGAACCATACGTACAAGTACGCCATTCTTCTTTGTAATCCACGATTTACGACTTGTGTCTTTATTCGGATCACCTTTAGTTGCAAGAATGAAGAATTTTTTCAGAGTGGGATCATCTTCTTGCTGTTTTATAAACGAGTCACGAGAAATTACCAAGGGATCACCTTGGTTATGCACTTCATTATCTTCAGTAGATGAAGTTTGAGGCATATTAAGAGCCTGCGCTCTAGTGACTACAGCGTTAGCAATCTGCATGTTTTGCCTTTCCCACGCGGAAATTTGTTGCGGAGTGCATTCTTTGACTCCATGAATGCGACCGATGATGAGGTCAGCGATCGGATTCGGAAGAAGACATGCGTGTACATCTCCTGTAAAGAAAGGAGTAGCAATCCTAATGATAGCAGTAGAGTATTTCTCTAATGTGCCGCCAAATGTTACACATTTGACTACTTGTCCAGTGGCACGGGAAGGATCTACGAGTGACTGCCTAACACCAATTGTGGTGCATCCAGAATCAAATAGCACAGAGACTGGATTGTTATTTACTAAACCCTTATGTAAGACAAGAGAACCTCTTCCATCATGCGCGACTGATGCAGGAAGAGCAGGAAGAGGATGGCCACAGCTTAAAGTAGACACTGTGGTTGGCTCAAATAATGTTTTGCATTGGGGGCACTGAGATGCTCTCCCAAAATCAAAAGCGGCACATGCCATATTACTAGCATCATTATTATCTTTACTCTGTTTATAGGCTTCATGGGACTCTTGTTGTGCAGAGTTTGCCTGAAAATGTGGTTTATGTCTTTTGTTTTGAGATCTACCTCGGTTATTATCACCTCTGTAGTTATTGTTACCTCTATTGTAACCCCTATTTGGGTTTGAGTCATAGTTCCCTTGGTTACCATTATCATATTCATTATAATGAGTATCTCTGTAATTATGATCTTGTTGACTCCAAGACGGATAACCCGGATAGTTTCTATAATTACTTCCTCTACGGAAATTCCTATAATTATGACCACCCCTGTGTCGAGAGCTATCAGCTCGTCTCCAGTTCTTTGAAGAAGAACCCTGAAATGATTGGTTACCTTGGTTTTGATAACTATTATGGTTACCTTTTTTATCAAATCTGTTTTGAGGTCCCTGAAATCTGTGTGAATGATTGGGATTGTATGGTGTTGCTGAAGCAACTGGCATACTCTCCTTAATCTTAGTGTTGCCAAAAGTCACGTCGGGGTGTGCAGTGACATATTGGGAACAATATTCTTCCATTTCCTTTAGAGATTTGGGTTTACGCTCATGTATAAATTCCAGGAATGGTTTGTTAACACATGACATAATCTTATCTCTGAGCAACAAATCCATAAGTCCTTCATACGTTTTTTCTGTTTTGGAAAGCTCAATCCAACGATCAACTGTGAGACGTGCCTTTGCAGTGAATTCTGAGAATTCTACACCTGTCTCAGGCACCATCGTCTTAAATAAAAGGCGATAGCCTTCCTCACTTAGCTGGTATTTCTTTATCAAAGCCGCCCTAATGACATCATAATTATCCTTATCTGCTTCTCCTACAAGGCATAATCTAGTCAAAGATTCACCTTTCAAGTTTTCTGCTAATTGATTAGCGTATTGTGATTTATCCACATTATGTGTACGACAAGAACGTTCAAATCTATCCAGCCAGAATGTAATATCGTCACTGGACTGATTGAACGGTGGAACCTTAACCTTGTAAGTAGAAGGTTTACCATTACCACTAGATGCCTGATTAACATTACTCATACTTGTCAATCTCAATTTCTCTAACTCAAATTCATGTTCTCTTATTGCTTTTTTTTCTTCAGCTTCTCTGTCTAATCTTTTTTGTTCAGCATCCCTGTCTAATCTTTTTTGTTCAGCTTCCCTGTCTAATCTTTTTTGTTCAGCTTCCCTGTCTAATCTTTTTTGTTCAGCATCACTGTCTAATCTTTTTTGTTCAGCATCACTGTCTAATCTTTTTTGTTCAGCAGCAGCTTCTCTTTCTAATTTTTTTTGTTCAGCTTCAAATCTCCTTTGCTCCACCTGCATCTGCAATTTCTTTTGTTCAGCAGCAGCCTCAGCTTCTCTTTCTAATCTTTTCTCTTCAGCCATAGCTTTTCTCTCTTCTGCAGCAGCTTTTTTCTCTTCTGCAGCTAATGCTTTGTCATATTGAGCAACTGCCCATTCTTCTAATTGTTGACCAGTTTTTTTATCAAGGGATTTCCCTTGTGTAATGAAGTATTCTAATGTAGACATGATGTCTAACAATAATACTAATCACTTGAAACAATAATAATACCACAAGTTCTTAATGACTTGATTAATCATATACTATCCCAATATCTGTGGGTCACAAGCCTTAATAAGGTCTTGTATAACAGTAATAATAATCAAGTACTGGTTTATACCATAATCCAAGTGCAGTGCACAGGCAATAGTGTCTTATGAAATATACCTATATAAAACATATGTCAACCAACAGAATACATAAAGTACAAATAGGACTGACAATACGAAAACGTTTGCAGAAATCAAATAAATCAAATAGGGAAATCAATGAAAATAATCACTGAATCTGCAAGGGATAACAACACAAATGACGTCACAGTATATGAATATAAATTGTGAATAGAACTGAAAGATAGAAAAGGGTAGACCAACAAATTACAAACAAATCCAAACAAAACTAAAGAACAAAGAAATATTACAAAAATAACAATAATTACAGTCTTCACAGCTAACACAATTAGCAACTAGTTGTTGCAAGCAAATTTCCAATTAAGGAAATTGCACCTAAAGAAAACGCCCACAACGGACCCTCTATGACGTGGGATATTCTGTTGTGAGGACTCCGCCCAACCTTAAACACAACCCGCTGACATATAAACTAACATACTGTACAAATAAATAACATGTAAACATAAATATATAAATTATGTGTATGATAGTATGTGTTGCGAAATAGGCTCAGTTTTACAGTAATGGCAAAGTTATTCTTATGAAAAGGCCTTAAATATTAAAGTTCATATATAGAAAACAAGAAGATCCATCGATGAAAATAGGACTTCTTAGTTCAATAATACTGTCTTCCTGTTAATATTGACAAGAATTGATCCAACTGTTCTGTGAAACTCTGTAATGTCTAATGTACAAATGTCAACAACGCTGACCTACATACTGCATTCACTTGACAGGTCACGTGACGAAGTGTTGACAAAGAGCAAACCAATACTGCAAGTGTGTCGTATTAGCCACAGGAATCGGTCTGGTATCGGTAATCTGTTGACTTCTGAACTTCTGCGAGGTCAAACCCAGAAAGCTGGTCCACCAGTTGATAAAGTGGATGAGACAACTGTAACAAATGCCGATATGTCCTCGTAAGGTGGATGGAAGCAGACTGGCCACCAGTTGATAAGATCTTTCTTTGGGAGACAGACGTCATCATCAGTTGATAAACTCTTTTAATACAAGACAATACTTTCAAGGGAAGTAACTCAATAATGACTTTCCCTTAAGCACTAAAAAATATCTATTTTGTTTACAAAATATTTGCGAACATAACAAGTATACCAATGTATAATATTGTAAGATATCAAAGACTGCACGTAACAGTCTTACCACACCTCCCGGGAAAAAAAAAATGGAACATTTTTTTTTTTTTTTTGAAATACATCTAGGAGCAACGTACAATAGATGGAAGCAGACTGGCCACCAGTTGATAAGATCTTTCTTTGGGAGACAGACGTCATCATCAGTTGATAAACTCTTTTAATACAAGACAATACTTTCAAGGGAAGTAACTCAATAATGACTTTCCCTTAAGCACTAAAAAATATCTATTTTGTTTACAAAATATTTGCGAACATAACAAGTATACCAATGTATAATATTGTAAGATATCAAAGACTGCACGTAACAGTCTTCCAAGTTTTTTCCAGATCGCCAAATGGCACAGTCATCTGCAAATTGTGATACTGCATTCTTAATGTCGTTAAGTGATTTTGAAAATTTTTCGCTCTTATATTGGTAGAGCGCGGAGGTATCGGAAGACAAGGGCACGGAACACTTATAACTTTCAAAAACTGTCCAACTGAGAGGGGTTTTGTGCTAGATAGGTTTCAAACCTTGGTCTCATGCCTCGCACCTTTTCCAATTCAAGCCTTTAGACTTATAGTCTTCCATTCTCATTAAGTTGATTTTCACATCCATATGGTAATTTTCCTATATCGGTCGTGTTAAGGATTTTATAATTAATTTCGAATTGGAACATCTCAGGGTTCATCGATGTACTGACACTCTGTCTTGCAAAAATCTTCTCAACTACCTCATTCCTTCAAATTTCCTTGTACTTGTATATAAATAATGTTATCCCCTATAAAAGGAGACCATTCTCACCCTTTTATGTTCTCTCGTTCTCTTTCGCGATCCCTTAAACCTAACCTATGTCTGCACACATTTGTCACTCCATATTAACCATCGAAGCATTGTTTCGGTCGGTTCGTGGGAAACCCCCTCTCCGATTGGCTGCTTCGAAAATATTAATAGCATCGTGCGTATAACACACTTCCCGATGTTATCAGGCCAGTATACCTCCGAAAAATAAGCAAAGCATCGTGCCTGCAATACACATGTCCTAATTCCAGGAATATTAGGCGTGTATACCTCCCTTACACTTTTACTGTCTTCATACATTTAACTCGTAATAACTAAGCATGTGGATCCAACTTGCTACACTGTCCATGGTGTGTTTAACAGTCTTTCGTAAAACCACGTGGTTTCCAGTGCTTTCCCTACTTGTTTACGAATTGTCAATGACCCACTTTACTGTGTCAGGACTGAAGAACTTTCTTTCGTACTTATACTGACAAAGAGTTGTTGCATAAAATACATTTCATTTTGTAGAATGCTGCTTTCGCCTCTTATAATACATATGATTTATATGAAATGAAAGTCATTGACAACAAAATATATACCTATTGATTTGATGACGAGAAATATCCCGTTCAACCTCTGATAACCCATCAGAGGTTGAACGGGACATTTCTCATCAAATCAAACAAAAACAAAAATGTATTCGATTCTTCACTAATGAGATGCATCGTCTGCGCAGTGTTATTAACATGCCCAGGAATTTGAAACTATTGACCTGTTTTAAAACTGTTTCATTTACATTTATTGTGCATACCAAAACATATTAGCAAGAAAAGCGCACAATTTCAGGGGTCGTGCAATTTAGCACAATGGTCATAAGCGCACCACTTTTACGTAATTTTTACACTGCAACTTTGATGGGAAAAAGTTAATGCTGGCTTTTTTCAGGGACGTAATTTATTTTTCTATCAAAGGGAAACAATTAAGCGACAAATTAGAAGTAATAACAATGAAATATATTGTAGATTTTGAACACTTTACTATGTGTTTTCTATTTATTATATAAAATAAAACTGCAACTTTGGTTGGAAAAAAGATGCGCACTATATTAAGCGTCGTACAGTTTGTGCAGAGGTTAAAAGCGCACAAATTTTATATAATTTCCAGAGGACAAACAAAAATATGGGACAGGACAGGACAGGGACAGGACGGCACTTTTAGAGAATTATATAGTATATATATGATAGCCTCTGTTTGTTGCCAAATGAAGACTACTGCGCTATCTGACAGGATTAGACAAGTCTTTTGGAGGGAAAGTTATACTACTTCGCGGAGAATTCAGGCAAGTTCTACCGGTGATACTACGATTCTCAAGATCAGTAACAGTTGCTAATATAGACCCAGTTCCATGTACTGAAACTTACACGTAATATGCGAACAATAGCAAGCGAGAAGGAATTTTCAGACTGGCTATTAGAAGTAGGCGATGGAAGAAGTGGTACAACTATAAGTTTGCCTACACCCTGTTTTTCACACACACAAGACCCTGTAGAACAACTCTATGTTGGCATTAACTTCAACACTGTTACAGCTCAGCAACTCAAAGGCAGTGCAATACAAAGTGTTACAAATGAGGATTGTTTGGAACTGAACAACAAAGTGTTAGACCATATTCCCAGAGAAGATACTGTTTACAAAAGTGTGGATCCTGTAGCAAGCGATGAGCCAAGAGACCATCTGGCATACCCTGAAGAATTTCTCAGCAGCTTAATACCAACAGGAATTTCTCATCACGAGCTAAAACTGAAAGTAGGTGCTGAAATCATGCTACTACGGAATCTTATTCCATCAAGGGAACTCTGCAATGGAACACTGTCGTAAAATGTTACATCTGTATGACACCACGCTCAAATTCCCCACTCATAAACTAACTATTGTATTTTAAAATCTATAAATAACTCCTATATTTGAAATTTGTCTGAGAGGGGCAAAGTCCATTTACCGCTAAAAATTTAACTAGAGAATGTGAATTTTTCTACTACCACAGGTTAAAAGTTACTACCCCCATACACACACACACACCCACCCTAATATTTATCGAAGGACGTAGTCAAAATTAACAACCAATCAAATTGGTACCTCGTTTTGTAGAGTTGAGAAAAAAAACTTGATTGTAGTGGCAAAAATGCCGATTCTGTGTTTTTGACAAAAATTAAATAATTTATTTCTCAATAACTAAAGGGAATTAAAATGAAAAGGATATCTTGAATTATAGCGCTGATATTGATTAATATATTAACCTAAAGATTCCCCCTTAATACAGTTATCTTGACTTAGAAAAATTTATTTTAGTAATATTTGAGATCAGGGTAGAACTACCATTAATTACAAAAAAATTACCCAGATGAAACTGTTAAGGAATAAACAAAGGAAAAGTAAATATAACGATAGAGGTCAGTTGACCGTGTAATTATCACTTTTAATATTGGAAAGTGGTCCATAAATAACTGAGATATATAAAATACACAAAGATAATCAGACAAACGAACACACTTACGATTGCTCAAAGTTTATAGTCCAAAAATAGTTAAAATTTTGACTCGCCTTCTGATTGGTTAGAGGGTAGGGTAATAAAAATTAACACCTCCGTGTAAAATCAGGCCATTTGTATTTGAAAGCCATCGCAAGTTGAGATCAGCGGGAAAGCCTTGTGACCAAGCTTTTGCCGTCTGGACAAGAAAGCAGTCAGAAAACCTATTTACTGCTAGTCAACTTTGTGCATGTGTTATTATTCTTTACTTGAGGTAAGATGGATGATTTTATTTGTATATTTCCTTAGCAAGTATCAGGCTATATGTGTATGCTGATACATTTTATTTCGATACTGCTAATTGGGAGACGGTTCAGGTTACGACGACCTAGGTAGGAATGCAGTCTTTTTCGGAGTGAAATGTGTAAAAAAAGTTTTGCTATTGGCCTTACAAATTCTGTGCCATAGTGCCGTGGTAATAAAATTGATATTGCCATTGGGAAGTGAAAATAAATGTGTTTGTAAGTTTGCCATAAAATTTTGCGACTGTAAGTCCAGGAGAAAATAAATTGGTAGTGGTTTCTGGAGTGACATAATGTTCAAATAACATGTAACACTATACATAGAATGTTTGAAAGAAGTCATTAACGGGTCACAAGATATATTTGTACACCCCTACTGATTATGTGGAAGTCAAGCAATGCTAAAAGAATAGGGGCTTTAATGCCATATGGAAAAAAAGAATGAAAACACAGGACTGGGTATAGTCAAGGAAATATAGGGTTTGGTGCATCTGGTCAGCACACATGGCTGACCCCAGGTAAGGTTACCATTGAGTAGTTGTGGAATTGTTATAGACAGGCTATAAAGGGGAGGAAACTTTCCTTCTCATTTCAGGGTTGTATTACCAGTAAAAAAGTGTTACAGACAACCTGGAGAAGACAGAAATTGTGGGCAGTGAAGGCTCACGATATACTTTGAGCTACAGGCCATATCTTCATCCAGAAAGCAGCACCATTTGAGTGACCATATACATAGTCTGGAGCCCATAGCATCAGACAGGCTTAACAGATAAGTCCCTCAATACGGGCACATGACAGTTCCTCTCAATTTAAACCACCACAACAAAAAGAATTTCCTGGGGAATGATGAAAACAACAAACCCTCAAATAACTGACTACTGTTAATATCAAGCATTAAAATCAGACAGTGGGGTACTCATTCTAGTGACATTTTATTTTGTTACACTTCATGGACAGAGTTTCATCTTATTTATTTAAAAGCTGTAAATAAACATTTTATGATTTTGACCAGTCCTGTTCCAAAAGATTGAGGTTCAGGACAATAAATTGTGTATTTAATTCCATATAAGTTTGCCAAAGAACTGTTTGAGCAGCCACGGTCGGGTACGCTAAACATCAGGAAAGAAGACCTGGAAGAACACCTTGGAATGACATATTCAGATGGTCGCAAAGATGAGCCGCTCAGCAGCATGGCAGGCCTTAAATGGCCGAGTAAGCCAGGAGCTGAATTTAACACCAAGCCCCCAACGGTGCAAGAGGTAGAAAGCATTGTCCAGAAAGCTCGATGCAAGTCAGCTCCAGGTCCTAATGGTGTTCCATATGTGGTGTATAAGAGATGCCCTGAGGTGCTCAAACGACTGCTTCGTTTACTGAAGAGTGCGTGGAAAACCCAGCTTGTAAGCAAGGAATGGAGAAAGGCGAACGGAGTCTACATCCCGAAGGAGCAAAATTCCACAGACATCAGTCAGTTCAGGCCAATCTCACTACTCAGTGTGGAAGGGAAGATATTCTTCTCAGTGATGGCGAAAAGACTCACTACATACCTCCTGGCAAATGGGTACATTGACACTACCATTCAGAAAGGAGGTATCCCAGGTACACCAGGATGTCTAGAGCATGCCACAATGATATGGGAAGCAATCCAAAAGGCAAAGTCTGACAGAACAAACCTCCATGTAATCTGGTTGGATTTAGCGAATGCTTATGGATCCGTTCCACACCAGATGTTGTGGCAGGCCCTAGAAATGTATCATGTTCCACAAGAGATTGCAGCAATGCTGAAGCTGTATTTCGCAGGGTTTGCTGTCAGATTTTCAACCAGAGAGTACACAACGAAGTGGATTGGCCTTGAAGTTGGAATTGCGATGGGATGTACCATCTCTCCGATACTATTCGTGATGGCTATGCAGGTAATCCTCAATGCGGCTGAAGGAATGGCTATAGGTCCAAAGCTCGGTGGAATGTGTCTCATGCCACACTCAAAGCATTCATGGATGACACAACAATTCTGACATCAGATGAACATCAGGCCCGGAGGATGTTAGCACGCCTGGATGAACTAGTCAGCTGGTGCAGAATGAGCTTCAAACCCAAGAAGTCGAGAAGCCTATCAGTCAGGAAAGGGAAGATAGCAGAGGTCATATTCACGGTTTCCAACCAAAGAATCCCTACTGTCATTGAGGAACCTGTTAAAAGTCTTGGCAGGGTGTACGATGCCTCATTAAAAGACTCAAAGGCAGTGCAACAGACAATAGAAATGGCAGACAGAGGGCTACAGATCATAGACCAAAGCAGACTCCTGGGGAAGTTCAAACTGTGGTGCCTCCAGTTCATGTTGATACCAAAGTTGCTGTGGCCACTGCTTATATATGAAATAAGCACAAGTACAGTGGAAGCCATAGAGAAGAAGGTCAACAAGTTCATGAGAAAATGGCTAGGAGTACCACCAGGTCTGTCAGATGTAGCACTGTACTGCAAAAAAGTCAAAACTTCTGCTTCCTTTCAAGTCAGTTGTTGAAGAGTACAAAGTTGGAAAGGCAAGGCTTGCAATGATGCTACGCGAGTCAGCTGATGACGTGGTTAAGTCCATTCAGCCCACACTGAAAACGGGAAGGAAGTGGAAAGTGGAAGAAGCTGTTGATGCTGCCCAAGAGTCACTCAAACTGAGGGAGGTAACACAAACGAATAGACGGGGATTTGGTCATGGAGACATCCGCTGGTGGTCCAAGGCATCAAGCAGGGAGCGCAGAGACATGGTAGTTCAGGAGATACGAGAAGCTGAGAATGATAAGAGGTTGCAAAAAGCAGTGCAGCAGGTCCAACAAGGCCAATGGACTACATGGGAAGGAGCCCTGCAGAGGTCCTTGACATGGAATGATATATGGCATATGGCACCTCTTAGGCTCAGCTTCGTTGTCAGATCACTGTATGACCTGCTGCCGTCGGCCACCAACCTTGTGAAATGGGGAAAGTCGGATGATGAGCAAGGCCCCCTGTGCCAGGGGAGGCAGACACTTGAACACGTGCTCTCAGCATGTAAGGTGTCATTAGGGCAAGGGCGATACACTTGGCGCCATAACAAAGTGCTAAATGAGCTTGCTGCGACAATAGATCTGGCAAGAATGAAGGCGAATAGCAAAGTCCGGCCAGACACCGCAAACACATACTTTCTGAGGGCAGGAAAGTCAGCACACCCCAAACCGAATAAACCTGGTAGCAGTTTACCATCTCTTCTTGATTGTGCAAATGATTGGGAGATGGCGGTAGACCTACCTGGACGAGGGGCATATCCAGAGAGTATCAGAAAATCGCGGAGACGGCCGGATATAGTGCTTCATTCTGCAGCAACGCTTCAGGTCATACTGATTGAACTGACAGTGCCATTTGAATCCAGATTAGATGAGCAACATTCATTCAAAGCGGCCAAGTATAGTGATCTGGCCGCGGATCTGAGACACGATGGGTTCACTGCAAGGGTCATGGCTGTTGAAGTGGGCGCAAGAGGGCTTGTGGCTGCATCAGTGTATGATCTATTGAAACTGTTGGGGCTGAGGGGACAGTCGAGAACAAGGGCCCTGAAGAGGCTTAGTGAAACTGCCGAAAAGGCATCAGGCTGGCTGTGGAACAACCGCAATGGGGAATGGAGATCGTAACAATAAACGCTGCGGTACAGAAAACACCAGGAATTTTTCTAAGTCCACAATACGCTGAGGTTTGTGGTGGACTAGTGAACGGGCTGCGACTCAGGGGCGACAAGCGGTGTATACTATAAGGGGTGTCAGTATCAAAAGTCCAGTGGGGAACGCGCAGTGGCGACTCGTTGACTTCGCGCTGGTGTCTCAGTGTTTGCGACGGAACGAACGGAATAATTTGTCTTCTCCTTGTTACTTTCACAATTGCCTCCACGGCTGGCGGAGTTGTGGAATTTAAAGTTGCTACCATAAGTGAAATGGGTTCATTTTCGATGCAAGACAACAGGAAGCTGAGACGCTTGGGAGTCATGACCCAAGTGGGCCCGCCCCCCTTAGAGTGTAAAGGAGTATATAGGGCCGAAACACTTGTCGGACGGGGGGACTTCTTCTGATGATCAGATTGCTTCCTGTTGTATCGCTCTGTAAAGAGTTTCCTATCATCAAAACGTTCCCACCAGTCTTACTTACTTACATTTTGTTGAATTACAGTTCTGTTTGCATTTATTCATTCCTCACAATAAATACATACATACCCTAGACACTTGCCAAATATATAACACTACAGAGATAAATGTACACTGGGTGAGATCAGAAGAGGTAGCGAATAGCGACCCCTGAGAAATACATCATCATCTTTCTGATTCAGGGTACTTACATAGCTTGACCTCACCTTGTTAACCTGTAAATTTACTACCATCAAAACCTCTTATCACAAACACGATTGATAATTACGCTTCTACATAGATACATCGTAAAGGATCGCGTAATAGATGGATTGAACTTAGATACTGTTCTCATACCGCGCATACCTCTTATTCCATCTGATACAAATATGCTTTTCACATTCAAAAGAAGACAGTTTCCTCTAGGTTTAGCATTTTCAATGACCATCAACAAGTCATAGGGACAGACTTTTGAAAGAATATGCTTATACCTTCCGAAACCTGCATTCAGTCACGGGTAACTATATGTTGGTCTCTCAAGAGTTAGATCAGTGGACTCATTAAGTGTTGTATCTAAGAAGAATGAAATTTTAAATTGGGTATGTAATGAAATTTATGAATGAATATATAAAATGTGTTGATATTTAATTAATAACATTTAAGATATGATGCTGATGGCGTATGTTACACCTGGGTACAACTAGTACCTTCAAGAAACTCATGGCACAGTCCCTCTTGTCCCTCAAGGTCTTTCTATGTCTTCCTCATCCCTGTCATTTCTGTCTCCAGTTCTCTTGTCCATGTGTTTTTCGATCTCCTGCTTACTCCTTCTTACTCTGGGAATTCCAAAACAAGGACTGCCTTTGAATACAGTCAACAGGTTTGCCCTTGTGTGTGTTACATCCACCGCCAGCGTCTTCTTCTCTTCTCTTGTTGAATTATTGTCTTTAGTTGACTTCTATATTGTTGAAGTTTTTGTGGCTTAAAGTTTCTACGGAAGGAGCCGGTCCCATGCCCAACTCTCCTTAGTCACTTTTTATTTACTACATGCTGGCAAGGATACAGTGTTATTATTCTTTGCTTCATTTCCCGGTATCACAGATTTGAGCGTGATATATTCTTGGATACATCAAGCTGGCCTTGTTTGTCTTCATAAATTTATTTCTGCCTACTCAAGTGGGCGCGCATGGAGGCAATACTGATTCTGTTATACATATACAGTTGATTGTTGGAGAGAGTCGGGTATGTATATGGGATCCTTATCAGTTCCAGCGCGGTGCATTTTTGCTCCCATGTCAAAGCGTCGTTTCTTTTTCCTACACTTGAGCGTGGGACACCACTAGTGGAAGCATGGTGCGTTCTCATATCAATTTTTTTTTTATTCTTGCATTTCTTGTACAATCATTTCTTGGTTTCTCTCAACTTTTTGCGTTTTCTTTTTATGGCACTGACTCGTACTTTCCGCCTAATGTTACTGTGAAGAGCAGATCTGGTTTTCTTGTTCTTTTCCACTTCAATGTTTAATTTTTCTTTTATTCGGAAGTGTAATGCCTCTCCGTTGGGTTGAATTCTTGAGCATTGTAATGTTTCCACTCAGATGATACACATGGACCGTTCTTTCACATTGTCTGCATATTTTAGTTTGCTATTTCCACTTTTTTTATGCATCTGTATAAGAAAGTAGGAACCATTTATTTTCACAGTGGCACGCGACAGCAGGATTTGACATGTGTTTTTTGAAGGCCTATGCTTCCTTGGGTAGCTGAAAGGTATTGATTGATTTTCACGGTGGGGTGCCTTTGTAAAATCTATACAGACTTACTGTTTTTTTTTAATAATAAGAATTTAGAGGTAACAGAAGCAGAAGTTAAAGGAATAAAAAAGACATGGTGTGGCGAGAGGTTTTATTTGGCTGTAGGATCAGTATAGTACTGAAAATTACAGAAATAGAATTTCTGCAGAAAATGGTGAAGTCCCAGTGTCTGAGAGAACTACTGGTATCACAAATTAGTTACGGCTGTGAATGTTCTGATCTCGAAACAATAGTAGAGAGGAGACCGACATAAAGTGCCACCTCCGCTGTGTAACTAACTGTGATATTAATAAACAAGGAAACAGATTTTACTTAACACTGATAAAATTGACAAGTCGTTCAAATACAATTTCCTTATTTTTATTTAGTATATACACTATCTACTCTTGTGCTGAAGGGTGAATGTTGAAAAATGGAATGTAATGAATTTGTAAGTTTACATATGATTTACAAATATTTATATTTTATATATATATATATATATATATATATATATATATATATATATATATATATATATATATATATATATATATATATATATATATATATATATATATATTTTACACCAAGTTTTCCAGTTATAGGAACAAAAAATTTATATCAGCTGTGCTGTTAATTAATTATAGTACATGGATCAGCTGTGCTGTTTGTAGTGGTGTTCGATGGTATTGTATGATGTTGATATTACTAAATGTAATTGTATGAGGCCAGCTGTGAAGGCTCCTGAGATAAAATGTAGTTGAGAATTGTCAGAAGGCCTTTCTTGCTACCACTACGACCTCACACTTAATTTTTTTTTAATGAATGTGGCTACGTAAAGTGTCTAGGGTTATGATATGTAGTGTGGTGTAATAGGTTATAGATATACCCACAGATATTTAACAAGACTAATAATATTAATAAATGTTAAAATACACTGAACTAACTCACGTGTGTAAAATTTTTTGATAGAATTACATTTGTTTTGTTCTGGATCAATTTTTTAGGTTGACCAGAACTTAAAAGGATTTAGAGATTATGAAAGAAATGCATGGAATATTATATCATAAATGCAATAGTGTACATATATATGTACTATACTAGTTAGTTTTATTAAAATGTTCTAGTAGTCATCTACTTGGGAGGATAGTTAATGTTTGTGCTGTTGGGGTGGCCTCATCACACCTGTCTATATTGACTACACAGTGTCCAGAAAATGGTGGGAATTTTTATGGGGATATTAGTAACTACCAAGCGTTGGTGAATGTCCAGCAGACCAGAGGCTCACTCATCTTGTAGTTGTAGCTCTGGTTCTGAAATCTTGTGGTCCCACCTCTCCGTGCTGGCGGGCAATAATGGTGGTCTCTGTCACAAGTACTGCACAGATACACTCGAGTAAAGTCACCAACTGAATAGTCACTGCTTTGTTGACAACAGAAACTCACAGCTCAGATTATGAATAAATAACACAGAATTGCTAGCAAAACTCAGCTGAGCTGCTGGCTATAGTATGGCGTCCCTAAATTTATTTCACTTTCTTTCATATGGAAATCACCACACTTTAAAATCTGTGTCTATCACTGAACAACTATTGAGAAATGACCCCAAATCCGCGTCTAAGCGCCGACAATATGCTTGTCTGTGGCCAATCACTGCCTAGGTTTTTTTTTAAATTCAAATTTCCTACCCTAAAGTCATTTCAGTCATGCTTCAGTCAAGTATGGATGGTTATCTGTTAGTCTGTCCGTCTCTACTTGTGTTTCTACAAAAATGTACTCGATTTTTGAACCAACCTTTCTCTCTCCCTACCCTCCAAAATTTTTGTTCGTTAAAAAGTTATTTTTTTTAGGACACATGCCACCACAAAATATCCCGTCTCCCCGTTCCCTCTTCTCTCCTTCCATACTAGATGTAGATTGAAACCGCTGCGTCTCGAGGTCGTGTTTTTTTTGTGTGCAATCGCGACACTTTTAGGATTCAATACAGGTCTGTCGATGATGTGAACAACAACACTGTCTTTTGTCATTCATTATCCTTTTCAATATTAATCTATTTTATCCGTCTGTAAAATTAAGACCATATTAGTTCACTGCTCAGAATGGGACATCGGGCCAGCTAATCTTTATATTCCTAACATTAATATTAAGAAAAAAAGTACTCTTCTTTCTTTTTAATTTTTGTAAATAAATTCCAAACACTGATCTGCGTTTTTAATTAAAAAAAAGGGTTAGAAAAAAAAGAAAAATTTAGATAGAATAGTATAGAAAAAAGAAAATTAATAATAAAAAGGAAAACAAGATAAAAGAGCCCGCTGAATTCAAAATCAAGAGGGCTTGGTAATCCCGCTCCTCCGTCGTCGATTCGCGCAAAAAGCGCAAGAAAGCGTCCAATAAATGACTGTGGCGTAACATATCTATGGTCCCTTCTGTCGAGTTGCTTACTTTTTATGTCAACTTTGGAAACGTGACTTTTCCCCTCCTTCTCACTCTCCGTTTCCCCCCCCCCCACCAATTTTGCGTTTTCCTTTTCCCTTAGCCTTTGTTCTAGCTCACCACCAACACGCAATCTTTTCCAGTCATATTTTTTTTTTTTTTTTTTTTCCTTTTTTGATCCGCCGTTCCCCTCCCCTCCTGTCCCTAGCAAGTCAATTATTATGGAGGATGATGACTCCGCGGTCTAGCGATCAATTCATGTACTATTCGCAGCCTACGCAATATTATGTTTTTATTTTAAAAAATCCTTAAATGTTATCTTTTGGAGGTATTTTAAACCCAAAAAATAAAAAACAAAAATTTTACACGATGTAATCTCTCGTCAATTTCATTTAATTTTTTCACTACAACACTGTTAATTTAAGGATATAACACTTCTCTATTTCTATGCAACACTATCTACTACTCAGCTATGCTATTAATCTTTGTCCTCTTGCTATGTTTAATAATATTTATTCCACAGTTGTTTCCCCTTTCCCTCCCTTCATTGACAGTTTCTATGCTCACAATGCCCGACAGAAATGGTACTAATTGTGTACTCATTCTTCTCTTAAAGTCTGTTCGTTCTTTTGTTTGGTTCACACACGACCAACCGGCAGAGTTAAATCGTTCCTTATTCTTTTATTAGGAAAAGTTTATAAATGAGCCCACCCAACAACTGGAGGGGGAACCAAAGAATGTAGAGTCTGGTCAACCTCTATGCACCTATGCCTACTGCTGAGTTTCCAGGCAGGCGGGATTGGACCACTCGAACAGACACCTCACAACTACGCAACGAACTCAGGTTTTTAAGGACAACAATTAAAAACCTGTAACAACAAAGCAAAAAATAGGGGCTAATTTCAGTCCTCAGAGGCCCACCTATTTTCTAGTTTGAGTGAAATGTGCGTGTCTCCCGATGTAACAAAATGTCGACAGTTGGGATTTGACATGACAACATGGCTCATTAATGATTTAGCAATAGCGAGACAAGACCAGGTGTCTACGCTTGCAAAACATTCTTACCTTCTGATAACACAATACATGGATACATTCAATAATATAGATTCATACAATACATGAATACATTTAAATACATGAATACATATCCCATAATATATAATCAGTTACATGAATAATATCCAAATAATATGTACACCTAGGTTGTGATACAACAATTGTCCTTCCCCCAATAAACTATACCCACCGCCCATCTCTGACAAAGTGCTATATATACTAGCTGGTAAACATATATTCTAAACAATATTGTTTATGTATTCTTATGATAGGAAGTAAATAATGCGACGAGGACTGTTTGGTGATATATATATCAGTTTGGAAATTATAGGAGAACAATTAAGATTGGAGTTAAAAACAGAAAGAATGACATAGTTGTGGTTATTTGTTTATGAAATTAAATTAAAAATAATTTGATTAATGTGTTTATTAAAAAACAAAAAAAAAAAAAAACATTTATTATTAGATATTATTAGATGATCTATAATTATAGTGTATTAAAGTCTGGTATTAATCTATTTGTTAAGTTACGGGCCGTGAGCTGTGTTGAACGTTGTTTCTTGCACCATTGTTGTGGTTCTGGGTGGAAAAATCCTTTGCCGATGTGTTGTAGTCAAAATAGTATTGAGATGATGGCCTAAAGAACATTAAATTCACAATAGTGTATTAAGTTTGGAAATGGATTTTTTATTTTTTTAAACGAGGTCAATGTTCTTTACTGGAATACACACGCATAACCCACGAAAAATAAAGGAATGGGATCCCGTATGATGATGGTTGTATCATATTTAGTGAGGGGATCTCCAACCCCCAGGTTGATATATTTTTAGTAGTTTTACACCTCCGACTAACCCCCGTTGTACTGGCAGGCGGATTCCTGGGCCACCCACGCCCCAACTACGGATTATAACATAGTCATGCTCCCGCCACTAGAATATTCTCCCCTGCACCGTGACCAAGTGACTCTATCATGTGTTCCCAGAAACATATATTATCTTTTGAATTGCTAATTGTTAGCACTGTTCTTCACAGGGTTCATATCGCTAATGTGAAAGTAGCGGATTTACCCCCCCAGGTCAATATGGGACCCCTTCCATTTACATTTTGTATAAGTAATATTGCTCGAATGGTATAAACTCACCCACCTATCACAGCGCCTCTGGATCATTCTATAATATTGAGGTTTTACCGGATGGTGCGGAACATATCATAGCTGCCTAGCACCATTGTGTATTCAAAACACTATGGAAGAAGAATGAGTCCAATCTCATATAATCTATCCATCCCTCAGAGACGGGAGTCTTACCAAAATCAGTGCAACAATGATTCATCAAAATAAATCAAACATCCAAAGGCAAAGTACAATATCCCTACCATTCCCTAAAACATAATAATATTACCCCAATGATAACTGATCAGTAAACCAGATAGGCCGTATAAAATTACCACACTAACAAATAACCCTTACGTAATAAACCGTGAATAAACAATATAACCCTCATACTAAATAGATATAAACTGGCCATGTTTTGACGCTAACTATTCATAGCGAAGTAGATTTGGCAGGTCGAATGCCCTCTACAGGTAAGTTGGTAAATCAAAGTGACAGCTTCTTCTTTCCCTCTAACGATCTCTGCTAACCTGAATCTGTCAAGTTCGGGCAAAAGAGTCTTCCCCTTCAGCACGAGTGTGGTTCTTACGATCGGGATTGAAGGTTTAGCAACAATCAATAGCGCTTGATTATATAGCCAGGTAACCTGATATTTGTGAGGAGAAGCCCATTTTCCGGTTTAGTTTCCATGGTGCGAGTCAAAATGATTGGTGATCCAGCCCCTCCCTGCCGTTTTTAGTTTTACCTGGTCTCATACAGTCCCTTAATTTTATAAAAATTAAGTTATTCAGTAACATTCACATTCATACCGGCCATCTTGCCTGAACAAGATGGGCAGTTATAATTTTCCCCATATTTCTCTGTCCCTCAGAGACTGGTGAACGTTGAAATCGTTAATTGGTTGAAAAGCAAAATCTAGTAAATCTCGGACATAGGTGATTAACAAAGTAGTGGGTTCACACTTCGTTTCATTCACCCACATAGCAGAATTCACCCTTCCCCCTCCTTTCCTAGCTGGTGACTTTATCACTCACAAGCTGGCTGACGTGTAAAAAAGCCCCTGTGCTGTGTGTAATCTCCCACCCCACCTTTTTTTTTGCGGTCTGTCCTCCAGAGTACTAGGGTGTTCGAGACTTAAAAAAAATACATCCTAGATTTGCCCAACCTGTCCCTTGTCTCACTTGTCTCTTCCCCGGAATGTAATTCAACGGTAAAAAAGGAATAAGGCCCAGAAGCAGACCTCCCCATCCACCTTTAATAATCTCGAATTTTTAGCTATTTTTGTTAAGATGCACAAGCCAAGAATTCCATGTTAAAGGTTGGGTGATCGCCTTTGGACAATGAAGTAGTGGTCTCCCCCATAACACACCTGATAAGGTGAAAATATGTTTTTGATGGACCAAAACCAAATTAGAGCTAAACATTCCCTTCTCTGTGGTCGAGTAAGATCAACTTCATCCAGCTGCATTACAGCTTCCTACTGTGCGTAGGCACTGGTAAAAGTTCCTCCCACACCCCTGGGGGGCCATTTTGATTTCTCCATTGCAAGAGAGTTTTAGCAAACCCAATACCTATACTGCTATCGTCCGTTCTTTAACACATACAAAATTCCCTGTGTGGATATCGGTAGTGTGTAAGGATGGGTGATTTGCTGGGTGGATTTTTTGGCTTTTAAATACAGCTCTGTGTAAAGCTTTTTCACAAATCAGCAATTCAAAGCGATTTTTTCAACAAATTCAGCCATTTCCACCCCATTTTTTCTTCAGGCTGTTTTTAGTCCCTTTCTCTTCCGTTTTAAGTTAGTTAATGGTGCACACAGAGAGTTAAAATGGGGTATGTACTTCCTGAATAGAACACCCACATAATGACACGAATGATCTCACATCTTTCTCTTTCCCCTTCCTTCGTTTGAGGTCTGGGTGCCTTCTTTAATAAAAATCTTCCTCTATAATTTTCTTTGGGTCAGGAGACATAAAAGAACCATAAATGAACCTGTAGAAATAGTGTGACCTAAGAAATATACTTTTACTTTCCAACTCCTTACAACCGATATAGCACATTATCCATTGGAGGAACGTTGCAACAATCCAGTTTTCTCACATCTACATCCATGTTTCCTCTCTCAGTCTGTCAAACAACATGGAGAGCGCTACTATATGCTCTTCAAATGTGTTTGTAGCAACAAGAATGTCATCCATAAAGTTAGTGATATGGGGATTTTGTTGTAGAGGTTCCACGTCCGCTCCTTCCAACAATTTCCTCATCATTCATTCTTGAAAAGATACTTGGAGCATTTTTCAGCCCAAAGGGTAGTACATTAAACTCGGTAGTGGTCCCGACCCGTCTGATGTACTAAATGCCAGCATTTTTCCATTCCTTCCACTATCCCAAACTTCTGTTTCACAAACTGGTATTCACTGGTATTTGGATAGTAATCCCTTGCTTAGATCTACCCTTCGATAAATACCCTAGCCTTACTCACATTGTAGAGAAACAGCTGGGTTGGTGTCAGGTAATGGGGTCCACACCCTGAGATTTCTTGTGGATCGCAATTAAAAAAAAGCTTCCGGGTCAAGTCAATACATAACCTGTGTTTTACCACCCCCACCACTCACCACCTCGGTTTTCTCCCTCAATAGCACCACACTTTGAGCTATAGAGTAGGAGAGTCTTACTTCGAGATAAATTGACATCGAGATAATATTTCCCCCCTTTTCCCCACATTCCCTCCCTTCAACAGAACACCATAATCACCTTCAATCAACTTCCTCCCTTAGTGCTTCTTTGGGGGCTTTCCGCATAGGTATAGGGTTATGTTTCCATGGCATAAACTGGGTCTAGGGTCGGTAATCCTTTCATGTCGTAACTCTAAACAGATTCGTACCCTGCGACCTTGCCTTATGGAACATCTGTGAGCACACCAACAGCATGGGTTTCCAAACACTTTCTACGCTGAACCCTACTTTCCTATCCCTCTTTTTCTGCCCAATGGAGTAAATGTTTGTCACTATTATTTTACCCTTGAACATAATTCGTAATCCCCTGTATCTTGTATATGTGTCGTTATAATGATAACTCCAAATATCCCCTACTTCCAGGTGAAGTGGTTTACCCAAACCATCAGTTATTTTTCTAGTTGCTATGGCTAGGGTTCATGAAATATGATGCCACTTTTTCTGATGGGATTCCTTGTCCATAGTATTTTTTTTAAGAAGATTTGACATGATATACCAGTCCTTCCCCTATTACCTTTCTTCTTTGTCAACTTATAATTCATTGGTCCCTGGAAAGTAATTCTCTCCCCAGTATGACATCCATAGGGTCCCCCATGCCATCCAATCACTGCCAATTTAATTATTGCTGCCTTGGCAAACAGTAAATAACAACCTTTTTCACCACCCACCTCCAGTTTTTCACGTATTATTGCTGTCCTTTTCCTTTGTGCTTTTCGTTGTTGTAAATCAAGTAACGCCAGCATGCTTTTCCCCCTCTGGCCTGTCCCCCAAAAACTTCTTAAAGTTATCATTATTGAGCCAGTTTTCCCCTTCCCCTTAACCTGCTTTCCAACCGAGATGTCAATACGTCGTTGACCGTACAGTTATGCTTATAGAGGTACAGTCGTTTTCCCCACCTGTTTCCCCTCCTATAACTATTTTTCCTCCTCCTAGTTTTCAATCCATATGTCCGCAGCAAACCTTCCACAGTTAGGACCCCTTTTAATATTTATGTTATCTTATATTGTCCAAATATATTATTTTCTTCCAAACAACAACCACTGTAGCAGGAGCCAATCCCATAAATTTGTTGTGGGGTACTTCCCTATAAAATCTTCCAAATATTGTTCAAATATTGCATAGCGGTAAGTAAGTATCACCAACTCCCAAGTATCAGGTTTTTCTCCTTTTTTACTTCGTATCCCTTTCACTTCGCCAGCTTTTCTAAGTTTGAAAATTTCAGCGTAACCATTCAAAGAAAAAGAAACCGCTCCCTAACTATGACCGGATGGACCCTTGTCCCCGTTTCCCCTTGGGCCATGGTAAGGGACAACAATGATAGTGCCTGGCTTGAGAAACAAAATACTCCTGAATAACTTCCATCTTGTGTTTTGTTCTAATTCCCTCCCTTAAACTTTTAGACCCCTTCTCTTCCCCCCCCATCCCTTTAAAAACGAATGTCTGAGAAAACATTGTCAGTCAATATCTTATTGCGCGGGAAACCTAATTCGGGTAAAATAACCTCTCCTCACCTAACATGCCACTGAGGGCCTCTCCCTAATCTGCCACGTGCTTTGAATCTATTTAGCTGACATGGCCACTTGCAGCTTCTTTACTTCCCACCACAAAAATTAAGCAAGTAATAGAAAAGTATCCCAAGGTTAAGATGTAAGCATTTTCATCCTTCTTCAGAAAGGTCCTAGTGAGGGGTCCCCAATCAACAATATCTACACCTACTGCAAACAATACAAACGATTCAATAAAAAGGTGATGACTTCCCCATAATAGTTGTTTTAATCAAAATTTTATTCCCTTGACCATATCACCATAAATCATACTGGGTCTCCCCTTCATAATAGCATTTTCCTTTCCCAAATCTTCCCTTGCTTGCTGGTGCAGTCCTAAATGCTTGGAGGAAGCCCGAGGCTACTCTTTGGCATTCTTGGACAATAAGAAATCTTACATATCTTTTATGATTTAAGTCCTCTGTAATTGATGCATTCCTGGCCGAAAAGAGTAAGTCTACTGACAGGCCTATCCTTTTCCAGTGGTGCCCTATTCCTTTCCCATAATTGTCCCCGACTGAAGGGTAATAAGCATGTCCATAAATCCCAATCGTCCCATAACCTTCTCTCCCTGTAAGATTTTGGCACTACAACAAAGCTAGAAAGCTGTCCATGCCCTTTAGGTCCCCTGTTCCAGCTTTTCTGTATAGTATAGTATATACGGAAATCTCCTTTCTTTATGGATAATGTACTTTAGTAAATCCCTCTCAAATCAAGGTATTCAGTAGTCCTTCTCCTCCCATTGAGCCTTTTTCAATTCATCTCTGGAGGGTTATTGTTGCTTTAGGGCCAATTTTATCGCCAAAACAAGAAGCTATTCATTCAACACTGCTGTCTGGACCTGTTTGCTAAAAGAAGCCCTTTTTATAGGACCAACTTTTCCAATTTTCAAAACATACTACACTATACATAGGGATGCGAAATTGTTTTTAGTCCCGCATTTCTCCATACCTACCAGTCCCCCCTTTTCTCAAATAACTGATTTTATCGTTTGCTATTATTAGGGTCCTCTTCACTTGCCAGCCATTTCCAAACGGCTTGGTTTTTTCCTGACTGGGATGATTGATTTTGATTTTTTCCAAATTGCATCATCTTCATGGTCCGGGAGCCCTTTCTGGATGTAATCTCCATGTTAAGTTCTTTGGCATATTTTCCCTGGACTGACCAGGGTACACCTGGTTACTTTGGAGACTTGCCAACGTGCCATAACTGTAGACTTTTCCAATTTTATAGGTTCTCCAAGGAAAACATAAAGCGGTAACCACCCCAAATTCCCAAAATCAAAGGGTTAAATATGGGTCGTGTCCATCACTGCGGCTTTGGATTTCTCCCATTTCACGGTCACTGTCACATTTCAGCCCCATTTCTCCTTCCAGGGAGCGAGACTATTCATTTGATCCGAGCTATGGGTAGTGGTCACAAGGTTTTGGTTGCTTTACCTCCCTTGATCGGGGCTCCTCTGATTATGATTCATGCCTTATTAATTCCATGTCCCACTGTTTCTGTGGGGCTTTTTCTCACTGTGGTTATCTGGCAGTCCCAGGACTCACCACTAGAGAAGAGCACACAAACCACACACACAACTGAGAAACCTGAATCAATAGTCCAATCCCCATCGTGTCATAATAAACAAACACAGTACTTGAGATGTGCCATTCACGGTTCCTCCACTTGAGAGACCAACAGGGAGTGGGGGATACCTGAGTTCCCTCTTGCCTTTTGTTTCATATTTAGTATAGTTTTTGTGATGATTTGAAGTTTTCACCCTGCTTCTTCTTATTTCCTAATAATTCTGCCTGAGCTGCTTGATATCTCTCAGCAACAGTTACAATATCTTCCAATCTCTCTGCTCCTTGTTCCATGATAAACTTCCTCATTTCTTGAGGCATGGACTCTTTCACCTGCTGCTCCATCATTATCATTTCTTTCAGATCCTGACACTTTCCTAAACTACTCCATTTTTCCAAATAGGTTTCCAATCTAGCAGAGAATTGGTGATAGTTTTCTCCTGGAAGAAGTTTAGCTGTTCGGAATTTCTTTCTATATGATTCTGAGTTCTTTTCATATCTCACAAGCAGTGCCTGCTTCAGGATTTCATAATCTTCCTGGTCATCTCTTGAGAGCTTCAAATACACATCGTAGGCAATACCTCTCAATCCCTGAGATAGTTTAAGACTCCATTTTTCTTTCACTAAGCCATAGGTAGTGGCTAGTCTTTCGTATCTATCCAGGTACGACTCAATGGCATCTTCTTTCTCAACAAATGGGTCCAGATGAAAATTCATGGCCCCACTTGAGGTGCTCTGGCTGGAGCTACTCTCAGAGTGAGGTGAGCTACCACCATTATTGCCAGTATTTGCCTGAATTTCAAGCTCTTTTAATCTCAACTGATGGTCTCTCTCTGCTTGTAATTTCCTTTCCTCATTTTCAGCCTCCCATTTCTTGGCTTAAATTTCTAATCTTTTGGTTTCTCTCTCAGCTTCCAGTCTTTTGTCTTCTCTCTGAGCTTCCAGTCTTTTGTCTTCTCTTTCAGCTTGCAACCGCCTTTCTTCAGCCTCAAATTTCTTTGCTTCTCTATCAGCCTCTAATTTCTTTGCTTCAGTTTCTAATTGCAACTTTCTTTCTTCCCTATCCATGTGTTTGTCCACTTCTGTTGTGACATACTGAGTGAGAGCATCACCTGTCAAATTTAATTCCTTACCCATCTGCATGATCGCAGTCCTGAACTTCACTAGATCAGCCATGGCGTTACTTAGATAGGGTATGTTGAATGTTCTGATCTCGAAACAATAGTAGAGAGGAGACCGACATAAAGCGCCACCTCCGCTGTGTAACTAACTGTGATATTAATAAACAAGGAAACAGATTTTACTTAACACTGATAAAATTGACAAGTCGTTCAAATACAATTTCCTTATTTTTATTTAGTATATACACTATCTACTCTTGTGCTGAAGGGTGAATGTTGAAAAATGGAATGTAATGAATTTGTAAGTTTACATATGATTTACAAATATTTATATTTTATATATATATATATATATATATATATATATATATATATATATATATATATATATATTTTACACCAAGTTTTCCAGTTATAGGAACAAAAAATTTATATCAGCTGTGCTGTTAATTAATTATAGTACATGGATCAGCTGTGCTGTTAATTAAGGATATAACACTTCTCAGCTATGCTATTAATTTTGTCTCTTGCTATGTTAATTCACGTTTTCTTCATTGACAGTTCTATGCTCACAATGCCGACAGAAATGGTACTAATGTGTACTCATCTCTCTTAAGTCTGTTCTTCTTTGTTTGGTTCACACCACCGGCAGAGTATCGTTCCTTTAGCCCACCCAAGACTGAGGGGGACCAAAGATGTAGAGTCTGGTCAACCTCTATGCTCCTGCGGAGTTCCAGGCAGCGGGATTGACTCGAACACACGACCTCAGGTTTTTAGGACACAATTAAACCTGTAACAAAGCAAAAATAGGGGCTAATTTCTGTCCTCAAGCCCACCTATTTCTAGTGTGAGTGAAATGAGCGTGTCTCCGATGTATGCATGTGGGATGAATGACAACATGGCTCAGTATGATTTAGCAATAGCGAGACAAGACAGGTGTCTACTTGCAAAACATTCTTTCTGATAAATTAATACATGGATACATTCAATAATATAGATTCAGTACATGAATACATTTAATACATGAATACATCCCATAATATAAATCAATACATGAATAAATCCAATAATATGTACACCTAGGTGTGATACAACAATGTCCTTCCCCCTATACTATACCACGCCCTCTCTGACAAGTGCTATACTAGCTGGTAACATATATTCTAACAATATTGTTATGTTCTATGATAGGAGTATATGCGACGAGGACTGTTTGGTGATATATCAGGTTGGAGTTATAGGAGACAATAGATTAGAGTTAGATGCGACAATAGATTGAGTCCTGACAAGGACTGTTTTGGTTATATTGCAGTTGGTCTTATCTGAGACAATAGATTGAGTTATAGGAGACAATAGATTGAGTCCTAACAAGGACTGTTTTGGTTATATTTGCAGTTGGTTTTATCTGAGACAATAGACTGAAGTTATAGACTGACAATAGATTGAAGTATAGGAGACAATAGGTTGAAGTATGAGTCCTATTAGTCTTCGTCTATTCAATCATAATAGGAAATACAATCATTATACTTAATTTCCCCAAGATACAATCAGTAACCTGATAGGTAGTATAAATGACACACAACAAATACCAACGGTTATCGTGAATATATTTACCCTCCTAAGATTTTAAACTGGCCAGGTTTTGACGCGACTTAGCGAAGTAGGTTGCAGGTCGATGCCCTCAGGTAAGTTGTAAATCAAAGTGACAGCTTCTTCCTCTTCAGCTCTGGCGTCAAGTTCGGGATTGCGTGGTTAGCATAAAATCCGCTTGATTATATAGTCAGGTAACTACTTGAGGAAAGCTTTCGGTTGGTTCCTGGCGGAGCAAAATGATTGGTTTCCTCCGGTTTTGTACGTGGTCTCATACAGCCTAATTTTATTCAGTTTTTATCAGCCATCTTGCGTGAACAAGATGGCCGTTAATTTATTCTGTCTCAGAGACTGGTGAACGTTGATCGTTGATTGGTTGAAGCAAATCTGTATCTCGACATAGTGATTAACAAAGTAGTGGGTTACACTTCGTTTCACGACACATGGAATGACCTTGAGTGGACAGCACAGGACAGGAGGGCTTGGGATGAATTTAGTGAAAGCCTGTGCTCCTTGGGGGATTGAAGGGTAGTGAATATAATTATTAGAATTGGTTATTTTTGAGTTCGTCATTTTCTCTGTTCATTATTTTCAGAATGTTCAACTAGCTGTTCACCAGTAATAAAATGTATTTTATCTTCTTGGCTGTTATCTAGCTTTGAATTTCATGTATGAAATTCGCCTACATCTAACATTTTTTAAGTCTGCAGCTTTGACTTGATTAACGGCAAATATTTAATAGCTTAATATGTAAGAACTGGCTTTGCAAGTTCACTCTTATTTTTATTTCTGGATCTTTTCTTTCCTCCTCAGTGATGAATATGCCTACATATTTATATAGATGCATTTATTCAGTTTTTCCTACGCCTGTACAATTAGTGATATGTAGAGAAAAAGAGATCAACTCTTGTACATACTTTCGCTAGTTAGTTGCTTATCCTTTACAGGATGTGGCAATCAACCCCAGCTTTTATTGGCTGTTTGTGATTTTTCTAGGCAATTTTTTTCATTCAGTAGTTTGCCATTGCTTTCTGAACGGTACAGCACTTATACCATTGTTAAAAATCCACACAAAGCGATCTGCTACCAAACCGCCTGCAGCAGGTTTCGAACCTGGTATATCTGGATTATGAAACTGCGTTCATATCCATTAGGCCACAGATGCCGACTACTTTCGCTGCAGATTTATATTAAAAAAAAATATGGACGGAGACGAAACCCGATCGCTAACTAGTGTCTAATTAGTCTCACTTTACAGAATCCATCAGATTTATAAGATAGGGAGGAGTACCAGAACTGCACAGGTGATCTCTTCCAGTTTTCCCTTATAAATATATGATATATTTATAAGGGAAAACTGGAAGATAACTATTTCTTAGCAGTTTGAGAATACTCTGAGTAGTCTAAGAGCAAGTAATCCATGCCACTGTTCCCGTTGGTACTGAATTATTGGATAGAGCCCACATTAATTAAATACAAAGGTGATATACAGTACTAGACATCACTGTAACGGTAAACATTAGGTTTTTTTTTTTTTTTTTGCGTACGCCCGCTAACACTCGAGGCGAAATCTCAGGTTATTATTATTTATGTCTAACCTGACATTGATTTTACGTGAGTATCCCTTTATTTCTTGTACAGAGACAGGTGTCTCTCGCCATTCAGGCAAATACTCGCCGATTTCGGAGATACCCATTGCAGCTGGGTCGGCTCAGGAGCCGCCAGTCCCTGGTCGACGACACTCCTTCAAATGTCCTCGCCAGGTCTCGAGTTAATCCAGTCCAAATCCCCGTCGACGAAAAATCCTCAAATGCCGTCGCCCGGGTTTGATCCTGTATCACCCGGTCGCCAGAGCGGTGTTGTAACCACTACGCTAGCGCGGCTCCCGGTGTGTTAGGTGAAGTGTAGATCTATCTCAAGGTTTTGAAGATTTCTTTTCCTGATCCAAGTTTCTTATCATTGTGACAAAACGGGGTGGCCCCTGTCGATCTTTGTTTCACTCCGGCAGTATCGGTACATTTGTGGTACTGATTTTTATTATTTGCTCTCAATTGTCGCACTTTTCTTTCTTTCTTTTTCTGCTTGTGTGGCAAATATTTTGTAGGTGCAAACATTTGTTGACACTCCTCTCTGTGATGTCACCTGTTTGTTACCCGGTCATCCTAGCTTGCGGTGAGCAACTGAGATAAGATAGTCGCCGGCGTGTTTAGATTGAACCGCTGATAAGACGACTCGTTCGGTAACCCAGATGGGCAGACACGGAGTTTTGCTTACTCATATGACAGATATTGAGATTACTGTCTGTGTGATACACGTGGGCAGACAAATGTGACATAATCGCTTCCGGGCCAACTTGTTATGACAACATTACTTTCTAATAAAGTAATAAGCATTACAGCTTACACATGTTGTCATGTGAGTTCCCTGATCTGTCTGTAAGTTTGTACACAAGGGCATCAGACACCATATTACCATATATGGGAGAGTTGACCTCTGCCTTACGTTCAAAATTGTCCGATGTCGGAATATTTTTGAAATCATCACACCCTATTTTGAAATGATTTGATCTTTCTGATAAGATTCATAACAACAACGCTTGTGAAGATAGGAATATAGTCTGACCATTTTTGCAGTTTTATTTCACTGTGAATTTCACGCTCGCCATGACAACATCAGACCTTGCCAGAGTGAAGACTAGATTCATAAATTTTTTTTAAACCGGACCAAATAAGACTTACAAAGCGCAGGAAATCTCTACATTTTAAGAAGGAACACCGGGACTAGGAAACTGAAGAAACACACAGAGTCTGAGAGGGAATCTATTATCAAATTAAAGACACCCCAGACACGTGTAAGAGACCAACTCGTCTCTTTTATTCATCTGAGCAACAAGTCTGTAGCCAGGATTGGCGTAAGTTGTGATTTACATTTAATATTTTATTACTAACTCGTGAACTAACACACATATATATGTATATATTACCATGTGAATTTAAATATGTGAAACTCGCTTGTGAATGTCAAAATCATTTGAGGCTGGCAACCTCAGCGTATAGAATGATGATTCATGAACCACCACTGCACGGGCTGGTGAATACTTTATTGATAGTTTCGTAAAGAGAACTAAAAGCATAAAGTAGTTCCAGGTTCCCTATGGAGCAGGGAGGGTGTAGCAAAATGGTTTCTTTTGAGGGAGAAAGTGTAAATATGACAGACTTGATGGAAGAATAAAAGATAATATCTAGAGGAAAATCTTCCAGACTGCAGGTTGAATGCACTATCTCTCCTCGGGAATTAGTCCTACTAGAAAACTTTCTTAAAAAGAGAATTCTGGTGAAACTAACAGGATATTCTCTAGGCGATAAATTCTTGATCCGAAATCCTACAAAGGAATATGTATAGTACATATATTTGGACAAGGGATTTGGTGCCCAGCCACATTAAAAATATCCAGACCCAATAGTGTTTATTAATTATGGCTCTGCCCCCAGGGTGTAGATTTATGTTACTAAAACTATACAACCCATTTAAATATTACAAGAAAAAATAACAACAGACTCTGTTATGTAAAGTTTACAAAAATGAAGAAAGAATCTCACATTATATTCAACTGTACAACTATAAGATATGTTCCCTAATCTATGAATGGTTCTGAACCATGTCAGAATGAATTTGTCATCATAGGACAATAGGACTATTCTGTAGTGATTCTGCTGGCATGTTCAGATACTCATCTCAGATGCTGAATTTATGTAGTCTTGTTGCCAGGGGTTCAATATGTCCCAGCACTCCAGGTCCAGCAAGTTCTTTTTAGGGTTTCAGAGGATGGCAAGCTTTCTCCATCTTGACACAGGGCTCATCACCAACTGGGATGGAGTATGTCTGCCCTTGAGAACACTGCTTATGGTTTAGTCTTCTGGTATGACAACCTGGTAGGACTGGATCGACAAACAATTGAAGCTCCATTAGTAATCTTGCCAGAGAAGTCCTTTCCCATATCTGCTGGACGCTAATCGTCCATCAGAAATCTAACGAACATTCATAGCTAACATCAGTAACAAAGTGTGATCTATTATCTATGAAATACTATAGCATAACTGACATTATAAGCATACAGGTGGGTCTCAACCTATGTCTGGCTTCCAGCTTGTTTACCGCAGTGATTTTCAACACATGGGCTGTTAGCTTCACCAACTGTGAAGTTTGGGGCAGTGGTCATCAAAAGTTTGAGAACCACTGTCTACCTTGTGCCCATAGAGCAGTAAATTCAATTTGGGGTCTCTGTCAACAATGGTTTGAGAACCACTGGGTAATAGTTTTTCTATTCTGCTGTAACATGTTCGGGTGTCATTGCTGCCAAGGTTTGAGAACCACTGAATTACAAGTCAGTCAACATATTCATTTATAAAATTGGCTACAGTGCTGTTGCCCATCATTACATAGTTCTGTGTTTATGTGATAGGCATATACCTTGATAATACCATCATAACACAGGATACATGCACATTAACACATTAAAATATAATAAGGATATTTGCAGAAATCAGTTCAGGATTAAAATATGACAAGGATAATCATGGCTGAAATCATACAGTAGAATTAGTAGAAATCATTCAGTATAAAACAGGACAAGGGTAGTTCATAGATGAAACTTTCAGTATACATAATGTTGTTGTCTCCTGTACAAAATCAAGGATATTAATTTCTGTCACAGTGAAAAACAAAAGATACTGACATGATATGTTGTAGATAAACATATGATTAATTCATGTTATTCATATAACAATATAATATAGATCACTTACTCGCTCAGCCAAGCTACTTTGCTGTGTTAAAATTGGACCGTTCCCCTCTGCAATTGCCTAGACCAGACCATCTTGTCCAGGCTGGTCGGTCTGCTGGCTAGTGAGAGAATGCCGCTTACAAGAATCCCGCTTTGAGAATCGCGCCTAATTTTTTTCCTCCAGGGTTCTGTTTGGTGGCTTTAATTTGCCTACGTTAGGGGCCTGACCTATTTTTGACATTACGTTCCATCCCCCAAACACACACACAAACTGGCCGGTACGTGGCATTTTGATACCAGGCGATACTCCATGGTGGTTGCTGAGGTCGAAAGTCAAAAGATAATATACCGCGCTGTCTATCCATTGGCTAAACTGTAATTATTCAGGGCGCGGTTTACAAGTTCACAGCAGTTTGCTGGTAACCTAGATTTAAGAAAAAGGAATTTCAGAAGAAAATGGGAGATCTCCTGATGTTTTTTGACGAGTGGTAGATATTCTAGAGAATTTAGAGAAAAGGAATGTTTTGGTATGAGAAAAGATTGACAGAGAGAAAAGAAGGCGAATACACTTCGTGACATAGGCCCCCTTTTAAAAGTAATGCCTACGGCTAACTTAAGTTGAGCCGACTATTCTCTTCTGTCTGCCAATTCCTTCCTGTTTCATATCTCTTGTTAATTCAATCCCATTTTTTCCTCTTTTCCCTCTGTCGAACGGTATGCCTGTAATCAACACATCTCTATCCGTTTCCTCATTGTCAAGGAGTTGAGGTACGTTAAGCAATCTTGCTCGTATGATCTTCTCTCTCTTATGTTCCTTCTTGTGGACCCTACATTGTAGCTTGCCTCCTGGCAAAGAGCTTGCCCTAAAGCCTACACTCTGCTTACAATTGGATCTATAGCAAATAGTTTTGCGTGATGAGGTTGCCAGCCTCATACACAACCTTATTTTAGTCATATTGCTTGACCTGCCTAAGGACACATACCTATCTCCCCAGGTATGAGAGCTTGTATGTTCCTCTCGAAAAAAGGTGATTCGCTGTTTCTCCAGTGACAGAGAAAAAGAAAGTAAGTCTAGATAGGACCAGTTGTTTCCTGCCCACCAGGTACCAAGGAAATTTGAACCCGCTTCACTTTCTGATCCCAGAGAGTGGGTGAGGTTATTGGAACTGACTGAAGACTAAGTGCTTGAGGCTCATGTTCCTCTTTAGCCGTTTCTCCCGTGTTAACGGAAGATATTCCTGAAACATGTTTCATCCCACCAGGTACCAAGGAAATTTGGACCCGCTTCACTTTCTGATCCCAGAGAGTGGGTGAGGTTATCGGAACTGAGTGAAGTCTTAGTGCTTGAGGGTCCTGTTCCTCTACAGCCGCTTCTCCCATGTTAAAGGAAGGTATTTCTGAAACATGTTTCATCCCACCAGGTACCAAGAAACTCTGGCCCGGCTTCACTTTCTGCATGCAGATAGTGGGTGAGACTATCAAAACTTGTTCAGAATTAAGTGCACTGGGGTGGTCATCCCCTTTGCACTCTTCCAACTTTTCAGTGAAAATATTGGAAGATGAGTTAGGCATTGGAGTCTCCATAGCCTGTTCAGTCACGCCGTCTCTGGATCGTGCTGAGTCTTCTAAGATGATATATTTCCCTCCTTGAGGTATGGGGTAAATTCGTTCATCTAATATTGCGGCCTTTACTTTGCCGTTTACAAAGTTCGACCTAACTTCTACATAAGCTAAAGGCAAAATCATCCTTCTGTTGTTTATCATGGGTGCTGTTACCTCAACATCCTCTTCGGTGACTTGATCAAGGTCGATGACAGAGGCTGAGACAAGGGCATCACACCCAAGACCTTGATAATACAAACAGGTGATTTCTTCTCCATTTACTGTGGCAGTCTCCACATTTTGAGAATCCCTGTATCCACTCCGGGCCTTCGTCAAGTTCCCATCCATGGTAGGGACCTTAGCTTTGTATGAAGTCTTTGGGATTGGGTCTCGGCGCCTACAGTCTAACTGATGTAGGGTGGCCGACAGGTGATGTTCAAGAACATCCCTTCCCATAGGTTTGCGTACTCCTTTTCCGTTGAGTGATCCTATTTGGTTGAGTGATCCTATTTACTTGAGCGATCCTATTTACCAGGTTGTTGGTGCGGTTGTTTTTGGTATGCCTGTTGTGAGTTTTTGCTGAGGATGCGGAAGGTCTCTTCAGATTATCAGCAGCGATGTGCTTAATCTTGTTTTCAGAATAGTCTAGATGTCTCTGTTTAGATATCCTAGCCTCTGCTCTGTCTGAGCCTGAATTCTGAGACATAGACTTGGCTTCATGTGGTGCAGTTATATTTACCGCTGAGGGTGGTGATGCAACTGGCAAAGGAGTGGCATGATGAGTATTCCTAGATTCAAGTTTATCCCTGGATTCCATTTTTGTAGGTTGAAACTGAGTTTCCATTTCTTGCAGTTCTTCCTTACACTGGAGGGATTTTTCTTGTCTTTGTCTCTCATGTTCCACATTCTCTTCCTTGCATTTTGCTCTCCATTCGTTCTGTTGCCCCATTATGCTCATGAAATATTCTACCTGTTCTGAGACATAATTTTCCAGCAAACTTCCCGAGAAGCCACATAATTTTCCAATCTTATATGATTGCGCTGTCCATTTCTTCAGTCCTTCTATCTCATCCATTTTAACAGCAGTGGTTTTGCTGAGCGAGTATGAGATCTCTAACTTGCTATCAAATAAATACAGGCCTAAATACTTTCTATAGCCGTAACTAAACTAAAGTATTTTAACAACCTATGTTATTTAAAACCAGCATACATAAAATATAACTTAAATATTAGTTAACAACATGTAATTAATAACCAGCAGTACCACCAAGAATAGTTTTCATATCATAACTAAAATCTGTTTTTCTTGATAAGCCAACACAACATACGGTACACCTGCATTGGACACTCTATTCATACCTGCGTATACGCATACTGTGGAGGAAATAGAGACACATAGACAGTGTATCTATTTCCTATCTCTTGTCTTTATTGTACACTTTAATAAATATACTATTTCCTGTCTCTTGTCTTCAATAATAGTCTATTTATTGTCTGTCGTAATCCTGATGTTTCCTTCTCACTATCAGGACTGAAGATACAAACATGGCTTCATAAGTTTCACATCTAATATCAATAGTTGACTTTAAAAAAAATCTTATTCCTCACTACTGATAACTCCGTTTTTACATTTCGTGTAATGATATATGACGAGAGGCATACACGATAGATGTTAAATATATTGTGAATGAAAGTCGGTGCTCGTGTAAGTCTGTAATGATGATCTAACAATGTAGATGAAGGTGAAGTATATAACTATGAATTACTTCATTATCTTTGTATCATAGAGAAAAAATCTTTGATTTGATTAACCATTAACGCAAAGAAGCAATGGAAAAAAATAGTCTTTCACACCTTTAGCTATGAGACTAAGTGCGAACAGCAATATTAAATAGTAACAAAGGAAAATTAATAATAATTTTTCTAAAATTTACTAACCTCCTTTTCCCATCGCAAATTCCTTAAGAACACTAAAAAATAAATTCCACAGGTGTGAATATAATAAATCCACACAGAAATGAAATATTAGAACAGGCTGTGAACAGGCTATGCTTTGGGAAAAAAAACTCTAGCTCTGCGTAGGGTTGGAAATCTGTACTGACTCTGGCGAACATGTTGTTACATTTCGGGTTGCCAATATGTCAGAAGTCGTGGCCTGTGTCATATGACTGTGTCCTCAAATCCAGTAACTGGGCGTTCATCTTGCCCTGCGATATTGTCATGCTCGCGTGCCCTTTCAGTGCACATCAGTCGCTAAAAGTGGGTGGGCTCTTGCAACCAACTCTTCAATTCCATGCAACCAGTTCGTTTGCGAGACAAACCGTGGTTTTGGATTGGCTGACCAATGCAGAATCATCCGCCCCTTTGTCACACAGCCTTCTGTAGTTCTCTTTTGTTTCCTTGTCGTAGTGGTTTTCTTTAATCTATTCTTTTATTGTCTTGCCACGTACACGACAACTAAGTGGCTTAGCTGCTATCACAGTCTACCATCTGGCAACAAATATTTCTGTGCATGTCACGATTCCTTTATGGCGATGTGCTATTGTGTTCCAAGGTGGTGACACTTGTGTTGTTTCAACAGCGGATTAGGCATTAAACAAATTCTTTCTATGGCCAAGCCGGGCGTCTTCGAGGTCAAACAATACTTGTTCAACGAGGCTAGGTGTGTTTCCCGAGATAAAGTAAGGTAGGGAAATAAATCAAAAACGTGTTTAAAGTTACACTTAAGTACAAGCTGTGGTTATGGAAGATTACTTTAACAATGATGAAAGAGCAAAGCGGGAGAGAAATAAAAAAAGAAAGATGTCTTTACAATAAAGACAAGAGGTAGGAAATAGTCTATTTATTAAAGTGCACTATCAAGACAAAGGACAGAAAATGTTGGAAATCAATTACATGCGACCTTCTGTGTGGAAACCGCATATAATCTTCTCTTGATATCTTGCCCCAGTAGCTCTTTCTGCTGCCGTTTTCATGTGGTTTTTTTTTCTTGAGTTGGCTCTATCTGACAAGTCTCTCCTCATTCCCCCAATTTGTTTTTATCTCTGATGTTGTCCGCTCTCCATCTTCACCCCGCCCATAAACCCATTTTCAAACATCTTTTTTTCTTAAATGTGTCCAGATGGAATCTATGAGTTATTTTTTTGTCCCCTGGCAGTGTTTCCATTTACAAGCCACCTTTCCTCCACCAAACTCCCACAAACAGTTTAAGGCAGAACATTAAAAAAAAAAAACAAAAAAAAAAAAAAAAAAAGAACCAGCTTCTCTTTCTTCACCAACCTTGTACTCATATTCCTCATCATTCATTTCCTTAAGTTCATTATCATTGGTCATTCATAGCCAGTTCCTTCTCCGTTACAGTCCCATTTGCTACAATACAGTCTGGGGTTTAGTGAAATTAATGTAGTTGGTGATCAGTACACAAATTCTGTTTCGATTGTGAGCGTTTTTTTAGAGTGGCTACACACGCTTGCCTCGTGAACCCTTAGGTATTACAACGATGATTACTGCCTTTAGCAATCCTTTAGTGCCAAGTACATATAAATAGTTAACTAGGCAAAGTCCTCTTCTGCTAGGCATGAATTAGTTGAAATAGCATCATTTGGCTCTGGAACATAGAAAATGTCTTTATATATTCTTCCTTCAGCCTTTACTGTTGTCACAATATATAACAGCTTTACTCTTCTCATTAACATGCCCCAAAATGTGGATTGCTTCATTCTAATGTGAGCATTAAGCTTCCTTTCCGTACGGTCTTCTTTCAGGACATCCTCATTACTCTTCTTTAGCTATCCATGTTAACATTCTTCTGTAAAACCACATTTCTGTGGCCTCCAGGGCGTTTTCTACTTGATTACTAATTGTTTATCACTAGCCTCTGTATGTAAGGACTGGTGCTATCTAACACTGAAGAACTCTCTTTCTTACTTCGATTGAAAAAAAGAGTTGCTGTATAAAATGCTTTTTTTTTAATGGAATACTTCTTTTTCCTGGGCTATTCTACTCTCCACCTCTGAGATGCATCTTTCATCTGATGTTATTAACATACCCATGTATTTGAATCTATTAACTTGTTTCAAAACCGTTTAGTTTACTATGAAAATCCCTTCTGCAGAAGTCATTTTCATTGAGATGACCATTATTTCTATCTGCCATTTAGGGGGAGCTGCGCTGGTGTAATGGCTTCGGCGTTGTACTGGCGACCAGGTGTTCATGGTTCAAACCCAGGTGTCAGCGTTTGAAGAAATGTTTACGGCCGGAAATTTGACTGAATAATCTGAACGGCTCCTGTGATAAACCCTCTGTGGATGGGAAGGAGCGAAGCTCCTGACTGGGTTGGAAGGAAAGTCCTCAGGTTCCCCAGCTTCGCAATGACATGTCGTTGGGCCAAAGGGCTGAAAGCCCAAGTGCCGCTGGTTACGGAAAAAAAAAAAAAAATCTGCCATTTAGGCTAATGCCTTTCTTTTTATTCTCTGTCACTGTTGTATTAATCATTTCCTGTAACTCTGTTTCACTTTTTTTTTGTAGTAAACTATATCATCAATCAATCAGTCAATCAATAAGTACCCTTTAGCTCCCCAAGGAGCACAGGCCTTCAACAAATACATGCCAAGTCCTCCTGTGACGTGCCATCAACTCAAATTATTTCAACGTCTTCCTCATCATTTTCACTTCTATCCCCAGCTCTCTTCTCCATGTTTTTTTTTGGGTCTACATCTGCCTCTCTTTCCCTGGAGATTCCAGACAAAGGACTGCCTTGTAATGCTATCAACAGGTATCCTCAGTGTGTGTCCTATCCATCATCAGCGTTCTCCTTCACCTCCTACTCCACCGGCACCCATCTGGTACTTGCCTTCAGTTCCACATCGGTGACCCCATCATATCATTTCAATCCTTCTATTCCAATTTCAATCCCATCTTATTGCAACATCACCGGCAATGAAGAGGATGACAGATTGGCAAAGGAAGGTGGAAATCTACCTCAGCCTGATGCAAGCGTAACTTTCGAGGAGGCAAAGAGTTTTATCAGAATCAGATACAAAAACAAATGGGTTGTAGAGCATCCAGGTCATACACTAAATGATGCATACTACCAGCTCAACAGAAGAGAACAAGTGGTAATCTTCAGACTCCGCACTGGCCACAACAGATTGAGATACCATCTATTCAACAAGCTAAAGATAGGAACTACAGATTGTCACAGATGGAAATAGTGCCACAGTAATCATCCACTTTTGCCCCTCCCCATCTAGTTTATTTTTTTTGCCACATGAACGAAGGATTCACCAGTGCAATTAACACGTGAGCCATCTGAAACAGAGCGAAGCGTGGAGCATGGCGTAATAGATTCTTTGATCACGGGAACACACGAGATATTCAGTCTGAGACGGGCCTTGGATTGTAAAACTTTCAGGGAAGTAATTACGTAGCTGATATTCGGCAGAGGCGGAAGAGGTGGTAAAATTACCTTTGATTCCTTTTGCATTAGAGAACGATTGAACGGAATTTTTCAATATATACCATGTCTCTCCGATAGCCATGATCAGTTGCCCAGAAATCTATCTGAATCCACTAGCTCGTTATCTTAAGATTTCTCGTACAGAGTGAAAATTAATATATTCCGTGGAGTGTTTCATTTTTCTGATTGCGGTAATTTATATACTAGCTTTAAAGTGATTTAGTGTATTTAAAGTTTTCATTATATTTCACTGAGATTTTCTGTGCTAATTAAATAACTTATAGCTAAATTTTCCAGCCGTAAAGTAAATTTAATTACTCGCTATTTCCCAGTAAAGATCATGTACAGACCAGATAGCCACTTTGAGAATAATAGTTGAACAAAGTCTGGAATGGAATTCACCACTATACATCGGATTTGTGGACTACGAAAAAGCATTTGACAGTGTGGACAGAGAATCACTTTGGAAATTGATGAGGCATTATGGAGTTCCTGTTACGTGCAGTCTTTGATATCTTACAATATTATACATTAGTATACTTGTTATGTTCGCAAATATTTTGTAAACAAAATAGGTAATTTTTTAGTGCTTAAGGGAAAGTCATTATTGAGTTACTTCCCTTGAAAGTTGTGCCGTCTCTTCGATCGAACTCCGCGGATGAATCCATTTTACTGCGATTTATTCGTTGTTTGGGTAATAATAGATTGTTCTTGCTTCAGAATATCTATGGCCTGAATTTATGTGTATTGTTTGTCTGAGTAGGACGAGTCTGTCTTATATCTGTATATCTTTACATATCTAAGTCGAACTATATGTTCTGTTGTCTCTAGAGAGGTCAAAGGCTATTCGGCGGATGTGTCGCTAGAGTGTGGTGTGATTTGGCTTCGTCCTGATAGGGACTGTGTTTTCTATGTCGGCTTGTCGCCGGGGAAAAAATGATCTCAGTATTTGTGGGGAAAGTGATAGTCGTCTAGACCTATCGTGTATGCTTTACCCCAGTGTTTATTCGTATTGCCAAGGAATGGCAGAATCATATTTCTGATACCAAGGTAATAAAAGATACTCTTGTGAACTCTCTCGTTCGAAGCCACCATTTTCGATAGGTACGATTTGAATGTCTAAGAGAATATATTTGACTCGATGAAAACGACTTCGATTCCTAGCAGCACTATATCCTGTAGATTGCAGTCAAGTGTTCATGATCAAATCTACAGAGCAATGGAAGATTTAATGAATGACTAACTTTAGGACAGATTCATTATCTGTATCCAAACGTGAGTGACAGCTCACGAGTGAAGCCATCTTGGAACCAAACATGTAGTGACTTTCAAGAAGAGAAAAGGGATGCCCGTATTATCGCTTGATTAGTCCAGAGATCACTGCTACACATGAGAACCCATTGCTAGCGGTTCAATATTATTATATGAAAAAACTGTGCTGAACCTTATGTTAAAGAATCTTCGCTAGACGAGATTAGGTAGAAGCCATCTTGGATATTGTTTATAATCTGACGTGCTTTGTCAGTAAACTCAGTTGATATATATATATGGGCAATACTGAGTGCTTGGCTACTGACAGTCCATTATAATATTATTCTACATGAGTGCCCATGTAACATAACATTGCAAGACCAGTTATCCACTGTACCATGATGTATTATGCCAACCTGTGATTTGTCACTATCTGTGCTGTCGAGTGTGTACGTCCAATTAAACTTTAGTAAAGGTACACAGTCGTTGGTGTCGATGACTTCCAGCCATACATGAGTGTGAGAAAAGAACATTTGTCAACACCACGAACCCTTATTATCATTCGCACATTATACACTCAATCCATGTCTACACACCACTGCGTAGGTCAAGTTGACATTCCATACACTACAGTGGAGCAAACAACACCATAGAGATCTTATCAACTGATGATGATGATGTCTGCTTCCATCCACTTATATTTATCCTTTTTTGGTGGATATCATTAACGGGAATAAAATAACAACTTTATCAACTGGTGGACCAGCTTTCTGGGTTTGACCTCGCAGAAGTTCAGAAGTCAACAGAGTACCGATACCAGACCGTTTCCTGTGGCTGATACGACACACTTGCAGTATTGGTTTGCTATTTGTCAACACTTCGTCACGTGACCTGTCAAGTGAATGCAGTATGTAGGTCAGCGTTGTTGACATTTTTACATTAGACATTACAGAGTTTCACGGAACAGTTGGATCAATTCTTGTAATATTAACAGGAAGACAGTATTAGTGAACTAAGAAGTCCTATTTTCATCGATGGATCTTCTTGTTTTCTGTATATGAACTTTAATATTTAAGGCCAGAATGTTTAATTGAATAAAGTGGCAGTTTGTTTATTTTCATAAAAATAACTTTGCCATTACTGTAAAACTGAGCCTATTTTGCAACACATACTATCATACACATAATTTATATATATTTATGTTTACATGTTATTTGTTTGTATAGTATGTTAGTTTCTATGTCAGCGAGTTGTGTTTAAGGTTGGGCGGCGTCCTCACAACAGAATATCCCACGTCATAGAGGGTCCGTTGTGGGCGTTTTCTATAGGTGCAATTTTCTTGATTGAAAATTTGCTGCGACAACTGTTGCTTTTGTGTTAGCTGTGAAGTCTGTAATTATTGTTATTTTTGTAATATTTCTTTGTTCTTTAGTTTTGTTTTGATTTGTTTGTAATTTGTTGGTCTAACCTTTTCTATCTTTCAGTTCTATTCACAATTTATATTCATATATTGTGACGTCATTTGTGTTGTTATTCTTTGCAGATTCAGTGATTATTTTCATTGATTTCCCTATTTGATTTATTTTGATTTCTGCAAACGTTCTTGTATTGTCAGTCCTATTTGTACTTTATGTATTCTGTTGGTTGACATATGTTTTATATAGGTATATTTCATAAGACACAATTGCCTGTGCACTGCACTTGGATTATGGTATAAACCAGTACCTGATTATTATTACTATTATACAAGACCTTATTAAAGGCTTGTGACCCACAGATATTGGGATAGTATACTGATTAATCAAGTCATTGAGAACTTGTGGTATTATTATTGGTTCAGGTGATTAGTATTATTGTTAGACATCATGTCTACATTAGAATACTTCATTACACAAGGGAAAGCCCTTGATAAGACTGGTCAACAATTAGAACAATGGGCTGTTGCTCAATATGACAAAGCATTAGCTGCAGAAGAAAGAAAAGCTATGGCGGAAGAGAAAAGATTAGAAAGAGAAGCTGAGGCTGCTGCTGAACAAAAGAAATTGCAGATGCAGGTGGAGGAAAGGAGATTTGAAGCTGAACAAAAAAAATTAGAAAGAGAAGCTGCGGCTGAACAAAAAAGATTAGACAGTGAAGCTGAACAAAAAAGATTAGACAGGGAAGCTGAACAAAAAAGATTAGACAGTGAAGCTGAACAAAAAAGATTAGACAGTGAAGCTGAACAAAAAAGATTAGACAGGGAAGCTGAACAAAAAAGATTAGACAGGGAAGCTGAACAAAAAAGATTAGACAGGAAGGCTGAACAAAAAAGATTAGATGCTGAAGAGAAAAAAGCAATAAGAGAACATGAATTTGAGTTGGAGAAATTGAGATTGACAAGTATGAGTAATGTTAATCAGGCATCTAGTGGTAATGGTAAACCTTCTACTTACAAGGTTAAGGTTCCACCGTTCAATCAGTCCAGTGACGATATTACATTCTGGCTGGATAGATTTGAACGTTCTTGTCGTACACATAATGTGGATAAATCACAATACGCTAATCAATTAGCAGAAAACTTGAAAGGTGAATCTTTGACTAGATTATGCCTTGTAGGAGAAGCAGATAAGGATAATTATGATGTCATTAGGGCGGCTTTGATAAAAAAATATCAGCTAAGTGAGGAAGGCTATCGCCTTTTATTTAAAACGATGGTGCCTGAGACGGGTGTAGAATTCTCAGAATTCACTGCAAAGGCACGTCTCACAGCTGATCGTTGGATTGAGCTTTCCAAAACAGAAAAAACGTATGAAGGACTTATGGATTTGTTGCTCAGAGATAAGATTATGTCATGTGTGAACAAACCTTTCCTTGAATTTATACATGAGCGTAAACCTAAATCTCTAAAAGAAATGGAAGAATATTGTTCCCAATATGTCACTGCACATCCCGACGTGACTTTTGGCAATACTAAGATTAAGGAGAGCATGCCAGTTGCTTCAGCAACACCATACAATCCCAATTATTCACACAGATTTCAGGGACCTCAAAACAGATTTGATAAAAAAGGTAACCATAATAGTTATCAAAACCAAGGTAACCAATCATTTCAGGGTTCTTCTTCAAAGAACTGGAGACGAGCTGATAGCTCTCGACACAGGGGTGGTCATAATTATAGGAATTTCCATAGAGGAAGTAATTATAGAAACTATCAGGGTTATCCGTCTTGGAGTCAACAAGATCATAATTACAGAGATACTCATTATAATGAATATGATAATGGTAACCAAGGGAACTATGACTCAAACCCAAATAGGGGTTACAATAGAGGTAACAATAACTACAGAGGTGATAATAACCGAGGTAGATCTCAAAACAAAAGACATAAACCACATTTTCAGGCAAACTCTGCACAACAAGAGTCCCATGAAGCCTATAAACAGAGTAAAGATAATAATGATGCTAGTAATATGGCATGTGCCGCTTTTGATTTTGGGAGAGCATCTCAGTGCCCCCAATGCAAAACGTTATTTGAGCCAACCACAGTGTCTACTTTAAGCTGTGGCCATCCTCTTCCTGCTCTTCCGGCATCAGTCGCGCATGATGGAAGAGGTTCTCTTGTCTTACATAAGGGTTTAGTGAATAACAATCCAGTCTCTGTGCTATTTGATTCTGGATGCACCACAATTGGTGTTAGGCAGTCACTCGTAGATCCTTCCCGCGCCACTGGACAAGTAGTCAAATGTGTAACATTTGGCGGCACATTAGAGAAATACTCTACTGCTATCATTAGGATTGCTACTCCTTTCTTTACAGGAGATGTACACGCATGTCTTCTTCCGAATCCGATCGCTGACCTCATCATCGGTCGCATTCATGGAGTCAAGGAATGCACTCCGCAACAAATTTCCACGTGGGAAAGGCAAAACATGCAGATTGCTAACGCTGTAGTCACTAGAGCTCAGGCTCTTAATATGCCTCAAACTTCATCTACTGAAGATAATGAAGTGCATAACCAAGATAATCCCTTGGTAATTTCTCGTGACTCGTTTATAAAACAGCAAGAAGATGATCCCACTCTGAAGAAATTCTTCATTCTTGCAACTAAAGGTGATCCGAATAAAGACACAAGTCGTAAATCGTGGATTACAAAGAAGAATGGCGTACTTGTACGTATGGTTCAAGACTCCATTACGTCAAGTCATTCTCAAATCCTGGTTCCCAAGAATTTGAGAGTTAAAATTTTGCAGCACGCTCACGACTCTCAGTGTGCTGGACACATGGGTTTTTCCTGTACTAAGTCAAGAGTCCTTGCGGCTTTCTTTTGGCCATTGGTAAACAAGGACATATGGATTTATTGTCGATCTTGTAAAGTATGTCAGGAAGTTAAATCCAAAGGTCCACGGCATGCTGCACCCATTCAGGCGGCGGACATTCCTATTCGGCCGTTCCAACAAATGGCCATAGACATTATTGGTCCATTTAAGATCAAGTCTGCCAGAGGACATCAGTTTATCTTGACGTGTGTTGATATGTGCACACGTTGGCCAGAGGCTATTCCTCTGAAGAGCATTACTACTGCTGATATTGCAGATGCTCTTTGGCTTATATTTTCTCGTCTGGGGTTCCCCGGAGAGATATTGTCAGACCATGGCACCCAACTAATATCAGATACCATGTCTCAAGTAATGTCTACTCTGCAGATAGATAGATCTTTAAGTAGTATCTACCATCCAATGTCTAATGGTATGGTCGAACGCCTTAATAGAACACTTAAAAACTTACTGGGGAAGATAACTGAGGATCATCCTCAAGACTGGGACAGAGTTTTACCTGCGGCCCTCTTCGCTTACAGAGAGGTACCCAATGAACATACGGGATTTTCTCCCTTTGAACTCGTCTTTGGCGCGCGTCCGCGTGGCCCTATGTCGTTGCTTCACGATCTCATTACATCTGACAATATTGACGATGACACAAAGTCATCCTACGAATATGTCATCGCGTTGAGACAAAAAATTATCGAAGCATGCAAATTAGCAACTTCTTCTTCTGAATTTGCGAAACAGAAGGCAAGGCAATTTGCCAATAAGAAGAGATGCTTACGACAACTTTGTCCTGGTGACAAAGCATTTGTATTACTACCTTGTAGGGAAAACAGATTACTTATTTCTTGGAAAGGTCCGTACGATATAATATCGAAAATTTCCGATGTTGACTATATTGTCGATATTGATGGGAAGCATAAAACCTTCCACATCAATATGCTTACTGAATTCCATGAACGTCCGGATTATTTGCAACCCATTTTCCAAGCAACGGACAATTCTCCAGTACAACATGGTCATTACTCATCACTGTCCGTGATACAGGATGAGGAAACAAGTTTTTCAGATGTAAATCTTCCTCTTCCAATGATCCCACTTCATTCCAGTGAATCATGGAAGAACGTTACTGTCTCTCCTGATTTGTCTCTAGGAGAACAGCGACAAGTTTCAACTATGTTGCAAACATTTCAGGATGTACTCACTGACATCCCTGGACAAACGCATGTCATTGAACATGACATTGTTCTAACTGACCATACTCCTATTAGGGTTAGACCTTATCCTATACCTATACATTTTCAAGCACAGGTCGAGAAAGAGTTGGATGAGATGATAGATTTGAAAATAATCGAACCATCCACCTCTGCATATTCTTCGCCGATGGTTATTGTGCATAAAAAAGACAATAACATACGTCTTTGCGTTGACTATCGAAAATTGAATCAAGTAACGAAGTTCGATGCCGAACCTATGCCTTTACTGGAAGAGCTACTTACTCGACTCTCCAAATCTCATTTTTTCACTAAACTTGATTTGTCTAAAGGATATTGGCAAGTTCCTTTATCTGAACGCGCCAAACCTCTCACGGCTTTTTCAACACCTAGAGGTTTGTTCCAATGGAATTTTATGCCTTTCGGTCTTATGAACGCACCAGCTACATTCGTACGCATGATGCGCCGAATCCTATCTTATCGGTCAGATGTCATTGCATATCTAGACGACATCTGTCTTTTCAGCGATACTTGGGAAGATCACTATTCAGGGTTAGATGAATTGCTGTCTACTTTGCGTGAGCACAACCTGACAGCGAAACCCTCTAAAGCCTATATTGGTTTTAGCGAAATTTCTTTCCTAGGCCACCGAGTTGGTCATGGTTTCCTAAAGACAGAGGACCATAATACTAGTAAGATACTTAACATCTCAATCCCTAAGACTAAAAAACAGGTGAGAAGTCTGTTAGGTCTTATTCAATTTTATGGCAGATTCATTCAGAATCTATCCTCTATCATGGCGCCTCTCTCAACACTTCTAAAGAAAGGTTCGCCTAATGTGGTCCACTGGTCTCAGGAATGCCAATGCTCTCTGGATAAGATTAAAACACTGTTTTCAACACCACCTATTTTAGTGCTACCCACTAAAGATAAGACATTCGTTCTTCGTAGTGACGCTTCATCCACTGGGATTGGAGCGGCACTAATGCAAGAGTACTCTGGAACTCTGCATCCTGTAATGTATATTTCCAGAAAACTTAATGCGGCAGAAAGGAATTATTCGGTTTTAGACCGTGAGCTATTAGCTATGGTTTGGTCGATCCTCAAACTACAGAGATTCCTTCTAGGCGCACATTTCATAGTAGAAACCGACCAAAAAGCTCTTACTGCTATACAGAGTAAGAATTTGAAGAGCTCGAGGTCTACTCGATATGCAATTGCTCTTCAACCTTTTCATTTCTCTGTGCGAGCTATTCGTGGATCAGATAATGTGATGGCAGACATTCTGTCAAGATGCCCACATGATTCCACATAACTATTAGGGCTTAGACTTCTTGATATGTCTAGTTCTATAGTAGTTCCTTTTCTATATCATGATAGATACACATTTGTAATTTAATAATATAATGATTGTATCACTACATAGCGGTTCATTGATGTTTATTCACCGCTGTGCTTTGATGATTGTTTCTTCATAAATCATAAATTTAAGATATCTAATACGAAATGATGATATGAATTTTTTAGGCATTGTGTAATTGCCAGAATTGTATTATACTTTGATGACACCTTCCTGGAAAAATATACTTGTAGAGAAATAATTTCTCTCAGTTTATGAGACACATTCTCACCAGTCGCTCCATAAGTCGACTTAGCCTCATATTAGGCGTTATAGGTATTCCTGATATTTTCATCTGCGCATTATTCATGCGTTGTGAGCCTATTGTGCGTTGCTCCTAGATGTATTTCAAAAAAAAAAAAAATGTTCCATTTTATTTTTTTTTTCCCAGGAGGTGTGGTAAGACTGTTACGTGCAGTCTTTGATATCTTACAATATTATACATTAGTATACTTGTTATGTTCGCAAATATTTTGTAAACAAAATAGGTAATTTTTTAGTGCTTAAGGGAAAGTCATTATTGAGTTACTTCCCTTGAAAGTTGTGCCGTCTCTTCGATCGAACTCCGCGGATGAATCCATTTTACTGCGATTTATTCGTTGTTTGGGTAATAATAGATTGTTCTTGCTTCAGAATATCTATGGCCTGAATTTATGTGTATTGTTTGTCTGAGTAGGACGAGTCTGTCTTATATCTGTATATCTTTACATATCTAAGTCGAACTATATGTTCTGTTGTCTCTAGAGAGGTCAAAGGCTATTCGGCGGATGTGTCGCTAGAGTGTGGTGTGATTTGGCTTCGTCCTGATAGGGACTGTGTTTTCTATGTCGGCTTGTCGCCGGGGAAAAAGTGATCTCAGTATTTGTGGGGAAAGTGATAGTCGTCTAGACCTATCGTGTATGCTTTACCCCAGTGTTTATTCGTATTGCCAAGGAATGGCAGAATCATATTTCTGATACCAAGGTAATAAAAGATACTCTTGTGAACTCTCTCGTTCGAAGCCACCATTTTCGATAGGTACGATTTGAATGTCTAAGAGAATATATTTGACTCGATGAAAACGACTTCGATTCCTAGCAGCACTATATCCTGTAGATTGCAGTCAAGTGTTCATGATCAAATCTACAGAGCAATGGAAGATTTAATGAATGACTAACTTTAGGACAGATTCATTATCTGTATCCAAACGTGAGTGACAGCTCACGAGTGAAGCCATCTTGGAACCAAACATGTAGTGACTTTCAAGAAGAGAAAAGGGATGCCCGTATTATCGCTTGATTAGTCCAGAGATCACTGCTACACATGAGAACCCATTGCTAGCGGTTCAATATTATTATATGAAAAAACTGTGCTGAACCTTATGTTAAAGAATCTTCGCTAGACGAGATTAGGTAGAAGCCATCTTGGATATTGTTTATAATCTGACGTGCTTTGTCAGTAAACTCAGTTGATATATATATATATGGGCAATACTGAGTGCTTGGCTACTGACAGTCCATTATAATATTATTCTACATGAGTGCCCATGTAACATAACATTGCAAGACCAGTTATCCACTGTACCATGATGTATTATGCCAACCTGTGATTTGTCACTATCTGTGCTGTCGAGTGTGTACGTCCAATTAAACTTTAGTAAAGGTACACAGTCGTTGGTGTCAATGACTTCCAGCCATACATGAGTGTGAGAAAAGAACATTTGTCAACACCATGAACCCTTATTATCATTCGCACATTATACACTCAATCCATGTCTACACACCACTGCGTAGGTCAAGTTGACATTCCATACACTACAGTGGAGCAAACAACACCATAGAGATCTTATCAACTGATGATGATGATGTCTGCTTCCATCCACTTATATTTATCCTTTTTTGGTGGATATCATTAACGGGAATAAAATAACAACTTTATCAGTTCCCCTGAAGATCATTAATTTAATAAAGAAAACCTATGAAGACATGACGTGCAGAGTTCTTCATGAAGGACAGCTTACAGAACCATTTGGGATAAGAACAGGAGTGCGACAGGGATGCCTCTTGTCTCCATTTCTTTTCTTGCTGGCAATAGATTGGGTTATGAGATCATCGACAACACACAACAGAAATGGAATCCAGTGGACTCTGACTAAGCAGTTGGATGATCTGGATTTTGCTGATGACTTGGCTCTCCTGTCCCATAACCGTAATCAGATGCAGGACAAATTGAAAACACTCGATGAGAGGTCACAGCAATTGGGTCTGAAAATACACAGGGAAAAGACAAAAATAATGCGAATAAATGCAGGTAATGAAAACAGGGTTGAACTTGAAGAAACACCAATACAAGATGTAGAATCATACACATATCTTGGCAGTAATATAGACAAAGTTGGAGGGACAGACAGCGATATCAAAATAAGAATACAAAAGGCAAGAGGAGCTTTCATTGCATTGGGAAATATATGGAGATCAAGAGAAATAGGATCCAACACGAAAATAAGAATCTTCAACTCAAATGTGAAGTCAGTCCTATTGTATGGCTCGGAGACATGGAGAACAACAAAGACAACAACCAAAAAGCTACAGACTTTCATAAATGGGTGCTTGCGTAGAATAGAGGGATTAAAATGGTATGACAAGGTTACCAATGTGGAACTGATGACAAGAACTGGACAAGTGCCAGTGGAACAAGAGATGAGAAGAAGACGATGGCGATGGATAGGACACACACTGAGGAAACCTGTTGATAGCATTACAAGGCAGTCCTTGTTCTGGAACCCCCAGGGCAAGAGAGGCAGAGGAAGACCAAGAAGTACGTGGAGAAGAGAGTTGGAAACAGAGGTGAAGATGATGAGGAGAACGTGGAAGGAACTTGAGATGATGGCACGTGACAGGAGGACTTGGCATGTGTTTGTTGAAGGCCTATGCTCCTTTGGGAGTGGAGGGTTATGAATGAATTTCCCAGTAAGAGATGTTTTAAATTGACTAGTACATAGATTAAATAACTGTCTACTGATGGCATATATTATTTACTTCTATCCATTTTATGTAATTTTATAAATGACTAGTGTTCATATCACGCGTTAAAAGAACGATAGGATAAGCTAGACACGTGTGTTTTAAATCTAATTTATAACAGAGTGGTGTAGAAGTCCTATTTTTAACACAAGTTAGATATGATATTGATAATTTGGTTAAATGTTTATATGTTCTTTTCCTAAAATATAGGCTGATCAAACCTGAGTACTAGCGGCTTATAAATAACTTTTACTTATGGCCATGATACTAACACTTATGCCTAATTTATAACGGAACTATTACCAGATTTTATTTATATATGTTCTTTTCAATCTCATCAGCCAGCTGCGGCGAACTATAGTGTCAGCAACATTTGTGTAACTTAACCTAGCGTTTCAACCACCTGAGGCTAAACAACTTAGGAACTGTATATGTTCTATTCATCCTACATTGGCGATCACCACTCATGAACCCTACTCCAACCAACTGAAGGCATAAATAACTTATTGTATCCAGGACAAATTAAAACACCGACTCTAGCGACTCCTGTGAAATTTGCAGTCAGCAACTACGGAGAGTCTGGGGCTAGATTTGGCAAAACTAAAATGTGACACTTAATAGTATCATTACTTATTAGTGTATTTCCTTGGAATGCCTGCGACAACTACTGGAGTAAGCATAGTCTGAAAGTGGCCACTGTGTGTATGTGATTTGAATGAACAGAGAAAGAAACTTATGTCTTTTGTTAACATCATATACTTATATGGTTTCTTCTTCTTTTGTTTTATCTCAATAATCTGATTAGTCACGTGATAGATTACATTAGGAACCTATTCTTTTCCCATCCTGACCATTTCATAACTTATTGTTACCTTTTGATCTTTTGGGTTAATTAACCTCTGTTGGGATCGTCCTTTCTTTTCCTTTACCAGAGGGGAGAACCTATTTGATTAATTTCCATTTTGTCTGTAAACCATGATCCCTTGATGCATATGATTTATGTTGTGATTTTCTATTTGATAATAAACTATATTAAACCTTTAGTTATCGTGTCGGTCAACCCTTATTCATTATATGTTATCCATAGCTTGTTTTCACGTTCGTGCATATTTGTCACAGAATTGTGTGCATGTGAGTGCAGTGTAACTTGTATTTTCGTACAAGGAGAGAAAGTGCGTCTGATTTAAATATCGTCGTCCAGATAGGCTGGATTAGATAAATTATTCTATCCAGAGACTGTCCTTTCTCTTATACGATCACCCTCGTGATAAAGACTATATCTTACCCCTTACTTTCACATTGTCATCACTATCACCTCTGCTCAGACAGGGCTATAAACATCTATACCTATCTGATAATCCATCCACGACACCGATCAGTGTAACTGTGGCACTGATAAAATGACTGCTGAACATCTGCTTCAAAGTAACCCAACATATGCGAAACAGAGAAAGAGCATATGGTTGATACCAGGACCATTCGTGGAAAAGTTCTACAGAGATTCATATAGCCTCAAACTGACTACTGTTTTCTATGAAAACATTCAAGTAGACGTCTGAGAGTGTATGAAGAAGAAAGAAATCCTTCTATTATACGCAAGCATCCATTTGTGAATGTCTGTAGCCCTTCAGTCGTTGTTTCTGCTATTCTCCATGTTTTAGAGCCACACAATAGGACTGACCCAACATCTGAGTTGAAGACTGATTTCCGTATCGGACCCAATCTCTCCCCATCTCCACACGTTTTCTAACGTAAAGTAAGCCCCGCTTGCCCCCTATATTCTTATTTTGATATCATTGTCTGTACCTCCATCTTTGTCAAGATATGAATATATGGATTGTAATAGATCATCAATTATGTAACCACTGTCGTAGATGTCATTCAGTAGTTTTCTTTTGACAACTACTCCTTTTTCTCCTACAACCTTCTCACATGGAGGAGAAACGAAAGTAAGGAATACTAGTCTGGAGCAGAGTTAAGTGACACTAGTTCACACTGAAGGGAGATAAACAGAAGGCATAGGCAGGGTCAGTGATTTCTGCACAAAAAGGGTGGGTTTATTTTTAAAAAGGGAGGGAAAAGGGCATGCATCTAAAACCAAAGGTAAAGTTCATTGCATACATTGCGGCCACAAGGCCTTTGTCAGGGAATGGAACGAAGCCAGGCGCCGACATTGGCAGTGATCACGACATGGTATTGATGACGCTCAAGCTTAAACTAAAAAAGAATTATAATCAAAACAGATGTTCTCGATTAAGATTCAATCAAAAGACTATCAAAACCCCAACAGCCCAGGGTAACTGTCATAGAAGATAGCAATGGGGCTCTGCTCAATGAAAAAACAGCTGTAATGAGAAGGTGGACAGAAAATATTGTAAAGAATTATATAACTGTAAACTCGACCCGGACAACATTTAGAGTGAAAACAGGGAACTTGGAAATGCAGCAATATTACAGAAAGAAGTGGAAGAGGCTATATCTTCGATGAAAGGAGGGAAGTCACCGGGTGTGGATAATATCCCAGCAGAGCTCTTGAAATATGGAGGACCAGATATAGTAAAAATCATGACAACAATTTGCCAGAAGATATGGAGTTAAAAAAAAATGACCAAAAGAGTGGACGCAGTCAGTAATACCGCTTCCAAAGAAAGGAAATCTAAAAATGTGCAAAAATTACAGAACCATTAGCCTTATTAGTCATCCAAGTAAAGTGATGTTAAGGATACTTTTGAACAGAATAAAACAGAAATCAGAAGAAATCTTGTCAGAGGAACAGGCTGGCTTTAGACCAAAAAGAAGTACCTAAGAACAAATCTTCAATATTAGATTACTGATCGAAAAACATCTCCAGCATCAACGCGATTTATACCATAACTTCATCGATTTCACAAAAGCCTTCAATCGAGTCTGGCATGAAGGCTTATGGCAAATAATGAGAAAATTCAATTTTTATACTAACATCATAGATATCATTGAAGCACTATACAAGGACGCAAGCAGTGCTGTTTTTGCTAGCAATGACATTGGTGAATTTTTCAAAACAACTGTAGGTGTTCGTTAGGGGTGTATCCTGTCCCCAGTGCTTTTTAATATATATCTAGAGCATATTCTGCAGCAGGCTCTACGATAATAAAACAAACAACCATATCAATTGGAGGTCGACCTCTTTGCAGTCTACGTTTTGCTGATGATATCGATCTTATAGCAGGAACAGAATCAGAACTTCAAGACCTTACCTCTAGACTGGAGAAAGTAACAAGAACGTATGGGATGGAAATTAATATAGAAAAAAGCAAGATATTGGTGAATAGCCATAAGAAACGTTCCGACCAACATTACATTAAATGGGCAAATGTTAGAAGAAGTTAACACCTTTAAATATCTGGGGTCCACTATATGTAGTGATGGAAGATCAAGTAAAGAAATCAAGACAAGACTTGAGATGGCCTCAGCTGCCATGACAAGGCTGAATGTGATCTGGAAAAGTAACATCAGTTTTCCTGTGAAGATCAAGTTATACAAATCACTTGTATTATCTATTCTCTTGTATGGGTGTGAGGGCTGGACACTCACCGCAGAAACGGAGCGAATTAGAGAGAAAATAAACATGTATGCAGGCCACCAAGAACCACTTTTGTCAGTAGTGAAACGTCAAAAGCTTGCCTGGTTTGGGCATGTAACTCGTCATGACTCCCTTTTGAAAACGATCCTCCAGGGAACAGTCAAAGGTAAACGAAGAAGAGGAAGGCAAAGAAAATCCTGGGCTGATAACATCAAAGATTGGGCAGGGCACGGTTTTTCCACACTTGTACGCATTGCTGAGGATAGAGAGCAGTGGAAGACACTGTCTGCTGATGCTTCCACCATGGCACCCCAACGACCCATGACGGGTTACGGGTTGAGATGATGATGAGGAACGAAGCCAGAGCTAAGTAAGAGACATGAGAAAATAAATAAAATAATTCTTTTATACATATTTTATGTGTTCTTTGGGTCATCAGTCAAGCATTTAGATGGATTACAGGGAAACAGTGTATTATTGGTTTCAGCTTACAGTATTTTCAACATAAAATGGGTCATGTGGAAGGAACTATCATTGAATGTTAGGGCCCAACTGTACAGTAGTTAGAAAATTGTAACAGAAAGTTAAAGCAATTTTTATTTTTAAAGTATAAAAAAAAATTATAAGAAGCGAATAGGTATACGAAATTTAAGCAGTGCAATGGAACTTTGACACATTATTTTAAAAAAAGGCCAGGTTGTGAAAAAGCAGCATATTCTCTTTATTTTTCCTCACCGCATTAGAATCACCCGGTCGAGGTTATGGTAGGGAGGAACTGTCTTTTTTCCCCCCTGCACTGCTTTTGCAGTGCATCTGTCTATGGTAATTTGTTTGATACCACGAGGTTGCTAGGCCCATTGTTTTGGCCCTTTCTTTTGAGTGTGCTAGGCCCAGCAGAATCTCATATTATAAGTCACCTCTTATGGAAAGGGAATTGATGAACCTTGATCATATTTCTGTCCGCTGATAAGAGAAGGAGAAACCAGATGCATTTTTTTCTCTCAGACAAGTGCCAGTGGAACAAGAGTTGAGAAGAAGGCGATGGATATGACACACATTGAGGAAACCTGTTGATAGCATTACAAAGCAGCACTTGTTCTGGAATCTACAGGGAAAGAGAGGCAGAGGTAGACCAAAAAACACACGAAGAAGAGAACTGTCTTTTCATACAGAAGTGAAAATGATGAGGAAAACATGGAAAGAACTTGAGCGGATGGCTTGGGACAGGAGGACTTGGTATGTGTTTGTTGATGGCCTATGCTCCTTGGGGAGCTAAAGGGTATTGATTGATATTGAATACTACTTTTATATTTTGAGATTCGATTGTGCGAACCTTGCGTTAGGGGATCAATCCTTCCATTTTACTTGCTTTATGATTTCATTTCCAGGAAGAGTGAAATATTAAGTGCGAGACGTTAAAATTATTTTTTTTAGCTGAAGACATTGAATGAGTGAATGAATGAATATTTATGGCTCTACTGTTTGAACACTGGGCACAATAGAAGATTCATATGTTAAGAGCAGTTTTAAGAAAGAAGTACTGTAGTTGGAAAATCTGTTAGTGTGCATTAGTGTGATCTAGGGTGGATCGGGAAAGAGGTGAAGACGTTGCCGGGTCAGCCGTTGGCACCATCTTGACCATGTACATTCGTTTATAATCGCACGTGTAAAAGCCAGTACAGTATATCGTTTAGAAGAATGTGGGGTAATTCGAGCAGCCACTTAAAAAAAGAACATACATCTGGTGCCAGAAAGGGGAGTGAAGAACAGTACAGTAATATTGTACTCAATCTAGCATGTCGTTGAAGACGACTAAGGCTGGTTGAGCAAGGGGCCGGCTAACCTGTACTGCAGAAGCTTAAAAAAAATAAAAAAACTCCCACAGCAACATGAACAGGTCATCCAAAGCACGTAATTGAGATAATTAAATTTAGCCATCCAATACTAAAGAAGGTTCTTTATTAAGGCATGGCTCTTCTGTCAAGAACAAAAATGTAATTCATCCACCAACAGTCTATTAGTTTATCCGAGGCCTTTTCACAGCAGATATTTAACTAATCCAAACAGTGAATAAGGCCTTCTTTAAAACATATCCTGCTGGAAACACGTTTTCACTATCAACCTATGGCCTTCAGAACCTAAAATTGTGTAACAATCATGTTTGATTCTTGTTTGAAAATGGATAGTTTTAGTAGTGTATTCAAAGGGTTTTATTTACAAATATATATATATATACAGTATTTTTGGTTTTATTTACAGATGTATGTATGGTTTGTCTAAACATTGCAGGTTAAAGGTTTAGGGTCGTTGATATGGGAAGCGGTAGTCAATCATCTTCAGCTATTGGAAGCAGACTACTTTGATCTAGAGTTTACAGACCATCACGGGGATAATGTAAGTTTTGAATTTTGTCACAGAAGGAATTCATTCATTCTATTTTTTCTTTTTTAGCCTTCTTACTTTCTTCATTTTCATCTTTTTTTTTTTTTTTTGGAGTGTATTCGCTTTAATATTTTACTCACCCCTACCTTTACCTATGGACAGGTTTTGGCCCTTTCTTTTGAGTTACACTTTCTTTGTATGTGAGCCACTCCCCCCTGGCTTACATGTGATCAGAGCGATTAATTACAGGACAGGCCAGACTGTTATGATCAAACAGAACTTACCCAGTCCGCTCAGAATTGCTGACAGGATGTCGACAGGATCAGCCATATAGTGAATCTTTTTCCTTCTTAACAGAGACAAGAGCAGTCATATACTTAAATCGAGAAGAATTCTGAAGTACCTCTCTGTTAATGATGAAATATTATTCCTAAATTAAGAAAAGTAAATCTGTGAGCATAATACATTTACATTGATTCTATTTCTCCATTATTTCATTGCTTTCACTAATGGTGTTCATTTTTAAAATTGTTGATCAAGATTATATGTTGTTAGGTATTCACAATTTACTGTTGTAACGTCACTTATCCAAGCTCTTTTATCCACTAGTACTTAGTACTATTAATTTCCACTTCTGTCACGGATTGCCTCCCCTGCTTTGCAGTAGTGGTCCAACAATGGCCAAAACTCAAGAGTATCTAAATGGGTCATCAAAGTGTTTACCTTCGCACAAGATGCGGCATAGCGCTGAGCAATGGTTAACTTATATCTGTCTGTCGCCTTTTGTGAAGGATTTAAGCAATGGTTTTTAGCCCGTTCAAGCCCCCAGCTGAGTTAATTCAGCGAATTCCTCTTATAATGGTATAGCTCTGTTTAGAGGTAAATATATGTTCGATTTTGCAGATGATTTAGCATTCTTAAGTCCAAAACCCAGACAGGCCCAAGAAGCAGTAAATAATCTGTGTCATTTCTCGGTTAAAATAGGTCTCCAAATAAATGCCTCTAAAACTAAAGTTATGAACTTTTCTAACGAGACCTTCGATATCATCCTGAACGGGGAAAAATTACAGAAAGTTGAAAGTTTCAATTATTTAGGCAGTAAAATGACTCAGGATGGTGACACAACAAGAGAAATTCATACTAGAATTGCTTTGGCAGCTAGCGCCTTCAATAGATTATCTAACATTTGGAAATTACGATCACTGAATATACATACCAAGCTTCGTCTGTTTAATTCGAATGTTATCTCAGTGTTAACATACGGCTGTGAAAGTTGGAAAATCACAAAATCATTGGAGAACAAGCTGAATACATTCGAGAACAAATGTCTTAGAAAACTCATGAACATCAGTTGGAAAGAATTCAAGACTAATCAACAAATAAGAGAAGACTCTAAGCAGAAATATGTCTCCGACTATATAAGGAAAAGACGATGGTCATATATCGGTCATGTCCTACGAATGCAAAACAACAGAATACCACTACAGGCGCTCACTTGGGTTCCTGAGGGTAAGAGGAAAAAAGGAAGACCAAAAGAAACACTTAGAAGAACAATAACAAGAGAAGGAAGAACGTTGGGCCTAAATAATGTGCAAGAGTTAAGAGGAGTGGCGTCACAACGAACAACCTGGAGAGCAATGGTTTCTGCCTTATGCGCCGTGTTTGGTGCTTAAAGAATTTATTATTATTATTATTATAGATATATATATATTAAATATTCTAGCTCATACGTTTGCTTTCATACATATAACAAAACTGAAGCGACTATGATTGTTTAGTTTTAAAACAACATGTAACAATTTTAATAATGAATTAGTCTTTAACAGTTAAAATAAATATGGAAAGATTGGTGAAATGTTGCTGTACATACAAGTTTTCGTCACTGAGACGTAGGTGAGGATTTATAAAAAAAAGTCAGTTTTGCTGGTGCCTTTTTATAAGCGCTTAACTTTTATAAGGGAGTCCTGCAGCTGTGGTTTTTGTCACTTCTTGGTGATGAGTGTACTTCTCTCACACGAGTGGCGTAGTAACTTCAGTACTTTGGACTGTCTGATAACATGTAACCATGTACTTTTAGAAAAAATAGAAAGACAAATGCCTCTGCTAAGTACACTGAGTTGGAAGCTTAACAGGCACATTCTCTCGTTGACCACCCACTAATGTTAATCTCTCAGAAGAATTAAATTCTTGAGTACACAACGTAGCTCAAGAAAGATGATTAAAATTCACCAATATTCCTCTGGGTATTAACTGGGAAAATGTGTCTGGACAGCACGAATAATGATTTGTGCCTGAACTAACATTAACAAGCTATATATATCTCACAAAATGATATGCTACACTTGAGACACATGTGATGTAATCATCACTCATCACTGCTCCAGTCGGAGTCTGGGATCACCTCTGCTGTCAGGTTTTCCACATGACTAGCCAGAAACAGTCACCAGCACTTGATGTAGTGATTTATGAGTATACTATTTTCGTATGTTGAGGTTGCCAGCCTCATGGGATATTATTTCTCTTATGACTGATGATCCAATTCCTAGGTTTCCAGTCTCTGTATTTATAAAGGCGGGCTTACTTTTTAAGGTTTTAAGTTTCCCAAATACTTCGATCTGTCACCTATTAGTATGGAATTCTAGGTCCGATCCTTCTCTTTCTGGATTTTGGGAGTTGCTCGTTTGAAGTTGCACAGCTGTCTGTTCTGTGTCTCTGAGTTCACTAGATTTTATTTTCAGTTTCAGTTCACATCACAGATTGTACTTTCCGGCAAACTTGCCAGTGAGATTCATTGTATATTCCGGCTCTCACTTCAATCCAGTCGTAAGCTCTTTTCGCACTATGTGGGTTGGGGTGTTTAAATTCAAAATATCCCTCTTACTTACTTAGTCGTTCCCCTTCTACCATGAGGTGTAGAGGTTTGGGAGAGAGAGTGCCAGACTATCCTATCGGCTGTCATCCTCCTGGCCTGGTTCCATTCTAGTCCTCGGACCTTCAAAGATTGTCTAATGTTGTCCTCCCAGCGGACTCTGGGTCATCCTGGGGGTCTGGATCCCTGGCTCTTTGTTTCCCATGCTTGCCGTTGTAGCCGATCTTCTCCCATTCTGCAGACATGGCCAAACCATCTTAGTTGGGACTGTTCTACTTGGGTCTGCAGGGGGTGGGATTTTAGGCCTTGACGTATCGTCTGGTTGCGGACCATGTCTCTTCTTGTTACTTCAACCACCTTCCTCAGATACCTCATTTCTAAGGTTTGGATCTGGCTTTTGTGGGTTGTAGTCATTGCCCATGACTCGCATCCATATGTCAAGACTGGGACATAGGTGGAGCGGTATACAGCCATCTTCGTTTTCTTACCAACCTCTCTCTTGCTGAGGAATCTTCAATTTATGGCCTGAAAAAGTCTCCCAGCTGCTGCTTTTCGAGTGGCCAACTCTTCTTTGATGCCTCCCTTTCGGTCTATAATAGCTCCAAGGTATTTAAAGTGGTCGACCTGCTCCAGGACCTGTTCTCCCAGCTTAATCTGATGTCTTCTTTCTTCTCATGATATCACCATGGATTTTGTTTTAGAGCTGCTTATGACCATCCCTCTCCAGCTCTTCCTTCCAGACTTGCAGGTTGGATTGGAGATGTGCCTCTGATTTAGCAATCAGGGCAACATCAGCAAATGCCAGCTCTGAAATACAGACCTGTCTCATCTTCCAGTACCCCACTGAATACTTTCTTGTTCTCTCCTTACATGCCTTGATGACATCATCCATGAGGAGTATGAAAAAATAAGGTGACAGGATATCACCTTGTCTTACACTAGTGGTGGTCCTGAACTCTTCTGACTTATGGTTTTCTGTCCTCACATAATTTCTGCAAGACTTGTAGAAGCTCTGTATAGCATGAATCAGAGGTGCTGGAATGTTCTTCCTTGCCAAACAGTCCCAAAGTTTGCTCCAGGGGACCCTGTCAAACGCCTTTTCCAGATCTATGAAACAAAGATGGATCTCACTCTTCTACTCAAGGGCCTTTTCACTCAGCTGAGTGTGAAGATTAGGTCTTGAGTACTTCGGTTTGCTCGGAATCCGCACTGGACCTCATCCAATTGTGGCTCAGCTAGGCGTTGGAGTCTCTGCTCTAGAATTCTAGGGTAGATTTTACCAGGGACACTGAGACGGGATATGCCTCTATGGTTTCCACAATGTCGATTGTCACCCTTTTTGAAAATTGGTGTTATAATGGCAATCTGCCAATCCTTTGGTATGGTCTTGTTGCACCATGCTGCCTGTAGGACCCTTAAGAGTAATAGGTCGCCTGATGCTCCCATGTACTTGACCATTTCATGCCCTGCTGCTTTGCCCATCTTGATTTTCTCCAGTGCTGCCTTCAGTTCTTCCCTCTTTATGTCATCTTATTGGTTTTCTCTTCTGTGCTAGTGGTTATCATTTCTGATGCTTCACCATGCTCACCATCCAGGAGTTCTGAGAAATATTCTTTCCATCTTTCCATTACTTCCTTTGGGGCAGTAAGCAATTTGCCTTGCTTGTCCTTTATAAATTTGAGAGGGCATTGTTTTTCCTTCCTCATGTTCTTTATGGTCTTATAGAACAATTTCTGGTTTTCTTGCGCATCTTTTTCTAGCTTTTCTCCAAATTCTTCCCAGGACTTCTGTTTTGCTGCTAGCACCTTGTTCTTTGCTTTTGTTCTGAGTATCACATATATTTCTCTATTTGTAAGGGATACCACATATTTAAAAAAGTAATTGTGGAGTACTAGTCTGTAGATGCTTGATCATTAAGTGGAAGCAGAAAAACGCTGCATATAAGGGGAAAACACTTAAAGTAGGAACATGAGAAGTATGAAAATACTGCTTAAACATAACTTCGGAACCTTGATGTCCATGCATTAAAGAAGAGTAACCATAATCGTTTTCTGTCAAGGATATAACACTTCTGTAATTTTTGTTCATATTTCACTCTTGTCCTTTCTTTTACACTGCCAAATATGATCTGTTCTTGAATACTGCATGCTTAATGTGGCAGCTGATACTAGAGACTGCATTTATAGCAAGTTCCTGCAGTGCTTGGTTTGATTTTCCATGTTTTTGCAGTGTTGGCTGGATAAGGACAAAATTGTACTCAAACAGATTGGGTCACCTGATGTACCTCTTCGCTTCTGTGTCAAATTTTATACACCTGATCCAGGTCTGGTGGAGGATGAACTCACGAGGTCAGTTTCCAGTGCAGGTTATGAGAGAGGAAGGGAGAGATCACGAAAAAGTTTTTTTTTTTTTTTTCAAGGAGGAAAGGAGCTGGGATAAGTTAAAAATAAAAAAAATGTACTTGAAAGTGCAAGAAAATAGATATATATGGGCATGTAAAGAACTAATTGGAAAACAAAATCACTTTCTAATGTCACATCATGGCAGCAGCAACACTAGTAAGCTCTCAGGAGCATCTTGGTTTTAAATAATTGTTGTTGTTGTTAAATAATTGCACATCAGTATCTGAGCACATTTTTGTTTTTATGAAGATGTAAAGTTTTGCATCTCCATACACCTACTCACTGCCTTACATCATCCAGTGAAATAGTGTGATTTGCACTTATCACACAGATATCTGATTGCCTTACAAGTACGGAAGGACCTGCAGAATGGAGAATTACGATGCAGTGACAACACAGCTGCTTTACTGGCCTCCTACATAGTTCAGGGGGAGTTGGGAGATTTTGACATAGAGAAGTACCCTGACCCCACATACCTAGCTGCTTTCAAATTTGTGCCTGAACACATGGAGACGCCAGAGTTCATGGCCAAGGTCATGGACTACCATAAACAGCATTTGTGAGTACTGGATATTTTTTTCAGACACTTTTTTATTTTTTACTAACGGACTGCTATACATGGGAAAATGTTATTATAAAATATGTTTGGGTAATGCTGTATATAGGCGATTTTATCCTATGATATTTATTTCTCTCACTCACCCCACGCAAACACACACAGTCTCTCTGTCTCTTTCTCTGTGTATACACACACACACACACACACACACACACACATATAGGCCTCAAGACACACACACACACAGAATGTATGGTCCTCATTGTGCTTGTCTTCTTTGCTGTGGACAGACTAAAATTATGTATCTGTACACTAAAGTTATACATCTTGCAGAGCTGCTAATTTTTATGAAGTGGCTAAAGATAATGTGTAAGAATTGCTTAAAATCTCATGCAGTATCACTAACATGTGGAGAGTTGGCAGCATGGATCATGTTACAGTCAAAGAAGCAAGACCTGAGAATGTTGATGACATCACAGAAGTTCCCTTGGAGACGTGTGGTGTTGGCCACAAGAGACCTAAAGGCATGAGAGACCTAAAGGCAGCATATGTTAATCTGATGAGGTTGTGGTGATTTGTTAAGGACAACCACCCATTTTGAAATGAAAATTTAACTTTAATTTTTAAGGCAGTCCTATGAGCAAAATTATGAGAAAGAAAAACAAGCAAAGTGTTTGTTATTCTTAGCCAAACACAAGCCAGACACATGAGAATTTGAACCAACATTAGATCATTCTGGTGTACAGCCACTAGTTGATATATGGCATAATTCATTAGGAATTTCAAATTAGCTGGTGTACTGTACAGTATTGAATACATAATTGGGCAGCATGTTCCCAGTAAGATAAAGGCAGCAGTTGAATATATTATCTTAAATTATTGCCACAGTCTATCCAAATTATGACCTATTATGCTAATTGTAACCCAACATATGCCCTGTGCAGTGTTTTTTTTTTTTGGGGGGGGGGGGCCCCAGAGGAGGCAAATAAAGAATAGAACTACATCTCCCTTAGGCATGTCAATTAAGGTGACTAACATGAGGTTGCATGGGGCTGGCAACCTCATGTAAAACTAATTGCTACAGAATCCACCATGGCAAGAGCATGTACAAGTTTGTGGTACATGTCTGTTGTACAAGTTACCAGCAGTCTACACTTGACTTAACCACCTTAGCAGTTACCTCAGCCATGTACAAGAGACAAGCTGCAATCACAAGATTTGACTTCCAACAAGAAGTACAGTCCAAAACACAAGTGGGACCCACCAGCGGCTTAAGCAGATGCCAACCATCTGACTCCACACTGACAGCTGAGTAGCAAACAAGTGAAATCTATGAACTCTTTCCCCAAAGTTTTTAAGCACTAAGTTAAATCCTCTTATGATGATCAGTGTCATCGTTTTCTTTTTTTTTAAACAAAGCTATTTATTTTAAATATTGTTAAACTCTTAAGTGATTATTAAACCTGTTGATGATCTAAAATTGCTATAGTTGGATTAATCACTATTGAGTGAATTGTTGAATCACCTTCAGCTGGGGGCTAAAAAAAAAAAAAGCATGAGCAAAATTTACTTTACAGAAGGGACGGGAAGATACAAAGTTCATGATAGCGTAGATGATCTTAATTGTCATGCTTGATTTCTTCACATTCCTGTGAGGCCCCTGAAATAGAAGCATCATCATTCTTCGTGGAACTCCTGTTGTGCAGAGTTAGCCTGGTAATAAGATTTACCATGTCTTTTGTGTTGTGATCTACCTCGGTTATGATTGTCTCTATAATTATTATTTCCTCTGTTATAACCCCTATTTGGGTTTGAATCATAATATTCATGATCATAATCATCACGCTCATTATACTGAGTATCCCTGTAATATTGGTTCTTTTCTCTCCATGAAGCACTTGGGTAGTTCCTATAGCTACTCCCCTTTCGAGAATGTCTAAAATTATGGGTACCCCTCGCGTGTCGAGGACTATCAGCCCGATTCCGGTTCTTCGAAGAAGAACCCTGATTTGAGTGGTTATCTTGGTTTTGATACCTATTCCAATTAACCTTTTTATCAAATTTATTTTTAGCTCCTTGGAATTTGTGTGAGTAATTCTGATTATATTCTGTTGCCGAAGCAACTGGCATACTCTCTTTAATGTTAGAGTTACTAAGAATCATGTCAGGGTGTGCCGTGGCATACTGGTCACAATATTCTTCCATTTGCTTTATTGTACTAGGTTTACGCTCATGTAAGAACTCTAGGAATGATTTATTTACAGAAGACATGACCTTGTCTCTTAGCAATAAATCCGTAAGACCATCAAATGTTTTCTCTATTTTGGATAATTCAATCCATCGTGAAAGTGTAATTCGTGCTTTTGAGATGAATTCTGAGAATTCTACACCTACCTCAGGTCTCATTGTTTTAAACAAAAGACGATAACCTTCTTCTGACAGCTGATATCTCTTTATCAAAGCTGCCCTAATAGCATCATAATTATCCTTGTCGGCCTCTTCAACGAAATATAACTTACTCAGAGACTCCCCTTTTAGATTTTCAGACAACTGATTCACATACTGTGATTTGTCAACATTATGAGCTCGACAAGCACGTTCAAATCTAGAAAGCCAAAATGTTATGTCATCACTGGTAGGGTTGAACGCTGGTACCTTGACCTTGTACACAAAGGGTTTACCATTACCACCAGATGCCTGATTAACATTACTCATACTTGTCAATCTTAATTTCTCTAATTCAAACTCATGTTCTCTTATTGCTTTTCTCTCTTCAGCCTCTCTATCTAATTTTTTTTGTTCTGCAGCAGCAGCAGCTTCTAATTTTTTCTGTTCTGCATCAAATCTCCTTTCCTCCACTTGCATCTGCAATTTCTTTAGTTCAGCAGCAGTATCAGCTTCTTTTTCTAATCTTTTTTCTTCAGCCAGAGCTTTTCTCTCCTCTGCAGCAGCTTTTTTCTCTTCTGCAGCTAATGCTTTGTCATATTGAGCAACAGTCCATTCTTCTAACTGTTTCCCAGTCTTATCAAGGGATTTTCCTTGTGCAATAAAGTAATCTAATGTAGACATCTTGTCTTCTTAAATCAGAAACCTGAAAAAGTAAATAAATTACCTTATTTCACTTTAATGGGAGACAAGTCTATACCATAGACTTAGTCTTAGTGAAAAACTTGTATGGTTATTTTGTTTATCATATAACCAATGATAACTTGAGTACCTGTGGAAAACAATAACTGTCTATCTCAAATACTGTGGGAGACAAGCCTTACAAAGGTCTTGTATACCTTAATGTAATCAATGATCACTTGAGTACCTGTGGAAAATAATATTTCCTATACCAATCACTTTGGGAGACAAGCCTTACAAAGGTCTTGTATAACTTAATGTAATCAATGATCACTTGAGTACCTGTGGAAAATAATATTTCCTATACCAATCACTTTGGGAGACAAGCCTTACAAAGGTCTTGTACACTTTGTTTTATAACAATAATAATCATAAAGTACTGATCTGTACTGAAAACATTTGCAGAGATCAAATTAAATTAAATAGGAGAAATGAAAAAAATGATCACAGAAACCGTGATGATAACTGCAATAAGATAACAAGACAAATAACGCCACAGTGTATAAACATAAGGGTGTAAAAAACTGAAATGAAAGGAAAGATGAGACCTACAATTATACAAACAAATCAAACAAAAATAAAGAACAGAAAAATATTACAAATACAAATATGAACACAGTCGTCACAGCTAACCAAATATTTGCAAACTATGTTGCATGCGAATTTCAATTAAGAAATTGCTCCGTATAGAACGCCATAACAAGACCAATATCACTTGGTATTTCCTGTTCTAGTCACCTCCCATCCAGGCCCGCAAACACACAACAATCACACATATACACAAATAATATATAAACATAAATATATATAAATCATCAATGTGTGTATCATATCATGCAATGTGTTGTAGTTGCAATGTTTTGCACTGTATGCTCAGTTTTAACAAATTAGACTACCACTTTATTGAGTAATAGATTTGCTTTCTAACTATTACACTGTCCAATTTTTTTTGAGCACATTAGAAGATCCACCGATGAAATTTGCACTTTATTTTCAACATTGCTCTTCTATTACAGCAGGATAAACAATCACTAGTTTAGAACACTGACTGTACTGTGCCAAATGTCAACAAGTGCTGACCCAGATATTGCTACACTTGTCAGAACAGGTCAAGCTGACATTGATTGTATAGCTGTCCTACTGGTGTTGATGTGGTCAAACAAATGTTCTTGCAATGTAAAATGTGATTCTCAACACAAGACTGCGTAGGCTGGACCCAGGAATCTGGCCCACCACTGTAAAGTGCTCTCACACTGTAAAGTCCACTTATTGTAAAGAAGTGTGGTGTATGGTGTGTTCTCTTTCTTCTGTAAAGCTCCACTATCAATCACTGTAGCATGTTGTTTGTGGTGCCACTACTGTATATGTCCATGGTAGTGTACAGAGTTGTTGAGATCAGGCATGCTCCAGTCTACCCAGCTGTAAATGGGTAACTCACCCTAGTCCTGAGTTAGGGAAGGCAAAGGCAGCTGTAAACAGTAGTTTCCCTCTAAGGCTCCAGGGGAAGCAGGCCCTAAACTTGGTCAATTCAACCGACGCAGGATGGTATATATATGGAGTAGAAGTGTAGAGTGCGATTAACGCGAATGGTGTACTGTTCGTGTTCTGACCAATCTAAACACTCATTCACTTGTGTCTACAAGGCACCAATGCAGACTGCTGGAATCTTTGTTTACACAGTTTATTTAGACGCACACACTGGGACATAACGAGTAAATCATGGGTACATGTTGACACATCAATTTGCAGGCATACATAGTAGATCCCATGTCAGGACACATTCATAAATAATAGGTAGTACATCAATAGCTTCCAATGTCATGATACATAATGGCCGCATCCCCTATCTGACTAAGCGCGTCAGTGAAGGCGGATCGGTAAGTAACTAAAGTTGCTTTATGTTCACAGATTATATCATATTATGAAACCACGATAAGGGGTTTCTATCAAAATTGAGATCTCCTTGCCACTGTCCGAATAATAAGATACATGCCCCGTTCTTTGGACAGTGATTCAAAAATATGGTGACAGGAATGTAACATGGCCGCCTTCCTGAGTTGTCGCTCACTCACTCACAGGAGGGTATAGATAAGCCAAAGTTAATTTGAAATGCCTACGAATAATTTCTTAAAGTTCCTCCATACAGTTCTACAGTAATCCAGTTACTTCACGTAGACATAACTACTGTATGGAAGCCCGTCATCTTCGTCGATACAAACATGACCCTAGCGTTGCGAAGCAGAAAATTCCAGCTAGGTCTAACCGACAGGAGATCATCAAAAATAGGGTCTGGCATTACCTGGAGTCCGAATCATACATGGTACCGTACATTAGGAGAGTCTCTAACACAAACTCTAGTAGAGACACAATCTCCTACAGAAGAAAAACCACTTCATAAATCATTTTTACTGAAGAATGTACCAGCCCTGGAAAATGCGTAACCGCCATTGTAAACGGTACCTCGGAACTCATCACGACTTGTCAAGACAACTCCTACTTCCGCTAGAGCGGCATAAAAAGAATATAGTCCTGCCTACCCATCCAAAATATACAATATAGGACTGATTCTACTTGTACTAATAATATGTAATACATATGAATTCAGGCCATAAACATAATAAGCAAATTAATCTATTTTCTGGCCCTAACAAATAAGTACGGACATGGGTGCCATATCCATGCGCCGAATCAATATCAAGAACGATTACTCCTATAATCAAAAGTGTAAAACAATCATGGATTATCTAGCTTTCCCATAGACAGCATTTTCATACACAAATGAATGAATGTCTATATTTTTTCCATATTAAATAGCCATATCGATTTTTGTAATATGTGCGTCAAAATATGCACGCAACAGCAGTCCTATGAGCAAAATTATGAGAAAGAAAAACAAGCAAAGTGTTTGTTATTCTTAGCCAAACACAAGCCAGACACATGAGAATTTGAACCAACATTAGATCATTCTGGTGTACAGCCACTAGTTGATATATGCCATAATTCATTAGGAATTTCAAATTAGCTGGTGTACTGTACAGTATTGAATACATAATTGGGCAGCGTGTTCCCAGTAAGATAAAGGCAGCAGTTGAATATATTATCTTAAATTATTGCCACAGTCTATCCAAATTATGACCTATTATGCTAATTGTAACCCAACATATGCCCTGTGCAGTGTTTTTTTTTTTTTGGGGGGGGGGGGGGGGGGGGGGGGGCCTCAGAGGAGGCAAATAAAGAATAGAACTACATCTCTCTTAGGCATGTCAATTAAGGTGACTAACATGAGGTTGCATGGGGCTGGCAACCTCATGTAAAACTAATTGCTACAGAATCCACCATGGCAAGAGCATGTACAAGTTTGTGGTACATGTCTGTTGTACAAGTTACCAGCAGTCTACACTTGACTTAACCACCTTAGCAGTTACCTCAGCCATGTACAAGAGACAAGCTGCAATCACAAGATTTGACTACCAACAAGAAGTACAGTCCAAAACACAAGTGGGACCCACCAGCGGCTTAAGCAGATGCCAACCATCTGACTCCACACTGACAGCTGAGTAGCAAACAAGTGAAATCTATGAACTCTTTCCCCAAAGTTTTTAAGCACTAAGTTAAATCCTCTTATGATGATCAGTGTCATCGTTTTCTTTTTTTTTAAACAAAGCTATTTATTTTAAATATTGTTAAACTCTTAAGTGATTATTAAACCTGTTGATCTAAAGCTATAGTTGGATTAATCACTATTGAGTGAATTGTATGTCTGCACTCATATGACTCATATAATGGTAAGTAACCTAACTATATAGAACTATCCTATATATAAAATCCCAGCTTTTTCTGTCAGTGCATAACGCTAAGGGATGCAACTTTGGTTGAAAGTTAGACATTAATTCTATTGTTTCCCTTATACTCGTAGTAACACTTACCAAAGAAGAATGCACAAATGACGGTGTACACAAAAATATTTATAGAATGTGTGATCCCGTATACACACATTGGGATCCTTGCTGCTGCTACGTAGTTCATGTACTGTGGTGATGCACAGTGGTTTCTTAATACTTTTGATTAAGTAAAATTGCCATTAGACAGGCTTTTACACTAGTACATTTAATAACTGCTGAATCACCTTCAGCTGGGGGCTAAAAAAAAAAAGCATGAGCAAAATTTACTTTACAGAAGGGACGGGAAGATACAAAGTTCATGATAGCGTAGATGATCTTAATTGTCATGCTTGATTTCTTCACATTCCTGTGAGGCCCCTGAAATAGAAGCATCATCATTCTTCTATTTATATCTCTGCCAAGAGTAACCTTGAGCGAAGGTTGATACCTTTGAATACCCTCATCATTATACTCCAGTTTGACCACCACTACTACGGAGCAAGGGAGACGATTACCACCACAACAGGATATTTTGTCTGTGAAACAACAAAAAAAACAACAAATAATCAAGTCAAGCCCAAATATTCTGCTGTTTATCATAAATTGTGATACTTTCTTATTTAGTAGAGCAAGATCATTAAAATGGGCTGTAAATTGGTTATAAAATACCAGTTTTATATTTGAAACATGGTTTGAGCATAATTTTGTGCGTTAAATTCTGGCACGAGTGTGAAGTCACATATAAACCAAGTTTGTTTTCCATGTAGTATAAGTTCCACATAGAACCAATTCGTATTAATTTTTGTGATTTATTTAGGTTATTCATTCATTCACTATCCTTCATATCTGTATGGAGTATAGACCTTCAACTAATTCACACCAATGTATATTAACAGCTGCCACCGTATATGGTGGACATATCTCTAATAAGTTTGGTGGTAGATCATTAATATAGGGTGTACTGGCTAATTGTAATCATACCTTGGTTGCCGCTTTTTTAGGGATTTTAGAAGGAGTAGGAGTAGCTTCAAGAGTAGTTCAGATATCATGACATTTATGCATTGAAACATTAAATAATTTAAAAAAAAAAAATATCCCGTTCAACCCATGAGGGGTTTTGAATAGTACATATGGTGTACTAATTTAAGAACATAAAGTCAGATTTCCAATATCCAAATATAGTAGCCTACCTTCTTCCCCCCTCCACTCAGTTCAAATTGAGTAAATCAAAATTAAATATATCAACAGTGAACTACACTAATAAACATTAAGTGAATGAGTACTGTGAATTTCTGAATGATGAAGATATTCCCCAGCAAGTCCATTCCTGCAAGTATAAAGAAGTGATGTTTATTTCAGTATGATGCTTCAGAGTCTTCATGTTCAGTATGCGTCATTAAAAATCATTACACTTTCATCAGGCTTGTGACTTCTTTTAAAAAAAAACAGTTTAAAGTAATTGCTTTTTAAACTTCTATAAGCTTGCGTTCATTTAAAGTAAATATTCTTATCACAAGTTATCTAACTTTCTTTTTCTGCTGGACAGGGAGTTTTTCCTGGAGGTAGTTATTCACTGTAGATTTACGGAATAATTATGTGTAAAGTTACAAAAATGTGTGCATTTCATCATTGTTGTATGTACTGTTCAATTTCGGCATAATTTCTTTATTAATCTTTTGCATAGGTCACTAAAATCTCACAGTGGCAGTCTGTGCAATATTATATAGACAACTGGTGATTAGACAAATTTCCCAAATAGTTTCTAATAATGTTAGTATTAATAATAATAATGTTCTTAATCACTTGCTATAGGTTCCTCTTACAATTAACTTTAGTAAAGTTTCATGTATTGTGATTAACTCTTAGTTTACGTGCTCAAAAACTGCGTTTTTACGAGCTGATTTCAGAGAGTACATTTTTAGATATGACTGCCTTTGCTGATTTTGCATTAAATAATTTATTTATAATGATAACATAAAGTGTTATATATTAAAATGTGGAGAAATGAAACATCTATGACATGCACTTAATTTAATTGTTAAGTGGTGTTAAACATGCATGCAACATATGCAGTAATGAGTGCAGAAAAATTGACACGGACACCGACAGGCCTATTAGGTAGACCAGCCGTAAAACGAGGATCGATTGTCGGCCTACCTAATAGGCCGGTCGGATATTAAGAGTTAATATGCTCATCAATGACAACTCCAGATGTTATTATTTGAAATGAGTGCTGTGCCGTTGTGAAGTATCTGTGCTTTGTGGCCTATAGTGACTAAAGAGTCACAGCAGGTTTCAAGTGATTGAACATTCACATTGATTATTATGTGAGTGAACGATTTTAACAAATCTCAAGTGACTGAAAAATTAGAGCAACCCCAGATGACTGATCATTCACAGCTAATCTCAAATGTCTGAACAGTCATGACAAGCATCAAGTTTCTGAAAAGTCATGGCCAGTCTCATGTGACTGAACATTGTGATGAATTTACCGTGATACAACGTTAAAATATCTCCCAATATAAAGATAAAATGTAGGGATAAAAATAATGCGTAAGATACTAGGAGACATGCTCGCCCATGCCCGCATTTCCTACCGCCATTTAAACTAACTAGTTAGACGTGCAGACGAAACGGAGATTAAAAAAGGAAAAATATGACTGAACACGTGTTTGAATCTAGAACGGCAAAAAGACGCAATTGGTGGTAAAAGAAAAAAAAAATTCACGTCACTAGTTGACACAATGTAAGGAAATGGCCAAAAAGAACCTTAGCTCTTATTCGAAACAGTCATTTCTTGAACGTTTTTCAATACTTGGTCGTTTTATTTGAATTCAGCGGCAAACGCCGTAGAGAAGGGTCTCGAACAAATTTCAAAAAAACTAAACTTGAGAAAAAATATGTTTTTTCTTAATAATAGAGTTATGAATATAAAACCTAGCTAGTTTGATAGCCCATCTTAAGCAGAGAACTAATATACTTTAAATTATACAGACGGATAGATAACAAGGAAGATATTGACAAAAGACTGTATTGTTCATATCAGACTAGCGACTGTACTGTTCATAATTTCACTAAAGTTTCAAATTTCCGTCCTTGAGACACGCAAATGCAAATATCAAGCTGTAATGCACGAGAGGGGGAAGGTGGAGAATTGTGGCTAAAAATAACTTAGGAGGCAGATTTGTGTAGGGTATTGCATGTAGAACCAAGTGTGTTTTTGTGAACAACCAAGTAGAGACAGACGGACCAACAGACAATAATACATACTTGACTGAGATCTGACTGAAATTTGACTTTTGGTTGTAGATTTGAAAAAGTTAGGGGGGAAGTCTGTGATTGGACAAATGTAATCATATTAGCGGGACAGAGACGCGCATTTTTGCCATTTGATACAATTCTGTCCAGGGACACAGTTGGTTATTGCCTGTGGTGTTTTTCCCAGAAGATATTACATACATTTAGTGGGACGCCATCATATAGCCAGCAGCTCAGCTGAGTTTTGCTAGCAATTAACTGTGTTCTCAATTCTGAATTCTGGTAAGAATGAAAGTATTTATTTTGTACATTTTAATATTTCGAGTGATTGATACTCATCATCTCATCTCATCTCAACCCATAACCCGTCATGGGTCGTAGGGGTGCCATGGTGGAAGCATCAGCAGACAGGGTCCTCCACTGCCATATCATATAAAATGATTACGACAAGTAAGTGTTCGCTCTAGGTCCCCAGCCCAAGTTCAGGGTCTAGAGACAAACAAAATATATGGACGCCTAACTAAGACTATGGAAGGCGGATCTATTATTGAGATCAGTGGGAACATATCACCTATCTTATTGAATAAAAGGAAACTATTGAACATATCTCAGTTGCAATGCAGTCTTGGGGAACTAGTACTATATGAAAACAACTGGGTAAGATGTGCTGTGTGGTCAGAGAGATCTGACCCATTCTGTGTAATGTTGATATGTTGTGCTGTGTGTAAGAGTGGTGCAGTAAATAGAGTACTGACACATAGCACAAATTTTGTTTCAGAATTGTGAGTTTCTGTTGTGGCACTAATGTAGTGCCACATAAGTAATCAAGATTACACAAGCAGATGTGTGTGCAGCCAAACAGTGTGTCGGTGCAGTCTAGCATTGTATTCTAGCTACCGAGAGGAGTGGGCCACCGGAATCCAGCATCAGATCTTCACAGACAAGATGAGTGATTAGTGGCCTGCTGAGGATTCACCATACTCCTAAAGATTTATAAATATTTCCCCATCACAAATATACTGAATTTTGGGAAAGATAACATTTATTAAAGTTTATAAGACAATGGACAAAGCTTGTTCTAGTCACAGAGTGGGTGTGATGACACCACCCCAACAGCACATCCAGTAATAGTTCTCCCAGAGACATTAAAAATCTTATTAATATTAACCAGTCTTATAAAATACTTATGTACACACATTCCATTTTATTATGTCATATATTTATGCATTCCATTTATAACTCCATAACCTGTCATATGTTCTGACCAAACTAAAACATTGGTTCAGAACAAATAAATTTAGAAAAAATTTTAATATTTAAACTAAAACAGTCTGAGTTAGTTCAGTGTGTTATAAATTTTATTAATATTATTAGACTTATTAATTATCTGTGTGTGTTTGTATATTCTACTACAACACATTTCATTTCAGTACCCTAGACTTTTTAACGTAGCTACATTCATAATAGTAAAAGAGATATGTTTGAGGTCGTAAGTGGTAGTATCAAATATACGAGGTCTGGTCAAAAAGTATCCGACCTTTTTTTTTGGGGTGGGGGTGGGGGGGGGGGGTGGGGGGGGGGGGTGGGGGGGGGGGGGGGGGGTGGGGGGGGGGGGGGGGGGGGGGGGGGGGAGATTATATACAGGAGGTTTCTCTGGTGGATACAGTGGAGAAGACCTTCCTGCGCATACGTGAATTTTTTCCCTCCCAAAGACAGTGTCAGTTGTCTGCAATTAGTGTATGCGCGAGCTGTGGTAGTAACAAGCCGTCGGATTTTTATTTGTCACGAAATGACGGAACGTTTTGAACAGTGGTATTGCATTAAATTTTGCCAAAAGCTCGGTGATACCCAAGTAGAAACAATTCGAAAGATTAACAAGCTTTTGGCGATGAAGACATGAGCATTACACAAATTAAGGAGTGGTACAACCGTTTCAAAGATGGCCGCACATCGGTGGATAGCGAGCCACGTTCCAGTAGACCATCAACAAGCCGAAACGACGTGGTCATTCATGAAGTGCGGATTTTGGTCATGCAGAACCGTTGTATCACCATCCGAGAACTTACACACGAGGTGGGGATAAGCCACGGTTCAGTACAATCCATATTGACGGAGGATTTGAACTTGCGGAGAGTGTGCGCTAAATTCATGCCAAAGCTGTTAACGATGGAGCAGAAGCAACTCCGTCTGGAAGTCGCGCAGGACATGCTGGACTGTGCAAACAGTGACAGTAACTTCCTGAACACCTTGATCACTGATGATGAGACGTGGGTTTACGGGTACGACCTGGAAACCAAGAATCAGTCTTCACAGTGGAAACATTCATCATCTCCAAGGCCATCTCTGGAGGTCATGCGTCGCCTTTGTGATGCTGTACGGCGCAAACGAACGGTCCTGTGGACAATGGTAACTTGGCAGCTGCATCACGACAATGCACCCGCACATTCTTCGCATCCGATTCAGACTTTCTTGGCCAAACACAAGACTCCTCTGATTCGTCAGGCTCCATACTCTCCTGACATGGCTCCTTGCGATTTCTGGCTGTTCCCCAAGCTGAAAATACCGCTGAAAGGGACCCGATTTGAGTCACGAGAAGACATTATGATAAATTCGACGGCCGAGCTATACTCCATTCCTAAAGAGGCCTTCCTGAAAGTCTTCCAAGCATGGTGGGACTGCTGGGAGAAGTGTGTGCAGTCCCAAGGAGATTACTTTGAAGGGGATTAGGGTTTCAGACTTCCAGGTGAGTGATTGTATTTTTCCTGGCCAAAGGTCGGATACTTTTTGACCAGACCTCGTATGTCAGATAACTGATCATTCACAGCTGATCTCAAATGTCTGAACAGTCATGGCAAGCATCAAGTTTCTGAACAGTCCTGGCCAGTCTCTTAGGACTGAACATTCACAGATATGTCAGATGACTGATCATTCACAGTTGGTCTCAAGTGATTGAATATTCACACTGATTGCAGCTGACCAATTCTTTAAATCAGATCTTAGATACTGTACATTCACACAGTGAGTCACTTGTGAATAAACATTACAGCAAGTATCAGGTGACTGACCATTCACAACAAGTTTGAGAAGTGATCAAATATTTATAACCAAATATGTAGATGATAAATAACGGCAAAGAAAATCAATTTGTTGTTGCCCTTAAGACGCCACTGGGCGTGATGGCTACTGACTGCTTGGACGGTCGGTGGCTGGGGATGGAAGAAGAAGAAGAAGAATGTAGATGATGGAGATATGCACATGTGGAATGATTTTTCTGGTATTTTTTGCAGTGGAGAGTCACCATCGGAAGCAGATTTGAACCTGTTAGACACAGCTCGTAAGATAGAGCTTTTTGGAATTAAAATGCATCCAGCCAAGGTAAGTCTTATAATGTTGGAAAATGAGTACAGCAACAATCACTGCTGCTGCTGTTACTACTAATAAGGCTGCTGCTGTTACTACCACAGTTGTTACTACTACCACCACCATCCTTCTTTTTATTTTCCTTCTTGTCTTCCTTTTCTTCTTTTTTTTTCTCTCCAGCCAGATCACACACATGTACCTTATTGGTTGAAGAACACAGAGTTATCCCGCAAGTGTAACAGCTTCATATGCAAAAAAATTTTGCTGGTTAAAAAATAAAATCTTAAAATTGCACTTAATGAGTTTCAGAAAAGTTTACACTGATCAGATTTGTTACACAACAGCGTGTTTATGTAAATCCTGCAAGTATACTGATCACCTAGTCGTTGGTCCTCAGCATCTTGGCTATTCTCATGAGCCATGTTGGATCACTATTGTTTGAACCCATGGGAATTTTACTCTCTGACTTTTCAGATCTGAAAGTATACTATAAAATATTGATAGCCGTGTTTTAGGTGGTAACATTTTTCTTTTCTGCTTTCGTTGTTTCTATCACCACAACCATATTTATGTTATCTCTGCCTGTGTAATATAATTGTTAATCAGAATCGACCTCACTGCACTCCAGGAAAACCCATATGTGCTCAGTCTCCCTCAGCAAATGTCCAAGAGTATGAATGTTAATTGTACCTGTAGCACGCTGGTTGTACATACGACAGATGCATCCTCTCTCAGGTCCATTTCTGCTAGTCCCACGTTTGATGCCAAACTCCAACAGTCTGAGCCTTGTTGATTCATCCATTACAGTGTCATTATCCAGCAGGTGATCATTAATTGCCCGTAGTATCTCTCCCTTATCCATGTTCAGTGTCCCCACTATGGGTGCTCTCGAGGCCAGTCTGTCAGCTCTCTCATTGCCACGTACCCCTGCGTGACCAGGACAGTAGATCCACACCAGTTCTAGAAGACTTGAGGATTCTGTTGATGTTTTCCATTCCTGCCGCAGCCATCTGTTCTGAACTTTCCGAAGCATGGCTTGAGAGTCTGACAATATAACTGCCCTGGTTGATGGGAGTTTCAGACAGCCACCTCAATGCTGCAGTAACTGCGTCTACCTCCATTCTCATGCCGGAGGTTGTTGTCATGTAGGCCCCACTTTGTTCAGCGACAACCTTGCCCTTTATTCTCACAGAGAACCCCCATCCCGATTTCTCACCACGCACTACAGACAGTGTACACAATGGTGTCATCATCTCCAGCATGATCACTCATCAGCTGATTAATCTCTAGCTCTGCTTTTCCATTGCCCAAGGCTAATGATAACCTGCTGGTAGTTTATCCAGCTCTTCCCTGACTTACTCCACTCTTCCCCTTTGGATACATTTTCAACCCTAGTCACCTGACCAATCGCAGCCTCTGCCTATGCCATCCATGATATCCTCCTCTTGAATCTTGCTGCTTTGATGTCAGCTACGTTCTCATGTAGGGGGTGTCTTTTGTCGGTCGTTACGTGCATATAGGCTTTTGCCTGGGCCATCGCATATCTGGATCTAATCGACAGCAGTCGAAGCATGTATCTCATTGTCACAATGGGGGTATCACACATACAGCCCAAAACTAGTCGCATCCATTCATTTTGAATGCGCTCCAGTCGTTCACATTGTGACACTGACAGCGTGAGTATTCCTAGCCTGTACTCGATTACTGAAATCACGAGCTGATGATGCAAGAGAAACAATAGTCTCTGTGCCAAGAATGCAGCAGCATTGTTTTTAAGGCTGCCAGTCCTTTGAGAGGTCAAAGCAAAGTGACTAGTGTGTAATGGTGAGAAAACAGTTCTGAAATAATAGACCAGACAAGAGAAACTTTAGTGATAAAGGAACATTGGATGAACATTTTATGCTATTTTGAAGATTCCAGAAAAGACTTCTTATTTAGTTATAGAATATAACTTAACTTTCATTCAATTTTGTAATTAAATTTTATTCATTCAATTTTCATCATTTCATCATTGCACAAGAAGAAACAAAAGATAGATGTACATAATAAATATTCAGTAATTCTAATTCTCTGACTTATCAATATTTTATATTGATGAATTTTGAGTTTTACTGAATTGTTGATTATCATAGTTTAGTTGCATAGCAAAGGTGGCATTTTAGACTTTAACTTTTATGTGATACTATCTGAAGTAGAGACCTTCACAGCCATGACTATCCAGTGATACCAGTGATCTTCTATGACACTGGGACTTCATTTTTGTCAGACAGAATTCTTCTTCTGTTCTTTAAGTAACTACTACTGACAACTATAATCATAAAAACCTTTCGCTACAGGCGGCAACACTAGAGATGAATGCCAGATCTATGACACCATTTGTATCCCCAGGTTTAGTTGCCAGTCTAGTTGGGCATCCATCATTCAGGATGGTAAGGTTCATGTCAAATAATGCCTGGCTGAAAGCTATACCCTGCTTTTTTTCCATGATGTTCCACCACTCCTTGAATTTAGCATTGAAATTGCCAGCAATTAAACACCTTATGTTAGAATCTTCAGACAATTCCACCAGAAACACCTTATGTTAGAATCTTCAGACAATTCCACCAGAAAATTCCAGTTACTCTCTGCTGTAAGATGGTCAACATGAGCTTATAAATTGTAGACTCGCCACTCCTGACCGCTTATATTCATAGCAATCCCCTGCAATTCTGCATCCTCACTAGTTTGGGAACTTGTATGCAGCCACGTATGAGGGAGCTCATGTTTTACATATATAGCTTGCCCTCGTCTACCAGGCCCACATGGATTGGAGTAACATCTGTATCCTTGGCAATTGATAACACTAGTTGGCTTTTAAATTTGTCTCCTGGATCATGAGGATATCGAAATAGTAGATGATTGTTTGTATAATGGCTGCACGTTGATTGGCACTTTGACAGTTCCAGTATCCTATACGCACATATGTCATTGAGATGCGATCTGATTTCTTTCTGAGCCTTCTCTTAATATAAGCCTTCATTTATATGTGTCAGGACCTCCTCTTCCATGCCAGGTACCCATGTTATCTTCCTGTACACTTCTTATTTGTAGCTTTTAATACTTTTACTAAAGAAAAATGCTCAGATTACCTTGGGCAGAAAAAAAAATGAATCAAACATTCTATAAATATAAATGTAGTGATGCGTTCAGAGCAGCTGTAATGGAGACAACGTTCTGGAAAGAATACGTCACATGATGATGAGTTCAGGAAGAGATATGGAGAAAGAGAAATAGAGGGAGAAGATTAATGCAACTTTTAATTAACAGTAAAAAAAAATATATATATATACAGTATATATATATATTTATTTAAAATAGAAGCTGAAACATGGTGTAACTTATACAATACAGATGAAACCAGTTCAATCGAAGAGGTTGGATTGACAACCCTAAATCAGAGAACTTGCCTAAAAGCAAAATGGTTGTAGTTACAAAGACTAGATTTCTAGATCTGTGAGAAAAAAGGAGAAATGTATAATCATTATGTAGAGTTATTATGATCAAGGAGAACCAGCAAAGATGAACTTTGTTATTTCTGGTAGGATCATGAGGGTGTGTCCCTGAACTTGGCTGTAGCACACCTGGGAATTTTAGTCTTCCAACGCTTTACAAAAATCAATACATTCTCTTGGGCCAAAGTTCGTAAGCTGAGCTTTAAACGGAAGAAATTTCTCATCAAACTTCATGCTGATACCTATGTAAGTACATTGATCCTGGTTAATTACAGTTGTGCATGCCATGTTTTCTTATTTTTGTGTGCTGTTCATATGACTTGGTATCACTTGTGAACATATACATACATACACAACACACATACATGTTGCTATCACATAGTGGATATTTAATAAACCAAAGCAAACACTTTAATCCTTACACAGAAAGGTGCATAATACAAATACCCTTATTTGTTTCCTATTATTTATAACCATTCACTTATTATTTATCTTTAGATCACTTCTAGTTGTTATGTGAGGCAAGATTTTCACGTGGATAGGCAGTTTATTTAATCTCTGGAGTGTCATTATTTGTTTCCACTTGTCAGGTGTGTTGTCTGTCTTCTCAAGTGCTGATTATCTTCTTGTTCTTGCAGTCCTTTGTGACTGTTCGTAGTCCATAACCTCAAGTTTCTCACTGTTGTCACAATGTGCAGTGTTATTTCACAACTAAATATATATTATTACTACCCACTTCTGTTATTGTTTTGATCTTCATCAGAGAAGAGCATTTATTCCTAATTATATGTGCTTGTGTGTGTGTGTTGTTTGGACTTTGCTTGAAGTCTAGGAAAGTTTGGAAGTATTATTGTCCATAAAAATTATTGAAAGCAATTAGTTCAGAAACAGACCTGATGGCCTCATATCAAAAGCCATAGCTGTTGGAGTAGACACAAGAAGTCTCATGGTGCTTCAGTGTATGATCTGCTGAAACAACTGAACCAGAAAGGACAATCAAGTATCAGGGCACTTAAAAGACTCAGTGAAACTGCAGAAAAGGCATCATGCTGCCTGTAGAAAAAGTGCAACAGACTGGAATTTTGAACAGTAGGTTTATATACAACATTGTTACTTTAACTAACACCTCAAGCTGGCTGAATGGATAAAATCAGAAAGATATTGCTAATTTTTAAATTGCAGTCAGAGTGGAATGGGTTAAATTACCAGGGCAGGTGCAAAACAACTTATGGGAGGTAACACTTTTGTTTGGTGTTCCTTTTGGAGTGTTCCTTTCTCTTCTGCATGTTGTAAGAGCTTCTTTTCATCTATACTGGAAGCATCTCCACTTGGTGCGATTGGCAGTTTTGTCCTTCCAGGATGCTGTATTTATATATAGTGCTCTCATGTCTATCTTGCATATATCTTTAAGCCTCAGCTGCGGTCGCCCGGCTATTCATTTGCCATCTGCTAGTTGTCCGTAGAAAATACCTTTGGGAATGTGATCATCTTCCATGCGGCTAACATTTCCAGGCCAGCAAAATCTGTGCTGTTCAAGTGGTGTATACATGCTTTGAAGGCCAGCGCATCACAGCACCTCAACATTTATCAGTTTGTCCTTCCACAAAGTACCAAGGATGTGGTGTAGGCACTGTAGAAAGGTATTGAGCCTTTTTTCTTGCTTAGCATAGGTTGTCCATCTCACACTGTCATATAGAAGCATGCTGGTGATGCAGGCATCATATACTTTTGTCTTTATTGAGAGTTTGGATCTCCTCATGCTGTGAGGCGGGCTAAGATGGTTGCAGCTTTGCCAATGTGGCTATCAATTTCTGTGTCCAGAGAGAGTTTGTCTGATGGTGGACCCCCTGTATGGGAAGTGGTGCACCACTGCCGATTCATAGCTGTCAGTCGATTATAATAACTGGTGCAGCATACACAACCTGACCCAGTACATTTGTTTTCTTTAGACATATTGGAAGGCCAAAGTCCTTGCACGTATGATAGAAGGGATTTGTAAAACTCTAGAGCTCCTGTTGACTTTCATTGAGAATAGTGGCATCATTGGCAAACAAACAAGCCTTTTGACTTTAGCTATTGCCTTCAGGTTTGTGAGGTTAAACAGTTAGCCGTCTGACCTAGTGGTTGCTTCCCTGAATGCAAGTTTCAAGAGCAAGGCAAAGAAGCTCCTGATGAGGGTCAGAGCCAGGATGCAGCCTTGTTTTATGCCACTGCATATGTCAAAGGGCTGTGATGTCTTTCCTACAAATAGGACTATTTCTTTCAAGTCTTTATGGAATGCTTTATCATTTCCAGTAATTTACTGGGGCAGTCTATTTTCAGGAGGATATGTATGTGTGTGAGAAAGAGAGTGTGTGTGTGTGTGTAATATATATATAATTTTCCAGTTAGCTCCCTTAGGAGCATGGAGCCACCGCCAGAGCTGGCCCTCATTGTATGAAGCCTACACAAAAGATTGACATGCTCTTACAACACTGGTTTCTGTAGCAGTTTTTTAACAAAATATAGGATGAGATTGCCAGCTGCAGGCATAACTTCATATTATATGTCTTGTATGACAGAGCCTGAGACAGTAATAGTCCAATTATTTCTTTGTCTCATAACAGACACCCTTGGCAACTATACCTGGCATATATATATACATATATACATACATACATACACAATGAGCAGGAAGAAAATTAGTTTTGCTAATTTTTGTCAAACTACATACATGTTTCACTCTCCAGTTACATCAGTTTTATTGTGAAATAACTTGGCACTGAAAAAATAGACCACTCTTAGGTTAATCTGCAAATGTTTTTTTTTTCATTCTTCTTTTATCTCCAGCTCATGTTGTCCGGCATCACAAGAATTATTGGTTCTCAGTTTCTAATTTAGTGCACGTTTCATTCGAGTCTTCTTCTTCTTCTTCTTCTTCATACACTCTCAGACGTCCACTTGAATGTTCTCAAAGAAAGCAGTAGTGAGTTTGAGGCTTTTTGAATCCCCGTAAAGCTTTTCCACGAAAGGAGCTGGCGTCTGCCATATGCGCTTTCTCTGTACTGCATATAAGGGACAACATTGAAGCAGATGTTCAGCAGTCATTTTATCAGTGCCACAGTTACAATGTGAGTAAACTGTAATGCTGCGTTTCTTTTAGGTATCTGTCACGTCATCTGTCCATCATAAAATATGATTCATTTCCTACATTGTGATATTTATGATGAACAAACACCTGGAATGAAAAATATAAACAGAATATCTTTTATCCTTCCATCTTTCATTCACTGCTTGAGAGTATAGGATAACATGGAGAGTTGCTGTCAGTTTCTGAGCCGTTTCATATATTATGGCCTTGTATGCTACCATGTTGTTTTTCTGTGAGCATCAGCATCTGCTAAGCCCATTTTCTTCAAGCCTGTCCTTTTTCCTTTTTGGTTCCAGTCTGAAGTTATATTTGTAGTTCTACATTTTGGCAATGCACTTTGAAAAGTCAGCTATGTAGCACTTTTAAATTCTTTACAAATTGCTGTTGTAAGTTGAGAAATCATCCTTTGATCCTCCATTCTCCCAGAAACTTTTATAGTTTGCCTATTTTTATCCTGTTATAAACTTTCTCCTGGTCTACAAAGGTGACATCACATTCTTGTTGATGTTTTGTTTTCTTGCTGAGCTGTGTAGTATATCATACTATACTACAATGGACTGCCTTATTGTGACTTGTGCATCCTTACTCTTACTTTTCTGAGTCTGAATTGGTGTTTAACTAAGTTGTGGTTCCAATGTTGTTATTATTTATTGTTATGTGGTTCTTGCAAACCATTTTCTAACATGATATGAAAGGAAATGCCATCTTAGATGCTATAATCCTTTTTTGTCCCACTTTATTCTCTAATAGGGGCATAACAGTAGCTATCTGCCAGTCTCCTGGATTAATAATAATAATAATAAATTCTTTAAGCACCAAACACGGCGCATAAGGCAGAAACCAGTGCTCTCCAGGTTGTTCGTTGTGACGCCACTCCTCTTAGCTCTTGCACATTATTTAGGCCCAACGTTCTTCCTTCTCTTATTATTGTTCTTCTGAGTGTTTCTTTTGGTCTTCCTTTTTTCCTCTTACCCTCAGGAACCCAAGTGAGTGCCTGTAGTGGTATTCTGTTGTTTTGCATTCGTAGGACATGACCGATATATGACCATCGTCTTTTCCTAATATAGTCAGAGACATATTTCTGCCTAGAGTCTTCTCTTATTTGTCGATTAGTCTTGAATTCTTTCCAACTGATGTTCATGAGTTTTCTAAGACATTTGTTCTCGAATGTATTCAGCTTGTTCTCCAATGATTTTGTTATTTTCCAACTCTCACAGCCTGTAGTGGATTTGATGGTACTGTATGGTGGTGATATTACCTAGTGTGATGTATGAGGTCAGCTGTGAAGGCTCCTGAGATAAATGTAGCTGTGAATTTACAGAAGGCCCTTCTTGCTACCACTTACGACCTCACACATATCTTTTTTACTAATGAATGTGGCTACGTTAAAATCTAGGGTACTGATATGGAATGTGTTGTGGTAGATTACATACACACACCCACAGATAATTAATAAGTCTAATAATATTAATAATTTATAACACACTGAACTAACTCAAGCTGTGTAAAATTTTGATAGTAAATTTTCTTTAAGTTTATTTGTTCTGAACCAAGGTTTTATTTTGGTCAGAACATATGAAAGGTTTTGAAATTATGAATGAAATGCATGAATATATGGCATAATAAATGAAAGGTGTGCACATATGTATTTTCAAGACTAGTTAATATTACTACTGTTTATATTTGTAATTTATCTGGGAGAATGATTAATGGATGTGCTGTTGGGGTGGCTTCATCACTCCCAGTCTATGTCTACCACACATTGTCCATTTACTGATGGGAGGAATACAAGTTTATTTCCCAACATGGTATGTTCAAGTTGATAGAAATATAGTTGGTGTGTTATTAGAAACTAAGTTGGTGAATTTCCAGCAGGCCAGACGCTCACGTATCTTGAATGAGTAGTTCTGGTGCTGGAATCTGGTGGCCCCGCCTCTCCATGCTTGGGGGCAATAAAAGGCTGCTCTGCCAAAATATTATACTGCACGGGTCCACACTTGTATTCTACAACACAGCATTTGACACCACTTTGGTGCCAAATAAAAACTCACAGTTCTGAAATAAAAGTATTGGGTCATGTGTCAGAACTCTACCTCCTGAGCCACCTCTACATACAACACTACACAACAACACCACATAGACGGGGTCAGATCTCTCTGACCATACAGCACATCTTACCAAGTTGGTTTCACATAGTATAAGTTCCCCAGACTACATATTCTGAAATATGTTCATTAGCTTCCTGCCATTGAATAGGATAGGTGATATGTTCCACTGATCTCAACACTTGATCCGCCCTTCATAATCCTTGCTGGCGTTTATGTATTTTGTTTGTCTCTAGACCCTGAACTGGGGCTGGGGGTCTAGAGCGAATCCTTACTTGTTGTAAGGGATAGATTTTGATATGGCAGTATCAAATCACTCGAAACATTAAACAATATTAAAATATACAAAGAAATACTTTCAGTCTTACCAGAATTATGAATAGAGAACACAGTTATATGCTAGCAAAACTCAGCTGAGCTGCTGGCTCTAGTATGGCGTCCCTCTAAATATGGAATAGCTTTCTGGGAAATACACCACTGAATTATTTACTGTGTCTTCTACTGGACAGCTTTTAGTTAAATGGCAAAAATGCGCGTCTGAGCGCCGATAATATGATCATCTATGGCCAATCACCGCCTTTCCCCCTTTTCAAATTCAAACCTCCTACCAAAAGTCAATTCAGTCATACCTCAGTCAAGTATGTATTATTGTCTGTTGGTCCGTCTGTCTCTACTTGCGTTTTTTTTCAAAAACACACTTGTTTTTTGAACCAACTCTGCCGTCCCCTACACAATTTTGCCTTTAAAGTTATTTTTAGCCACAATTCTCCACCACATTCCCTCTCTTTCATTCCAACTAGATTTTAGCACTTGAGTCTCAAGGTCGCAGTTTTTGAAAATTAGTGACATTTTTTTGTTTCAATGCAGTCGCTCGCTGATATGAACAACACAGTCTTTTGTCAATATCTTCATTATTATCTATCCGTCTGTATAAATGAAAGCATATTATTTCTCTGCTCAAGATGGGCCATCAGGCCAGCTAGGTTTTATATTCCTAACATTATTATTAAGAAAAAGTTACTTTTCAAGGTTAGTTGTTTTTTTTGAAATATGTTCGAGCATCTTCTGTAATGCGTTTGCCGCTGAATTCAAATAAAGGACTAAATATCGCAAAAGCGTCCAAGAAATGACTGTTGCGTATAATAGCTAAGGTCCCTTTTGTCCATTTCTTTACCTTGTGTCAACTTGGGGACGTGAATTTTTTTCCTTTCCCCACCAATTGCGTCTTTTTAGCCTTGCTAGTTTCAAGCACGTGTTCAGTCATATTTTTTTTCTTTTGATCTCCGTTCTCATCCCGTCCCAAGGGTAAACGTTTTTGCCTTCACGTCTAACAAGTTAGTTTCCATGGCGGGTGGTGACCCGCGGCATGGGCGATCATGTCTTCTAGTAGCTTACGCATTATTTTTATCCCTACATTTTATCTTTGGAGATATTTTAACGTTGTATCACGGTTAATTTTATCACACATCTCCCCACTTGAAAACATGCCTACGGCAAGTTCCAAAACCAGTGATACACATAGATAAAATTACTCCTCACGCCTGCCACTACTCTAATTTTGATCACAGGGGTGCCGACTGAGGAAATCTGCACCGACATTCAATTTGCCTGGGATATATTGGATACTAAACTGATAAGGTTGAAGCAATAAAGACCACCTCAGCAATCTTGCGTTTTCATGCTTAGCCTGAGATAAGAATACGAGGGGCTGATGATCCGTCTGGACCACAAAAGTCCTACCATACAGATAGATTTGAAACTTCTTTATTGCCCAGATTAACGCTAAACATTCTTTTTCGCTTGTGGAATATCCTTGTTCCGCCTTATTCAATTTGCGGCTTGCATAAGCGACTGGGTTCAGTTCCCCATCAGGTGAAGATGATCTTTGCAACAAAGCCGCCCCGAGTCCTACATTACTTGCATCTGTTCTTACGACAAAGTCCTGTGTCAAATCAGGCAGTTTGAGAATAGGCTTGCTAGTGAGTTTTTCCTTTAAGTCTTGGAACGCTAATTCACTTTGCGCAGTCCAAATAATTTTATCTGGAAGTCCCTTGCGAGTCAGATCAGTCAGAGGAGCACAAATAGAGTTAAAATCTTTGATGTATTTTTGATAAAATCCGCATAACGACACGAATGATCGCACGTCCTTTTTTGTTTGTGGTCTAGGTGCTCTCTGCAGTTTTTCCAAGTTCTTGGGATCAGGGGTCATGTTACCCTGATATACAGTGTGTCCCAAGAATTCCAACTCTTTGCATCCAATACAACATTTTGTTGGCCTAGCAGTTAAGTTCGCCTCCCTAAGCCTATTAAATAACATTTTTAGAGCGTCAATGTGTTCTTCAAATGTCTCTGTGGCGACGAGAATATCATCCATGAAATTCGTGATACATGGGTTATTCAGGGGATCCAACAATTTGCGCATCATCCTTGAAAATACACTCGGAGCATTTTTCAGTCCGAATGGTAGCATGTTGAATTCATAATGTCCTTCCGATGTGCTAAATGCTAAATAAGGTCTCACTTCAGGGGCTTCAGTGGAATCTGGTAATAGCCTTTACTAAGATCCACCTTTGAAAAGTATTTTGCCTTGTTTAATCTGGCAAATAACTGTTTTGTGTCTGGTAATGGATCCACTTGTCCTTCTGTGACAGCATTCAGTTTCCTGTAATCTATGCACAGTCGGTGTTCCCCAGACGGTTTTCTCAACAAAACGACACTGGAGCTAAAAGATGATTCACTGTGTGAAATAATCCCCTCCTTCAACAAATAATCTATTTCTTCCTTCAATGCCTTCTCCTTCGCGAACGGAATAGAATAGGCTCTCATACAGATTGGGTTTGAGTCTACCAGTTTCATGTCATACTGTAGCAAATTTGTATGTCCTGGTTTATCTGTTAATACATCTGTATGTTCCTCCAGAACCTGTTGAACTCTCTCCCTCTGGTTTTTAGTCAGGTGCTTACTGACTTTTACCTGTGCTGCTGTTTCACAAGGATGTAATGGGTATTCATGTGAGGTGAGTGGTTCCTTTTGCATTTGAGTTGCGATAGCCAAGGTCAGTAAGGGGGTGCTTTCCTGGAGTGGTCTGTCCAGATACTTCTTTAACAGGTTTACATGATAAACTTTCTCCTTCCCCTTTTTGTCAATTTTATAGTTTGTTCTAGACACCTTCTCTAGAACCGTATATGGACCTTGCCATCCAATTTGTAATTTATTCTGGCTGCCGGGTAGTAGAAGCAGCACCTTCTCTCCCACAGCTAGTTCTCTGTCCTTTGCCTTCCTATTAAAATATGCTGCATGTTTCTTCCTGGCTTGTTTCAAATTATCATTTGCCAGTTTCCATCCAGCTTTCAGACGAGTGGTCAGTTCGTTCACGTATTGATAAGATGAGGTAACAGTCTCTTCCGCCTTCTCATCTGTCCAGGTCCTTAATAAAGCTTCTAATGGACCTTTTATTGGCCTCCCAAATAGCAGAGTTGCGGGAGCCATCCCGGTTGAACTATGTGGTACCTCCCGATACGCAAACAATGCGGCGGGCAGGAATTGATCCCACAGATCCGGTTTTTCGTGTGCCAGCTTTCTCAGGATAGAAATGAGAGTCCCATTGAACCTCTCTACCTGGCCGTTCCCTTGCGGATGGTACGGACTACAATGAAAGTGTCTGGCTTGAAATAGCTTAAAAACTTCTTCCGTTAGTTTCCCCTTGAACTGAGAGCCATTATCAGTCAAGATTTGATGCGGGAATCCTAATCGGGTGAATATTGTAAGTAGTGCCTCTGCTACATGTTTTGAATCAATTGATGGCAGGGCTACCGCCTCTCCCCACATAGAACAAGTGTCCACCAGAGTAAGGATGTAACTGTTCCTCCTCTTGGTCCGAGTGAGAGGTCCCACAATATCCACTGCAACCCTCTCAAAAGGTGTTCCCACTATGGGCATTTCCCCTAGAGTTGCAGGAGCAGTCCAATGCTTTGGAGCTACCCTTTGACATTCTGGACAGGATTTGACATATCTTTTTATATCCTCCGTTATCCCTGGCCAGAAGTAATGACAAGCTATACGCTGTCCTGTGGCGCTGATCCCCATGTGACCACTGAAGGGAATCGCATGCCCGAGTTCCATCACTTTATCCCTATATGAAGTGGGAAGAACCAGCTGGTTGTGACCATTTGTTCCAGTTCCGGCCTTCCTGTATAATAGTTTGTTCTTCATAAAATATTCCCCCTTGCTCGGAGGTGTGTGGCATTTGGGCAATTTTTTAAAACATGGCTTGAGTGTCCTATCCTCAGCCTGCGCCTTCCTCATCTCCTCTGGATGAGCATTTATAGGTTCACCTTCTTCCTCCTTCTTCTGTGACCTGGTCTGCACTGTCGCCATGATCACAGGTCTCTCGGGATTCCCCAAGAAGACGTATCTACACCCCAATATCAGAGGGTAGATTGGTTCATCTATCACTGCTGCTCTGATTTCTCCTTCCACATAGCGAGTTTTCACCGTTATCCTTGCGATGGGAAGTGTCATGAGTGGTATGTCCTTAGTCGCCCCTTGTATTTCCACTGTTTCTGTGGTATACTGACTTGGGTCCACTAGGCTAGACTTCACAACTGAATCATAATCCAAACCTGTATCATAAAGGCACCTTATGGTGACCCCATTACAAATAACATCCTCACAAACTGGGGGGTGATAAGGTTCCTGCTGTCCATTAGGATTAACCTTTAATCTTTGAGTCCCCGACTTCATTGCAGCAATGTTTGAAGGTTTCCTTCTACAAAATTCGGTGTTATGGTTATCCTTCTTGCACCATTTACACCATCTTTTTCCTTGGTTCGACGGTTTTCTTTCATTGAACTTTTGGTCATTGAACTGTGAGTTTCTGTCGCGATAGTCATTTCTTGGCCGCTCAAAGTTTGTCCTACCTTTATTTCCCTGCTCTCTATTGTCAAATTTATTAAATGGCTGTGGAGCTTTAAAAGTTTCTATGTGCTTCTTTTTAGAGCCACTTACCTCTGCCTGGGCTGCCTGATACCTCTCAGCGACATTTAAAACCTCCCCCAACTTCTCTGCACCTTGTTCCATGAGAAATTTTCTCATGTCTGGAGCCATGGACTCTCTCAATTGCTCTATCATGATCATCTCCTTAAGATCTTGGGTCTTCCCCAGAGCCGTCCATTTCTCCAAATAGGTTTCCAGTCTGGCAGAGAATTGGTGGTATGTCTCCCCAGACAACAGTTTGGCATTTCTAAATTTCTTACGATAAAATTCACCATTTTTTTCGTACCTTAATAACAAAGCCTGCTTTAACATGTCATAATTGTCTTGTTCTTCTCTGTTCATTTTTGCGAAGACTTCATAAGAAGTACCTCTCAGTCCCTGTGATAACTTTAAACTCCACCTCTCTCTCTCTCTAACCCATATGTAGTAGCTAATAACTCAAAACGTCCGAGGTACCCCTCTATGTCATCGTCTTTTTCAACAAAATGGTCTAAATGAAACCCCATAGCTGATGTTGAGGCTCCCAGACTGGGCGTAGCATCTGAGGCAAAAGGGCTGGCACCATTTTCAGGAGCCTGGCCTTTTAGCTCCAGCTCCCTTAGTCGTAATTCGTGCTCCCTTTGCAACCTTCTATCTTCTGCCTCCCTTTCGGCCTTTTTATCTGCTGCCTCCCTTTCGGCAGTCAATCTTTTTTCTTCTGCTTCCCTTTGCTGTCGTTTTTCTTCTGCCTCTAATGCTTTAGCCTCTTTGTCAGCCTCAATCTGCAGCCTCTTAGTCTCAGCCTCCATTTGTAGCCTCTTCTCTTCAGCTAATCTTTCAGACTCTAATTTTCTTTCAGCCTCTTTTTCTAATCTTCTTTCTTCCCGTTCAATATACTTATCACATTCAGCCGTTACATATTGAATTAAACCCTGACCATCCATTCCCATATCCCTCGCCGTTAGCACAGCAGCTGATCTGAACTTGGCCAGCTCCGCCATACTTTTTAGACAATTTAGCAATGAGCAAAATAAAATTTCCAACCACTAAAGTAATTCTAATTACTATAATCTAAAGTAATTCTAATTAGCCAGTTAACTAATTAATTACCACTGGCTGTGAAGATTCACCAACTTTTAATTTCACTTTTAATTTAAAGGGACACTTTTAATTTTTATAATTGTTCCCCTTAATTTTAATTCTCCCACCAGGAGATCCTAATATTATTGTTAAGCTAATTATCCCGGACGAGCCCCCAATATATGTAGTGGATTTGATGGTACTGTATGGTGGTGATATTACCTAGTGTGATGTATGAGGTCAGCTGTGAAGGCTCCTGAGATAAATGTAGCTGTGAATTTACAGAAGGCCCTTCTTGCTACCACTTACGACCTCACACATATCTTTTTTACTAATGAATGTGGCTACGTTAAAAATCTAGGGTACTGATATGGAATGTGTTGTGGTAGATTACATACACACACCCACAGATAATTAATAAGTCTAATAATATTAATATTAATATAATTTATAACACACTGAACTAACTCAAGCTGTGTAAAATTTTGATAGTAAATTTTCTTTAAGTTTATTTGTTCTGAACCAAGGTTTTATTTTGGTCAGAACATATGAAAGGTTTTGAAATTATGAATGAAATGCACGAATATATGGCATAATAAATGAAAGGTGTGCACATATGTATTTTTCAAGACTAGTTAATATTACTGCTGTTTATATTTTGTAATTTATCTGGGAGAATGATTAATGGATGTGCTGTTGGGGTGGCTTCATCACTCCCAGTCTATGTCTACCACACATTGTCCATTTACTGATGGGAGGAATACAAGTTTATTTCCCAACATGGTATGTTCAAGTTGATAGAAATATAGTTGGTGTGTTATTAGAAACTAAGTTGGTGAATTTCCAGCAGGCCAGACGCTCACGTATCTTGAATGAGTAGTTCTGGTGCTGGAATCTGGTGGCCCCGCCTCTCCATGCTTGGGGGCAATAAAAGGCTGCTCTGCCAAAATATTATACTGCACGGGTCCACACTTGTATTCTACAACACAGCATTTGACACCACTTTGGTGCCAAATAAAAACTCACAGTTCTGAAATAAAAGTATTGGGTCATGTGTCAGAACTCTACCTCCTGAGCCACCTCTACATACAACACTATACAACAACACCACATAGACGGGGTCAGATCTCTCTGACCATACAGCACATCTTACCAAGTTGGTTTCACATAGTATAAGTTCCCCCAGACTACATATTATGAAATATGTTCATTAGCTTCCTGCCATTGAATAGGATAGGTGATATGTTCCACTGATCTCAACACTTGATCCGCCCTTCATAATCCTTGCTGGCGTTTATGTATTTTGTTTGTCTCTAGACCCTGAACTAGGGCTGGGGGTCTAGAGCGAATCCTTACTTGTTGTAAGGGATAGATTTTGATATGGCAGTATCAAATCACTCGAAACATTAAACAATATTAAAATATACAAAGAAATACTTTCAGTCTTACCAGAATTATGAATAGAGAACACAGTTATATGCTAGCAAAACTCAGCTGAGCTGCTGGCTCTAGTATGGCGTCCCTCTAAATATGGAATAGCTTTCTGGGAAATACACCACTGAATTATTTACTGTGTCTTCTACTGGACAGCTTTTCGTTAAATGGCAAATATGCGCGTCTGAGCGCCGATAATATGATCATCTATGGCCAATCACCGCCTTTCCCCCTTTTCAAATTCAAACCTCCTACCAAAAGTCAATTCAGTCATACCTCAGTCAAGTATGTATTATTGTCTGTTGGTCCGTCTGTCTTTACTTGCGTTTTTTTCAAAAACACACTTGTTTTTTGAACCAACTCTGCCGTCCCCTACACAATTTTGCCTTTAAAATTATTTTTAGCCACAATTCTCCACCACCTTCCCTCTCTTTCATTCCAACTAGATTTTAGCACTTGAGTCTCAAGGTCGCAGTTTTTGAAAATTAGTGACATTTTTTTGTTTCAATGCAGTCGCTCGCTGATATGAACAACACAGTCTTTTGTCAATATCTTCATTATTATCTATCCGTCTGTATAACTGAAAGCATATTATTTCTCTGCTCAAGATGGGCCATCAGGCCAGCTAGGTTTTATATTCCTAACATTATTATTAAGAAAAAGTTACTTTTCAAGGTTAGTTGTTTTTTTGAAATATGTTCGAGCATCTTCTGTAATGCGTTTGCCGCTGAATTCAAATAAAGGACTAAATATCGCAAAAGCGTCCAAGAAATGACTGTTGCGTATAATAGCTAAGGTCCCTTTTGTCCATTTCTTTACCTTATGTCAACTTTGGGACGTGAATTTTTTTCCTTTCCCCACCAATTGCGTCGTTTTAGCCTTGCTAGTTTCAAGCACGTGTTCAGTCATATTTTTTTCTTTTGATCTCCGTTCTCATCCCGTCCCAAGGGTAAACGTTTTTGCCTTCACGTCTAACAAGTTAGTTTCCATGGCGGGTGGTGACCCGCGGCATGGGCGATCATGTCTTCTAGTAGCTTACGCATTATTTTTAACCCTACATTTTATCTTTGGAGATATTTTAACGTTGTATCACGGTTAATTTTATCACACAGCCGTATGTTAACACTGAGATAACATTTGAATTAAACAGACGAAGCTTGGTATGTATATTCAATGATCGTAATTTCCAAATGTTAGATGATCTATTGAAGGCGCTAGCTGCCAAAGCAATTCTAGTATGGATTTCTCTTGTTGTGTCACCATCCTGAGTCATTTTACTGCCTAAATAATTGAAACTTTCAACTTTCTGTAGTTTTTCCCCGTTCAAGATGATATCAAAGGTCTCGTTAGAAAAGTTCATAGCTTTAGTTTTAGAGGCATTTATTTGGAGACCTATTTTAACCGAGAGATGACACAAATTATTTATTGCTTCTTGGGATTGTCTTGGTGTTGAACTTAAGAATGCTACATCATCTGCGAAATCCAGGTCCCCCAGGAATTTTCCATTTGTCCATTTTATACCTAATTGTTCATTGTGGGTATAGTTTCTCATAACCCAATCAATAGCTATTCCAAAAAGTAGTGGTGACATAATACAGCCTTGTTTCACCCCTGTTTCTACTGTAAACCATTCTGTATTCCCTTTATTTGTTCTAATACAACATCTTGCATTGTCATATAGCGCTTTGATTATATTCACATATTTTGTTGGAAAACCATAGATTGTAAGTATCTTCCACAATGATGGGCGGTGTTGACTATCAAAGGCTTTTTGAAAATCGACGAAGGTGATAATAAGTGGCGATTGCCTTTCCACTGATTCTTCTATAATTGTTCTTAGTGTGAATATTTGATCAATACATGATCGTTTCGGCCTGAAACCCGCTTGTTCTTCTCTGATCTTTTCGTCAGCATGCAATTTAAGTCTTTCTAACATCATGCAACATAATAATTTTCCAGGTACTGATAATAGAGATATACCACGCCAGTTATTACAGTCTGATAGATCACCTTTGTTTGGTAACTTTACAATAATACTGTCTTTCCATTGTTGTGGTGGTTGTTCTTCTCTCCATACTTCATTTATAATATCTAAAATTCTCAAGAGGTTGTTGTCATTAACTGCTTTAATCATTTCCCCTGAAATTTCGTCAACTCCAGCAGCTTTAAAATTTTTAAATCGTTTAACGGCTTGTTTGATCTCGTCCAGCGTGAATTCATCGCAAGTTGTTGGCAAGGTGGTTGTGGGTGTTTCATTATTAAAATCAGGTGTTACTGTTGGTGGTGTTCAGCCCATCTCTTCATTTGTTCTTTTTCTGTTGGTATTGAATTCCCTAATTTACCTTTAACAGGTGTTTCCATAGCAGTAGGCTGGTGACATAGTTGTTTTGTAATTTGATAAAGGCACCTACTATTACCAGTTCTTGCAGCATTTTCAGCTTCTACGGCCAGTTCATTGATGACCTCCTGGATTACTTGCTGTATTTATGCTGTATCAAGTATTTGCAGTAAAAGCGTTTGTTTTCTCATATGCCTCTCTGTCTGTACCTGTTGTATTATTAATTCCTGCTGCTTTATTACTAGGACTATTCTTGATAGCCAGGCTGAATTCTTGTTCATCATTTATTTGCTTTCTGTTTGTTAATTTTTCGATGAAAAGTGTTCTTCTGAATGTTAATGGTTATGTAAATTTCTCATAGAAACTCTGCATTGTTTATTAAGGTTTTTTCTGTATTTAATCCATGAATTTTCTTTTCCAGTTTTATTACTCTCTGCTTTATGTTGTTAGTACTTATTTGGCATAGTCCTAATCTGCTCAGTATAAGAGCCAGATTTTGTATAGATGCTGCTTCATGAGTATTGCTTCCTTTGTTTTGTTATTTCTCTAAGCTGTTCCTTTATTTTAGAATATACGTACAGATAATGCATAGATTTTCATGCTTAAATGCATACTTTCTGTTGCTGTGTCTCTTTTGCAACTATAAGCAGTACCTGATGTTGACCTCAGTCTTGTCTTCCAACAGAAAACTGATGATGACCCACCTTCCCCCACTTTACATACACTCTACAAACATACCACATACACATACATATATATGTAATGTTAAATTCCTTCTTTCCGTAGGACTGCAGACTGGAGAGAATGACTCAAACACCTACAAAGTCAGGAGGGGTATATTAAAATTTTCCAATACTTAAAAAAAAAAATTGTTGCTTACTTGAGATTGAGTCTTGTATCATATTTTCAATCTTTTCTGTTTTATGCCTTGAAGATGTAGTGGCACCAAGTGGCTAAATTAATGTGCTTAATGCCATAAAGCTGCTTGCAGGCTAATTTAACATATCACTAATATTTTCTGAGGTGTCCACTGGCTTAATTAGCGCACTGAGTAATGCAGATACGGCCACTGGTTAAGGCTTTAATTGAGTGTCATAGATGTTCCTACTGGCTAAATCAGTATCTAAATGTCACACAGTATCTGCAGGATAAATTGGCATCATGAATGTTGTAGGAGTGTTGACTGGCTATGTTTATGCATTGAATATGATACAGCTGTTAACTGGCTACATTAATGTCCTGAATGCTGTAGACATGCTCACTGACTAAATGTATGTAGTACTTGCTGTTTAAATGTAACTGTTTTGTGGAGACATCAGCAGAAATTATCATTAGCTGATGTTTGAGCTTCTGATACAATTTTTACATTTAAGATTGAAAAGATCAGCAGTTTTTTGGTAACATTTCATACATGTCATGCTAATGTTTAATCCATAATCTGTACTGCACCAGACTTATATGTATAATGACACTGCCTGTAACTCACAGATTTTATACATGCTGTTTTTTGGTTTGGACACACATGGTTATCTTGTGGTACAAGTTCTTCTGCATTGTGAGAACATTATGGTGTATGGTTATTGTGTTTTTCTTGAAACTTATGTAAATTTCAACACGTCAGCAGTTACATGATATAACATGCAGTATGCTCAAATAAAAAAGAAAAAGACAATACAGGTAGCCCACGATTTGTACTGGTCCAGTTTGCGCTGATTCAAAGTAACGCAGATTTTGAAACCCGAAGGTTAAAAAAAAATTGAAGAAATTAAGACAAAAATATTTGAAAATTTCTTATTAACTCTTTAAGTCCCAACAGCCAGTATACTGTACTTCCTTCTAGACCCATTTGGCCCGATCAACAGTATACTGGCTTTCGTATCTCTTGATCCTTTCTAGGGCTGTTTTCTAATTTTGACAACTCAAAAACGCTATTTTCTAAAAGTATAGCCATCCATTTTGGACTTTTGGTTATTTATGCATATGAACATTTAAAAAAATTATTTCCAAACAACAAATGAGCATGAATTATTATTACAATTATTTTTTAAATTAAAGACATTAGAAGACTTCACAAGGGTAGGCTTGGACGAAGTTTCCAATGAAGACTTGGAAGAATTGGCTGCACAAATAAGTCAATAGAAAGAGAAGGAAACATGGAAACACTAAATCTTGCACTGATTTTTAAAGTATATATGTGGGTCTACTTTGTAAGTAGTATAATGGTAATGAAACAAGCATAGGTAATGTGTACTGCAGTTTCCAAAACGTATTGATAATAGCAGAACACAAATATGCACTGTCACTAGAATACAGTGTGCTACAATGATAACGGAGCGTCCCATTGGCTAAGCAGTCAGAGAGCTTTCCACTCACAGTACAGTTACCAGGTTTAGGAATTGAAACCTAGTACTGAACTGTAATGTCACGCTGCAGTTTACTCAGCTTTAAATGGGTAGCTGGCTCTTCTCATGAGTTAAGGAAGGCAAAGGCAGAGAGGAAGGGAACCTATCACCCCATTTCATAAAGATGGACCTAGTATAGTGAAGTCTTTAACACTGCACTCCCCCCTGGCAATTTCTGCTATGGTACTACCTTTGCCTTTTACAATGATTACTAATCTATGTATAAGAATTTTTGCTAATAATATAGGTCCAGGCATAACCCTGCACATTGGTTACCATTTTAAAAAATCCAACTAGATAGTGATTGTTAAGTCCTAAAAAAGTGGAGAAAACATTGCTAAGGAAAAGAGGACATAGGTGTAGCGAGTTGATCCTATGAAAAGGGCAGTAACTCTGGAATATGTTTTTTGGGCATGGTAGATTGTGAGTTACGGTGCTTGTGCGCTCGATTAAGCTGAGGCTTGTTTAACTTTATAATAGAAATATCTCCTTCTATTTTTGAATGACAGAGTACAGAAAAGCGTGTGAACGCTGTTTAATCTCAAATGTTGAGATGTTTTTATTCTGTACTGTTTTGAGCCATGTGAATAGCTCGCAGCTAGGCTGCATGTATTATTGAGAGCGGTGTTCTAAACAGCCGAGTCTCGTGATTGGGTTTTTTGGCGGGACTAGTGTGTGATCCCGTAGAGAGAGTATGTTTGGAGCGTTGGACCGGGGTGGTCAACGCTGTGTGTTTTTGATGGTGTATGCCTACGTAGTGCTTTGAAAAATGTCGACTTATATTTCGCTGTGTGTGCAGCATATTTCCTAAGCTGCAGTATGGATGTTTGTGAGTACTCTAGGCCTTGTCTTATAGCGCAGAGATGAGTCGTGAGGACTTTAGGCCATTATTTATGTGAACTGCTGTGTGCAGTATTATAGTGCAGAATTGAGTCGTGAGGACTTTAGGCCATTATTTATGTGAACTGCTGTGTGCAGTATTATAGCGCAGAATTGAATCATGATGACTTTAGGCCATTATTTATGTTAACTGCTGTGTGCAATATTATAGCGCAGAGATGAGTCATGAGGACTTTAGGCCATTATTTACGTGAACTGCTGTGTGCAGTATTATAGCGCAGAATTGAGTCGTGAGGACTTTAGGCCATTATTTATGTGAACTGCTGTGTGCAGTATTATAGCGCAGAATTGAGTCGTGAGGACTTTAGGCCATTATTTATGTGAACTGCTGTGTGCAGTATTATAGCGCAGAATTGAGTCGTGAGGACTTTAGGCCATTATTTATGTGAACTGCTGTGTGCAGTATTATAGCGCTGAGATTGTTGTGCAATGTGTTCGTGCTGTGATCTAAACTGTACATGAATGTAAACGTAATTATGTCGTGACTTAATAAATCGTCATTAAATGTCACCAGGCGTTTACCACATTCCATGATTCTTATGTACGTGCCTGTGGCGTGGGTGTCTACCCTAACACGGACCCACTTGCAACACTCTACACATCGTGACAAGAGAACAGTAGCACATATACCTTTATGATGAATAGCCCTGTGTGGGCGTGGCTTATTCTATTATACATAGCTCGGAACAACAACAGTTGGACAATAACAGTTAGCGAAGTAATATCAACAATCGGGACTGTACCAGTATCCCGAAGTGGACATTATCAGTTGTAAGTCAGTCATTACGAGTTGGAAGGAACTCTCAATATATATATATACTTTAACACCACCATTAACTATACGTTAACAATAGGGCAACCCAACCTTTCACAGAAACTTGCCTAAACTTCATGGTTGGAGAAATAATGTATAGGTCGGTCTACTTGTAGCTTTCCTGTTTTAATTTTATGGAATAAATTACTGTTGCATGCAGTCATAGTTCATATTGTTGTTTATTTTGTCAAAAGCATTTCAGAATTCACTTTTAAATGAAACCATTAAGACAAACCTATTTTTGTCATGCTATTTTAATGTAGGTGTTACACAATAATATCGCAGAAATGAGTGTTGGGAGAGGCACAATAAAGTATAAAGTAATGTAGATTACAATGAAATAACATACTGTACTTTCATGTTCTCTTTCCACGTATGCCATTAAATATCATGGGGAAAAGCAGTTTTTGTTCTTGTGTGAAGTGTATTGTTTTAGCCGGCATCATATACTGTTTCTTATGGATTTTTTGTCATTGCTTATCCATCATCCTCATTTAATGGCTCCTTGCCCTGTAGCCAGGTTTAGAATATCACATATTATGTTTTCAGAATTATGTAATTTAATATTGATAATTATGTCATAGTGCTACAAACATACCTGCGTATTAACATACTGCAGTAAATACAAAAATAAGATGGCAGTACTATGGTACTGTCTTGAATGATCTGAATTAAATTATTTTCTTCATTTGGTTTGTCCATACTATTGTTGAGGTTTTTGTGGCTGAAAGTTTTTACAGGCTGGGATAGGGGGCTGCATGCCCAGCCCTCCTTAATTGACTTTTATGGCCTGTCTGGTAGGTTAAAGAGTTACTATTGTTTGCTGCCCTTTAGGACCCTGGTAACACACGGACATTGATAAGTGGATAGCAGTAAAGTTGATAACACTAAAGACAATCCTTATGGAGGGGGTCGGAGTGGCTCAGAGGTATGGTGTCTGCCTCGTATTCAAGAGGTACCGGGTTCAAATTCCAGTTGAGGGATTATAATTTATTGAAATATTATTTTCAGAACCTTACTTACTTAGTCGTTCCTCTTCTACCGTGAGGTGTAGAGGTTTTCAGAACCAGTGGTCCTAATTACGTCATACTCCCCCCTGATCTCATGGGTAGTGAGATCGGATGCCTAGCCTTCTCGGATAAGGGCAAAATAATAGGAGATCCCGTGTGCAAGTTGTGCACGTTAAAAATCCCACGGCAGCTAGAAATCGTAAAGAGTAGGCTTATCAGGCCGCTGCCGTGGCAAAATTTAAAAATTGGGAAACCTACCCACCACAAAAATATTTATAGAATATGTGATTCCTATACATTATATACACACATTGGGACTCTTGCCGGTGCTACAGAGTTCGTGCACTGTATTGAGATCCTCTTTGTGTGATCTAAGGGAGGAGATCGGAGCACTGATGGCGTTGTCCGTGTGCAATGAAGATAGTCCTTAAAAACCAAACCAAACCAAACCTTGTTCTGGAATCCTCAGTGTAAGAGTTATAGAGGGAAACCTAAAAATGCATGGAGAAGAGAACTGGAGCCAAATATGAAAGTGATAAATAATACATGGAAAGACCTTGAACAGATGGCACAGGGCAGTAAATGTGGGGATTGTTTTTGTTGAAGACTTGTGCTGCACGGGTGGTTAAAAGATATTTATGATAATGATGACTATGGCACAGAGCAGTAAACATGTGGCATGTATTTGTTGAAGACTTGTGCTGCACGGGTGGTTAAAAGATATTTATCATAATGATGACTATGGCACAGGATAGTAAACATGTGGCATGTATGTGTTGAAGACTTGTGCTGCACGGGTGGTTAAAAGATATTTATGATAATGATGACTATGGCACAGGATAATAAACATGTGGCATGTATTTGTTGAAGACTTGTGCTGCACGGGTGGTTAAAAGATATTTATGATAATGATGACTATGGCACAGGATAGTAAACGTGTGGCATGTATTTGTTGAAGACTTGTGCTGCACGGGTGGTTAAAAGATATTTATGATAATGATGACTATGGCACAGGATAGTAAAGATGTGGCATGTATTTGTTGAAGACTTGTGCTGCACGGGTGGTTAAAAGATATTTATGATAATGATGACTATGGCACAGAGCAGTAAATGTGTGGCATGTATTTGTTGAAGACTTGTGCTGCACGGGTGGTTAAAAGATATTTATGATAATGATGACTATGGCACAGAGCAGTAAATGTGTGGCATGTATTTGTTGAAGACTTGTGCTGCACGGGTGGTTAAAAGATATTTATCATAATGATGACTATGGCACAGGATAGTAAACATGTGGCATGTATGTGTTGAAGACTTGTGCTGCACGGGTGGTTAAAAGATATTTATGATAATGATGACTATGGCACAGGATAGTAAACATGTGGCATGTATGTGTTGAAGACTTGTGCTGCACGGGTGGTTAAAAGATATTTATGATAATAATGACTATGGCACAGGGCAGTAAACGTGTGGCATGTTTTTGTTGAAGACTTGTGCTGCACGGGTGGTTAAAAGATATGATAATGATGACTATGGCACTGGTTTATGGTACATCTGGAAAAAAAAAAACTAGTTGGCAGTCCACCACATCAAATAGCTTAGAAGCACTGTGGTAACTAACACAAAGAATGGTTTCCGAATCGAGCAGTGACTGGCAAGCAGTTTGTTGCTGCCCTACAAGATACCACCAGGTGTGATGGCCACTGACTGCTTTGACAGTTGGTGGCTAAGGATCAAAGAAGACTGTGGTAACAGACATTTTAATCACACTTTGGAGGCTTCTCTGGTAGATCATTTCATTTCTTTTGTTGATATTCTTCTTCTTCTTTCTTCTTCCGTCCTTAGCCACTGACCGTCAAAGCAGTCAGTGGCCATTACGCCTAGTGGCGTCTTAGGGCAACAGCAGATGGGTTTTCTTTGCCATTGTTTCCCATCACGCCTAGTGATGTCTTTAGGGCCACGGCAAATCAACCCATTTGCTGTTGTTTCCGTAATCGAAGTGACTGGCAAACGGGTGATCAGCCCGTTGTGTATTGTTGATATTGGTTGTTTGATATTTTCTCTCTAATTCTGATTATTTTGTGAATAATAATGTTCTATGTGTAATATAACGTTTTGTCATTCACTCATAGGTATTAATTATATATTCCTCTTCTTTATGTCTTGTTTGTATCTAACTGACGAAGACTTATCGTAAAACATTTCGTGTTTTTTGTGTGTTGTTTATTTGTGAAATTGACTTGTATGCCATTTTTAATTTTTTTATTAACATAGTTAGAAAGGGTAAGATAGTTTGTGAAGTTTAAAAACTGTAGGCTGGGAAAGAAGAAAGTGTATAGTATTTTGTGCATTTTCCATTTAACTGAAGGTTGTTTAATAAAGTTTGGTATAATACAGCAGAATTAACATACTGCAATAAATTAAAAAAATAATATGGCAGTAATATGGTACTGTCTTGAATGATCTGAATTAAATTATTTTCAAACTATTATTATCAAATTATAATCATGAGACTAGTCTTCATTGTCAAATCACAACACTGAAATAGTTAACATAAAGTAAGTTAAAATGAGATTAAATTGCTTAATTGTAATGCTAATGATAAATTAGAACAACACAGTATTACTTGCCATTAAAACTAAATAATTTAATTCACTTGTACTGGGCTCATTTAGAATGTTTTACAAGTGCTATCATTTTAGAATTATGTAATTTGTGTTTGAATAAGGGTCCCCAATATTAAGTTGTTTTATGTGCGTGAAGCTTTAAGGCTAGACCATATGCATGGTGTAAAGCTTGATTCATTTACATTGAATAAAAAGTCTGAAATTGAAGTCACACATTTCCTGCACCTACCACACCAGGGAATATTTAAAAATGCTGTCTTAAGTCAGGAATGTATGAACTGTTAGCAAATCTTTGTACTGAGATATGACAGTAAAATAAAGTGAAACCATGCTTCAATTGATAGTTTGCTGCATGAGCATTTAGATTACGCTGTGCTTTCAGAATTTATTTATGTGCTTTATGTTTGCTTGAAGCATATGTACAATCACTGCATACTCACATATATGTAGAGAGCCTCTTATCTGATTCTGTTAACTAGTCTTGTGCACCCAGTCAGTGGCAATGTATGTTGTAGATGTGACCAGAAGTATTGGATTATGTGACTGGAAATCAAGAGACTGATAAATTCATGTGTACCTGCAGGTCCACTACAAGGATGTGGTTGAGTTTTTCTTTGAGAACAGAAACAAATGTAAGTTGTTCTGGAAAAGATGCATAGAGCATCATGCTTTTTTTCGGTGCCATGTGGTGGCAAAAGGTCCACGCAGTAAGACTCGAGTTGTCAGTCAAGGGTCTTCCTTCAGGTCAGTTGTAGACATTTATGTATGATGTAAATTTTGAAAGAGAAGAACGCAGAGTTTATAAAATGTCTGTCAGTGTCTTACTTTTATGAAAATTTTGAAGGAAGCACTTCTTTCTTTCAACCTCTTTTCTCTCTCTCTCCTCTCTCTCTCTCTCTTTCCTTCTTCTATCTCCTCTCTCTTCCCCTCTTCTATCTCCTAAGAATATATATATTTTTTAAAAACATTTTATACAAAGAGATGGAGGGAGGGAGAGAGAGACTTCATGTATTATTACTTTGTTGATTTGAGATGATTAAAGGAGGGCAAGTAAGGAAACATTACAAGTAGTAGGTAACAGTAGAGCAAATTTCATCATTTTTCAGTATAAAATTACCAGATATAATTAAATTGTAATGCTCGTATTACTTTTCTTTTAGCTTTGTTTTACATGTTTCAACTTTTATTGTGTTAGTAAGCCTCCTCCATTCCATTTCTTTAATGCTTTTATTTGCTGTCTCTTGTGACACATGGATTTAAGAGAGAGTGAGAGAGCGACAGGAGAAGTGAAAGAATCGGAGAGATGATCATTTGCCTACAGGGAATCTCTGCTAGTGAGCAAGTTCAAAGAACTGTCCTTTCTCTTCAGGTGTAAGTTCACGTGAAAGCTTGACTCAAGAAATTGTGCCTCACTGTCTTGGGTTTAGAATAGGACAATCCAGAGTAATTAAGCCTGCTAGAGAACTAGTAGTAAGAGTTTTTACGTTGTAATGATGCCTTCCTGTCTGAAATTTCCCTGGTTGTTCTGACTTGCTTACGTATCATTTTGCAATTGAGATGGAGTCCACCCGGCGCAGTTGGGTTAATATTCATATGTAGTCAAAGAGAAAAAGGGAAGGCGGAAGGTATCCACCTTTCCATGAGAGTATGAAAATTGAAAGGCACAGTTTTTCTCTATATGAGATGACACAACAGAGGAAAATAAGAAGAGAAGAGGTGGAGGATGAATGAAAATAGAAGGCACAGCACAACATCTGTATTATTCTTATCCACATTTCTTGTAAATAAGTCAGTTTTTAAATATTCTAGCTGTTTCCCATTCATTTCTTTGTATATACTTTACCAGAAAGATCCTTGTGTGTACTTTACCAGAAAGATCCTATTCTAATACGTACCTCTTCTACCATGAGGTGTACAGGTTTGGAAGAGGGAGCACCATACTATCCTATTGGCTGTCTTCCTACTGATCTGGTTCCAATCTAGTCCTCGGTCCTTAAGAGATTGTCTAATGTTGTCCTCCCAGTGGACTCTGGGTCGTCCTGGAGGTCTGGATCCCTGGCTATTAGTTTCCCTTTCTTGTCAGTGTAGCCAATATTCCCCCATTCTGCAGACATGGCCAAACCATTGTAGTTGGGACTGTTCTACTTGGGTCTGCAGTGGCTTGGTTTTGAGGACTTGGCATGTGGTCTGGTTGTGACCATATCTCTTCTTGTTACTTCAACCACCTTCCTCATATACCTCATTTCTGAGGTTTGGAGCTGACTTTTGTAGGTTGTAGTCATTGCCCATGAACTGCATCCATATATCAAGACTGGAACATAGGTTGAGCCATCTTTATCTTCTTGCCAACTTCTCTTTTGTTGAGAATCCTCAGTTTATGGCCTGAAAAAAGTCTCCCAGCTGTTGTTCTTTGAGTAGCCAACTCTTCTTTCATGCCTCCCTTCCGGTCTATAACAGCTTCGAGGTATTTAAATTGGTTGACCTGCTCCAGGACCTGTTCTCCCAGCTTAATTTGATACCATCTTTCCTCTTTTGATATCACCATGGTTTTTGTTTTGGAGCTGCTGGTGACCATCCCTCTCTTCTCCAGCTCTTCTTTCAAGACTTGTAGTTTTGATTGAAGATGTGTCTCTAATTTAGCAATCAGGGCACCATCATCGGCAAATGCCAGCTCTGAAATGCATACCTGTCTCATCTTCCAGTACCTCACTGAATACTTTCTTGTCCTGTCCTTACATGCTTTGATGATATTGTCCATGAGGAGTATGAAAAGATAAGGTGACTGAGTATCACCCTGTCTTACACCAGTGGTGGTCCTGAGCTGTTCTGACTTACAGTTTGTCATCCTCACATAATTTCTGCAACTCTTGTAGAAGCTTTGTACAGATATGCATCAGAGGTGCAGAAATGTTTTTCTTTGCTAAGCAGTCCCAGAGTTTGCTGTAGGGAACCTTGTCATTTACCTTTTCCAGATCCAAGAAACAAAGACGCATCTCACCTTTATACTCAAGAGCCTTTTCACTCAGCTGTCTGAGTGTGAAGATAAGGTCCTGAGTACTTCAGTTTGCTCAGAAACCACATTGGACCTCATCCATTTGTGACTCAGCTAGGCGTCTGAGTTTCTGCTCCAGGATTCAAGAGTAGGTAAATCCAGGGACACTGAGAAGAAATATGCCTCTATGATTTCCACATTGTCAGTTGTCACCCTTTTTGAATATAGGTGTTATTATGGCAATCTCTCAATCCTTTGGTATGGTCTTGTGGCACCAGGCTGCCTGTAGGACCCTCTGGAGTAATAGGTCACCTGATGTTCCCATGTACTTAACCATACTAACATGTCCTATGCATGGAGGCATATCTGGAGTCATTCTTACATGATCACCAGCTATGCACAATGCTATAGTATGTATATTTTGATGTGAACCTCTGTCTGTGAGGCTAATTACACCCTCATTGATTCTAGAAATCATCAAAACAGTTCCAGGGATTCCCTCTGTGGTGAAACATGTTGAGAACCAATCATGAAACACTAAGCTTGGAGGAGTCACTTGAGCCCCAGACATAACTCTGGCTTTTACCTGGTTGCCTGCATGCAGGAGGATCTCACTATGGAGCCTATGATAGGCAGGGGAGCTGAGAAGTGGCTCTGTGTATGACATGATAATTCCTTGGGAGAGCCCAGAACAGAACCAGAGCACAGTATTTTAGCTCTTCATATTTGGATAGCTCCCATGGAAAGAACAGTGTGCCATATGTTTCTTCCTCTTAGCCTGGGACCAGATGTGATGATCCTTTAAATGCAAGCCAAGTTAGAGAAACTGGAGCTCATGACTTCAACTCAGCAAGATTAGGAATGGCAGAAATGCCAAAGGAAATGCCTAGATCTACAGTGTAGATTTTTTTTTTTTTTTTTTTTTTTTTTTTTTTTAATAGATAATACCAAGGACTCTAAGACTTGATATGGCTGCAAAAGAGCAAAAAGCCCAACAGCCCTAGTTAAACAACAACAACAACGATCATGTCCTGCTGCTTTGCCCATCTTGATTTTCTCCTGTGCTGCCTTCACTTCTTCTGTCTTGATGCCATCTTTGCCACCATTCATTTCCTCTTCTGTGATAGAACTTATTGCTTCTGAGGCTTGACCTTGCTCACCACCAAGGAGCTCTGAGAAATATTCTTTCCATCTTTCTATTACTTCATTTGGGGCAGTGAGCAGTTTGTCTTGCTAGTCCTTTATAAATTTTCTTCTTCTTCTTCGTTCACCCTCAGATGTCAACTTGAATAAGTTCAAAGAAAGCAGTGGTCAGCCTGAGGCTGTTGATATCTCTGTTAATTTTCTCCAGGAATGGTACTGGTGATGGCCATAAGCGTTTTCTCTGTTCCTCATATTTTGGGCACCTTTGAAGCAGATGTTCGGCAGTCATTTTATCGGTGCCACAGTCAAACTCATCAGTAGTTCCTATCTTTAATTTGTTGAATAGTTTGGTATCTTAATCTGTAATGACCTGTGTGAAGTCTGAAGATTACCACTTGTTCACTTCTGCTGAGCTGGTAATATGAATCATTTTTTTGATGGCCTGGATTCTCTGCTTCCCACTTGTGCCTGTATCTGCATTTGATAAAACTCTTGGCCTCATAAGTTATGTTTGTGTCAATTTGAGGAAGCTTTCCCCCTTCCTTTGCCAATCTGTCAGCCTCTTCATTTCCAGGGATGTTGCAGTGAGAAGGGATCCACTGTATCATGACTCTTTTGTATTGCTGACATAGTCTGTGAAGTGTTACTCTAAGGTCATCCAGTTCAGCATTACTTTGACTTTTCAGCTTTGTAATTACTGACAGCGCATCTGAGAAGATAGCTACTGGTCTCTCTGAGCTTTCTTCTGTCATTAGAATTTCTGATGCAGTTTTTAAGGCCTCTGCTTCTGCTCTGAAGTTACTTGAAAATGTCCCTGTTGCGACTGCTATCTCCACCCCCATCTTCTGTTGCATTAGTTGCTGATCCATCTGTGTATGCATGGATCCAGGTGTTGCTTGGGTAATGTTTCTCTATATATTTTGTGGTTAGGACTCTCATTTCTGTTTCATTTTGGCTGTTCTTTCTCTCAATACCAGGAACGTTTTCTACGTATCATTTCAGGGAAGCACTGTTGTTTCCAAATTGGTAGCTTGTGTGCAGTACATATTGGCATAGCTGTTGATATTGCGTTTATGGAGTCTGCTCTCATCTTTGTTATGACTGTCTCTACAAAGTTTCTTTGCTTCAGTCTTCCCCTTCCAAGTCCATTTATTCTCTGGTGCATTGGGTGGTCTATCAGCCTCCTGAATTTCTCGGCTTGTTGCTGTGCTCTGCTATCTCTTCTATCCTCCATAGGCTGGAACAGAGTAATCTTTTCCAACTCTTCTATGAATGTTGACTTCATGCCCCCTGTTATGATTCTCAAAGCTTGGTTTTGGGTTCTGTTTATTTTGTCAAAGTTTGACTTAGCTTCCGTTGACCATGCTGCAATGCCATATTCTAAGACTGGTCTCACTCACCCAGTATATACCTTCTTTAGTACTCTCTCGTCTGCTCCCCAACCCGTGCCAGCAAGTTTTTTCATGATTGCCATTCTCTGCCTTGCTCTTGTCCTGTTTCTTTCAATCTGGGTTTTCCAAGTCAAGCGGCGATCAAAGGTAATGCCTAGGTAGTTTGGGTTTTCATCCAGATGTAGATTTTTCCCAATTAGCACCAATTTGGAGATCTGTGGTTTGTTTATCTTTACTAGCCATGCCTTGGCCCACTCCTCCAATGATGTTAGGGCTTGCTGCATCCGAATACTTGCTGTAGTGATATATTCCTCTGAGATCCACAGGGCTAAGTCGTCTGCAAGGGAGGCATTGTGGGTTCTTTTTGGAATATTCTCTCAATCAATCAGTCTGTACCCTTTAGCTCCCTGAGGAGCATAGGCCCTCAACAAACACATGCCAAGTCTTCCTGTCCCGTGCCATCCACTCAAGTTCTTTCCATGTTTTCCTTATCATTTTCACCTCTGTATCCAGCTCTCGTCTCAATGTGTTTTTTTGGTCTACCTCTGCCTCTCTTTCCGTGTGGATTCCAGAACAAGGACTGCTTTGTAATGCTATCAACAGGTTTCCTCAGTGTGTGTCCTATCCATCGCCAGCGTCTTCTTCTCAGCTCTTGTTCCACTGGCACTTGTCTGGTTCTTGTCATCAATTCCACATTTGTGACTTTGTCATACCATTTCAGTCCTTCTATTCTATGCAAGCACCCGTTTATAAAAGTCTGTAGCTTTTTAGTTGTTTTTGTTGCTCTCCAAGTCTCAGAGCCATACAATAGCACTGACTTGACATTTGAGTTGAAGATTCTTATTTTCATGTTGGACTTGATTTCTCTTGACCTCCATATGTTTCCCAATGCAACGAAAGCGCCTCTTGCTTTTTGTATTCTTATTTTGATATCATTGTCTGTCCCTCCAACTTTGTCTATATTACTACCAAGATATGTGTATGATTCTACATCCTTTAGTGGTGTTTGTTCAAGTTAAATCTTGTTTTCATTTCTTGCATTTATTCTTATAATCTTTGTCTTTTCCCTGTGTATTTTCAGGCCCAATTGTTGTGACCTCTCATCGAGAATTTTCATTTTCTCTTGCATCTGATTATGGTTATGGGACAGAAGAGCCAAGTCATCTGCAAAATCCAGATCATCAGGCTGTTTAGTCAGATTCCACTGGATTCCATTTCTGCTGTGTGATGTCGATGTTTTCATAACCCAATCTATTGCTAGTAAGAAAAGAAATGGAGACAAGAGGCATCCCTGTCTCACTCCCATTCTTATCCTTAACGGTTCTGTAAGTTGTCCTTCATGAAGAACTCTGCATGTCATGTCTTCATAGGTCTTCTTTATTAAGTTAATGATCTTCATGGGAACTCCATAATGCCTCATCAGTTTCCAAAGTGATTCTTTGTCTACACTGTCAAATGAATTTTCATAGTCCACGAATCCGATGTAAAGCGGTGAATTCCATTCCAGACTTTGTTCAACTATTATTCTCAATTTGGCTATCTGGTCTGTACAGGATCTGTTTTGACGAAAACTTGCTTGTTCATCTCTCAGTTACTTGTCTATGGACTCTTTTAATCTCTCAAGGATGATTCTGTTTAATACTTTTCCTGGCACTGATAGTAACATTATTCCTCTATAATCTGTGCACTCTTGTAAATTTCCCTTCTTAGGCAACTTGACCAGATAACCTTCCTTCCATTCTGCTAGTATTTCCTCTCGCTCCCAGACTTTGCCACGTAGTTGTATAATATCTCTGTAGAGGTATCAATATCTGTTTTGATGGCCCCTGCTGGAATTCCATCTGGACCAGATGCTTTTCCATCTTTCAGAAGCTTCATGGTTTTCTTTATTTCTTCTCTACTTGGTCATTCACAGCTGATTTGTAGCTCCTCTTCTGCTGGCTGGATGTCTGGGGGATTAGTTGGAGCTGGCCTATTGAGAAGTTCCTCAAAATGTTCTGTCCATCTCTTCATTTGTTCTTGTATATTACTAAGCAATTTTCCATTCTTATCTTTTATGAGACCATTTGCTTGCTTATATCTCCCTATTAGCTTCTTTGTTTTGTTGTACAGGTCCCTCATATTTCCTTTTGCTGCAGCTTCCTCTGCTTCCCTTGCCAACTCTTCAATATACTTCCTCTTGTCTCTTTTGATGTTTCTTCTTACTTCTTTGTTTGCTTCTATGTACACTTCATGAGCCTTGGCTTTGGAGCTTCTGGTTTTGCTTCTGTTTAAATCTGCTTTCTTGTTTTTCCTGACATCTATCTTGCTAATGGTTTCTGTTGTTATCCATGCTTTGTGCCGATGTTCTCTTTTTCTCAGTACTTCTTCACATGACTTGTTCCATATATTTTTTTACTTGTTGCCAGTGGTCTTCCGTATCTGCTTTATCTACCAGCTGTTGGAATACTTGGTATTTGTTGGATACTGTGATAGAAAACTTTTCTCTTATTTCCTGATTTCTTAGATATCCCACATTATACTGTTGTCTATAGCTATATACTGTTGTAAATTTCTTGAGTTTTAATTTTGTTTTAGCCAACAGAAGATGATGGTCTGATACCACATCTGCTCCTTTACATATGTCATTAATATATACGATGAACAACGTGGGTGACAGGACTCCCCCTTGGGGATCACCCTGCTCCAATACCATCTTTCTACTGGTCTTTCCTTGTAGTTTGGCAGTTCTATTCTCAAAATAGTGGCTGATCCATTTGAACATTCTCCCACACAATTCACTTCTTTGCAGCTTGACTTTCAGTCCATCTTTCCACCCAAACCACCAATGTGTGCTTTTTTTTCTTGGAAAGCGTCCTCAATTTTCTGAGTTATATAAGTGATCTGATCTTCAGTGGATCTGTGTTTCTGAATCCTGCTTGCTGTGGGGCAGAGATGTTTTTCTTCTAGATGCCACATTAATCAGGTATTAATTATGCACTCCATCAATTTTCCAACACAGCTAAGTAGACTGATAGGTCTGTAGCCATTTGGTTCTGTCTGAACTTTGTCTTTCTTAGGTATTGGAATCAGTATGGCATCTTTCCATGCCTGTGGTTCTATTCCTCTTTTCCAGCTGCAGTTTAGGATGGCCAGAAGCTTCTTTTTTCCCCTTTGTTCCTAGGCCTGTTAGCATTTCATTGGTTATCCCATCTTTTCCAGGTGACTTCTTTTTCTTTAGCGCCCTCATTGCCTCTTTCATTTCTTGCATTGTTAACTTTTCACATCACAATCAAACAAGGTGAAAATATGCTCTCTGGGAAAAAAGCTGCAAATGCACTCATGGAACACTATGCTAGTGCAAACCACATTAATGTCCCTATAGACAGAAGAAAGGCCATCATTGATGAACAAAGGAGTCATGACAAGAAATGCTTTATAAATTTAATAGCCCATTGTTTTTCCTTCATCATGATCTTTAGGGTCTTGTAAAACAATTTCTGGGTTTTGTTAGCATCTTTTTCTAGCTATTCTCCAAACTCTTCCCAGGATTTCTGTTTTGCTGCTTGCACCTTGTTCTTTGCTTCTGTTCTGAGTATCACATATTCTCTATATTTCTCTGCTTTTCCTTCTGTGTTTTTAGCTTGTAAGTATTGTTTCCATGGCCTTTTCTTTTCTCTTCTCTTATTTTCTCTTTAATATCCTCTGTCCACCAAGGTGTCCTCTTTCTCTTCTTCCCAAGTTGAACTTCATCACATGCTTCTGCCGCAGCTGTTTTTATGATGCCCTTAAATTTAAGCTAGAGAGTTTCTATTTCATCTGATCCTTCTTCTAGGTTTCTCAGTGCTGTCACAATAAGCCCCTGATACCTGTTCTTAACTTACAGCTCTCTTAGCTTGTAAGCCTTAATTCTCATTTTTCTTGCTTGATTATTTATTTTCTTGCGTGATGCAGGGCAATGCCTTGGCTTAGCAACTCTTTCATTTGTTCTTTTTATTCTCAGCAGGTACTGATCACACCCGTGTGTTACCGGGGCCCAAAAGGGGAGCAAAGAATAGTAACACTGTTCCCTTCCATGCATGTCGTAGAAAGCGACTAAGGAGGGTTGGGCATGGGGCTGGTTACCCCATCCTGTAAAAAATTTAAACCACAAAAAACTTCAACAAACATGAACAAGTCAATTAAGGAAAATAAAACAGAGCCATCCAAGACAGGGGAAGGTCCTCTCGCAGGGAGGCGTATGATGCAACACAGAGAAAGCCAAAAGGAGTCTGTGTTACTGACTAGCCTTCTTTCTTCTAGGAGAACTTCCAGATTTGGCACCAGGAATGTTCGGACATTAAACAAACAAGGGAAAGTGGCACAAGTAGCAGCAGAAATGAGGGAATATAAAATCAAGGTTCTGGGAATGTGTGAAACAAAGTGGAAGGGGGTAGACAAGAAGAAACTCATCACAGGTGAATTGGTGCTGTCCTCAGGACATGAAGATGAAAGTTCACACCACAGTGAAGGGGTAGCTCTTATGATATCTGAAGAAGCACAGAAAGCACTCATTGAATGGGAAGCTGTTGTACCCAGAATAATAACAGCTACTTTTAAAACAGCTAAAAAGAAAATAAATGTAAATGTCATCCAATGTTATGCACCAACTAATGACAAAGAAGAGTCTGTGAAAGAAGCATTTTATACTAGACTACAGGAAGTTGTGGAAAAAGTAAAAAGAAGAGACATCACAATTTTGATGGGTGACATGAATGCAAAGATAGGTACAGTCAACACCGGCTTTGAAGAAGTCATGGGAAAACATGGGCTAGGAATAATGAAAGAAAATGGGGAACTATTCTCAAACTTCTGTGCTTTAAATCAACTGGCTATAGGAGGAAGCATGTTTCCACATAAGAGAATACATAAGGCAACATGGATATCACCAGACCATAGAACAGAAAATCAGATTGATCATATATGCATAAACAAGAAGTTTAGATCATCATTGCAGGATGTAAAGGTATATAGAGGAGCAGATGTGGCATCAGATCACCACCTTCTGATAGCCAAAGTAAAAATGAAACTCAAGAGATATGCACCAATGCAAAATATAGACAACAATTTAATGTAGGACATCTAAGAAATCAAGAAACGAGACAAATTTGTGGTCACAATATTCAACAAATTCCAAGTGCTCCAACAGCTGGAAGATGTAGAGAATACAGAAGACTATTGGCAGCAAATCAAAACTGTATGGAATGAGACATGTGAAGACATACTGGGGAAAAGGGAACGACAACAAAAAGCATGGATAACAACAGAAACCATCAATAAGATAAAAGACAGAAAAAACAAGAAAGCAGATTTAAACACAAGCAAAACCAGAAGTTCCAAAGCCAAGGCTCAAGAAGTGTACACAGAAGCAAACAAAGAAGTAAAAAGAAGTATCAAAAGAGACAAGAGGAAGTATATTGAGGAGTTGGCAAGAGAGGCAGAAGATGCTGCAGCCAAAGGAAATATGAGAGAACTGTATAGCAGCACAAAGAAGCTAACAGGGAAATACAAGCAAACAAGTTGCCTCATAAAAGACAAGAATGGAAAACTGCTCAGCAATATACAAGAGCAAATGAAGAGGTCACCCGTGTGTTACCGGGGCCCGAAAGGGGAGCAAAGAATAGTAACACTGTCCCCTACCAAGCATGTCGTAAAAAGCGACTCCTGTAAAAAAAATTTAAACCACAAAAAACTTCAACAAATATGGACAAGTCAAATAAAGAAAATAAAACACAGCCATCCAAGACAGGGGAAGGTCCTCTCGCGGGGAGGCGTATGATGCAACACAGAGAAAGCCGAAAGGAGTCTGTGTTGCTGACTAACCTTCTTTCTTCTAGGAGAACTTCCAGATTTGGCACCTGGAATGTTCGGACATTAAACGAACAAGGGAAAGTGGCGCAAGTAGCAGCAGAAATGAGGGAATACAAAATCGAGGTTCTGGGAATGTGTGAAACAAAGTGGAAAGGGGTAGACAGGAAGAAACTCATCACAGGTGAATTGGTGCTGTCCTCAGGACATGAAGACGAAAGTTCACACCACAGTGAAGGGGTAGCTCTTATGTTATCTAAAGAAGCACAGAAAGCACTAATTGAATGGGAAGCTGTTGGACCCAGAATAATAACAGCTTCTTTCAAAACAGCTAAAAAGAAAATTCATGTAAATGTCATCCAATGTTATGCACCAACTAATGACAAAGAAGAGTCTGTGAAAGAAGCATTTTATACTAAACTACAAGAAATTATGGATAAAGTAAAAAGAAGAGACATCACAATTTTGATGGGTGACATGAATGCAAAGATAGGTACAGTCAACACTGGATTTGAAGAAGTCATGGGAAAACATGGGCTAGGAGTAATGAATGAAAATGGAGAGCTATTCGCAAACTTCTGTGCTTCATATCAACTGGCTATAGGAGGAAGCATGTTTCCACATAAGAGAATACACAAGGCAACATGGATATCACCAGACCATAGAACAGAAAATCAGATTGATCATATATGCATAAACAAGAAGTTTAGATCATCATTGCAGGATGTAAAGGTATATAGAGGAGCAGATGTGGCATCAGACCACCATCTTCTGATAGCCAAAGTAAAAATGAAACTCAAGAGATATGCACCAATGCAAAATTATAGACAACAGTTTAATGTAGGACAGCTAAGAAATCAAGAAACAAGAGACAAATTTGCGGTCACAGTATCCAACAAATTCCAAGTGCTCCAACAGCTGGAAGATGTAGAGAATACAGAAAACTATTGGCAGCAGGTCAAAACAGTATGGAAGGAGACATGTGAAGAAATACTGGGGAAAAGGGAAAGACAACAAAAAGCATGGATAACAACAGAAACCATCAATAAGATAAAAGACAGAAAAACAAGAAAGCAGAGTTAAACACAAGAAAAACTAGAAGCTCCAAAGCCAATGCTCAAGAAGTGTACACAGAAGCAAACAAAGAAGTAAAAAGAAGTATCAAAAGAGACAAGAGGAAGTATATTGAGGAGTTGGCAAGAGAGGCAGAAGATGCTGCAACCAAAGGAAATATGAGAGAACTGTATAGCAGCACAAAGAAGCTAACAGGGAAATACAAGCAAACAAGTTGCCTCATAAAAGACAAGAATGGGAAACTGCTCAGCAATATACAAGAGCAAATGAAGAGGTGGACAGAATATTTTGGGGACCTTCTCAATAGACCAGCTCCACAAAACCCGCCGGACATCCAGCCAGCAGAAGAAGAGCTACAAATTAACGGTGAAAGACCAACGAAGGAAGAAATAAAGAAAGCCATAAAGCTTCTAAGAGAGGGAAAAGCGTCGGGACCTGATGGCATTCCAGCAGAGGCCATCAAAGCAGATATCGACACGGCTACAGAGATGTTATATAAATTACTTGGTAAAGTCTGGGAAAAGGAAGAGATACCAGCAGAATGGAAGGAAGGATATCTGGTTAAGTTGCCTAAGAAGGGAAATTTACAAGAGTGCACAAATTATAGAGGAATAATGTTACTATCAGTGCCAGGAAAAGTATTAAACAGGATTATCCTTGAGAGATTAAAAGAGTCCATAGACAAGAAACTGAGAGATGAACAAGCAGGTTTTCGACAAAACAGATCATGTACAGACCAGATAGCCACTTTGAGAATAATAGTTGAACAAAGTCTGGAATGGAATTCACCACTATACATCGGATTTGTGGACTACGAAAAGGCATTTGACAGTGTAGACAGAGAATCACTTTGGAAATTGATGAGGCATTATGGAGTTCCCCTGAAGATCATTAATTTAATAAAGAAAACATATGAAGACATGACATGCAGAGTTCTTCACGAAGGACAGCTAACAGAACCGTTTGGGATAAGAACAGGAGTGCGACAGGGATGCCTCTTGTCTCTATTTCTTTTCTTGCTGGCAATAGATTGGGTTATGAGATCATCGACAACACACAACAGAAATGGAATCCAGTGGACTCTGACTAAGCAGTTGGATGATCTGGATTTTGCTGATGACTTGGCTCTTCTGTCCCATAACCGTAATCAGATGCAGGACAAATTGAAAACACTCGATGAGAGGTCACAGCAATTGGGTCTGAAAATACACAGGGAAAAGACAAAAATAATGAGAATAAATGCAGGTAATGATAACAGGGTTGAACTTGAAGAAACACCAATTCAAGATGTAGAATCATACACATATCTTGGCAGTAATATAGACAAAGTTGGAGGGACAGACAGCGATATCAAAATAAGAATACAAAAGGCAAGAGGAGCTTTCATTGCATTGGGAAATATATGGAGATCAAGAGAAATCGGATCCAACATGAAAATAAGAATCTTCAACTCAAATGTGAAGTCAGTCCTATTGTATGGCTCTGAGACATGGAGAACAACAAAGACAACAACCAAAAAGCTACAGACTTTCATAAATGGGTGCTTGCGTAAAATAGAGGGATTAAAATGGTATGACAAGGTTACCAACGTGGAACTGATGACAAGAACTAGACAAGTGCCAGTGGAACAAGAGATGAGAAGAAGACGATGGCGATGGATAGGACACACACTGAGGAAACCTGTTGATAGCATTACAAGGCAGTCCTTGTTCTGGAACCCCCAGGGCAAGAGAGGCAGAGGAAGACCAAGAAGTACATGGAGAAGAGAGTTGGAAACAGAGGTGAAAATGATGAAGAGAACATGGAAAGAACTTGAGATGATGGCACAGGACAGGAGGACTTGGCATGTGTTTGTTGAAGGCCTATGCTCCTTTGGGAGTGGAGGGTTATGAATGAAATGAAGAGGTGGACAGAATATTTTGAGGACCTCAATAGACCAGCTCCACAAAACCCCCCCCCGGACATCCAGCCAGCAGAAGAAGAGCTACAAATTAATGGTGAAAGACCAACGAAAGAAGAAATAAAGAAAGCCATAAAGCTTCTAAGAGATGGAAAAGCGGCTGGACCTGATGGCATTCCAGCAGAGGCCATCAAAGCAGATATGGACACTGCTACAGAGATGTTATATAAATTACTTGGTAAAGTCTGGGAAAAGGAAGAGATACCAGCAGAATGGAAGGAAGGATATCTGGTTAAGTTGCCTAAGAAGGGAAATTTACAAGAATGCACACATTATAGAGGAATAATGTTACTATTAGTGCCAGGTAAAGTATTAAACAGGATTATCTTTGAGAGATTAAAGAGTCCATAGACAAGAAACTGAGAGATGAACAAGCAGGTTTTCGACAAAACAGATCATGTACAGACCAGATAGCCACTTTGAGAATAATAGTTGAACAAAGTCTGGAATGGAATTCACCACTATACATCGGATTTGTGGACTACGAAAAGGCATTTGACAGTGTAGACAGAGAATCACTTTGGAAATTGATGGGGCATTATGGAGTTCCCCTGAATATCATTAATTTAATAAAGAAAACATATGAAGACATGACATGCAGAGTTCTTTACGAAGGACAGCTTACAGAACCATTTGGGATAAGAACAGGAGTGCAACAGGGATGCCTCTTGTCTCCATTTCTGTTCTTACTAGCAATAGACTGGGTAATGAGATCATCGACAACACAAAACAGAAATGGAATCCAGTGGACTCTGACTAAGCAGTTGGATGATCTGGATTTTGCGGGTGACTTGGCTCTTCTGTCCCACAACCGTAATCAGATGCAAGACAAATTGAAAACACTAGATGAGAGGTCACAGCAATTGGGTCTGAAATACACAGGGAAAAGACAAAAATAATGAGAATAAATGCAAGTAATGATAACAGGGTTGAACTTGAAGAAATACCAATACAAGATGTAGAATCGTACACATATCTTGGCAGCAATATAGACAAAGTTGGAGGGACAGATCAAACTAAGAATACAAAAAGCAAGAGGAGCTTTCATTGCATTGGGAAGTATATGGAGATCAAGAGAAATCGGATCCAACACGAAAATAAGAATCTTCAACTCAAATGTGAAGTCAGTCCTATTGTATGGCTCTGATGCTCCAATTGGGAGTGGTTTACTGTGGTTTCCCTCTCCAGACACTCTCTTTTAGCTTTAGCACCATAATGCGCTCCAAGACAAAGTTCCATCCCTTGGTGCTACCCTTTTGGTTTTTAGCCTTAATACAACCAACACAAAGTTCCATCCCTTGGTGCTACCCTTTTGGTTTTTAGCCTTAATACAACCAACACCCGCTTTAGCTCTTTCGGTTTTGAGGACTCCACTGTAGAGCAGCATGTCACCATCAAGATCTATAACTCCTTGTCCCTTTTTCTTCATTTCCTTCAGAACCAGGATTTCAAATTTTGCTATCCTCATCTCCTCCACCAGCTCCTCTTCTTTCCCATTTATGCTTCTTATGTTCCATGATCCATGAATTATAGTCTGTGCCAGTTCATTACCTTTTAAGATCAGTGCTGTTTTCTCTCTTGCATTACTTATAATCGGGTTTTAAGGCAAACAGGTGATTGACCTGTTGTGCCTTTGCAGGGTGGAGGGGCTGCCACCTTATGGCCTCCATGCATGTCGCCCTCTTTCTTTTTCAGTACCGACCTAGGCAGAGATGTGTTCTAATAACTAACTACAGTACTAAGAGTTATCCTGACTGCATGAAATACTGTTCTGTAATTTTAGTGAGCTTGAGTTCACTCATTCATTACCTTGGCCTTTGTTTAGCAAGCTCATTTTCTCATTTCTTGTTGTTTGGTAGATATTGTGGACGTACACAGAAACAAGTAATAGAGTATGTCAGAGAAAACATTGGCAAACGACCTCATTTTGAGAGGTAAGTTGCAATCTAAGTGTTCGACTTTAATTCTTTTGGATACCATAGATTTGGAACTCATTAGTTCCATTATGTATTTAGTACCTGTAGTAAAGTTGGAGATAGACAGATCACCAGTAGTAAAATTGGAGATTAGGTCAAATCAGCTAGTATACCACGCAGTCGTCACAGTTGGCTGTAATTGTGTCCAACATTTACTATCTCTTGCCTACTCTGTTCAGCTATTTCCTATCTCTTAAAGTTGAAGATAACAGAAGTGCCTCTATTTTCTATCAGTCCTAAAGTCGGAGATCTTACCCCAGGTCTATGAAGAAGCAAGAAAGAATATGACCCCCTGCATGTGATAAGATATGACCAGTGTCATCTTCTATAACTAATTTATACAGAAACTACCACAGCAAGAGCACTTGATGTGCTTATGTTCTGTTGCTAAAAAAAACATGGTATGCTACCAGGAATATTTGTCCAAACTTAAGACCTTCACATAATTCATATAAAATGTCCAAAAGAAATTGCAAACACAGGCCAAGTTAAATAACCAGACTAACTCAATCATCTTGTGCTAAGACAGAAAGTCTAGAAAAAGTATTTTTTTTTTCTGGAAATAACAAATCTAACTTAACACATTAACTACCGCAAGCTGCTGTCAGCGGCTCACAAAATAATCACATTCGGACCGCAAGCCGCTCAGAGCGCCAATCTAATTTTAGAAATAAAACGAATGAAAAATGTACTGAAACACTCTCTGATCTGGTTCGAGATTTTAAGTTGCCACCGGAAAACAAATTCCCAAAGCATGGTTGTTGTAGAACACTGGAAAATTGATATTATGTTCATATTTTTCAGCGTTTTGGGTTAGTTACCAAATCATGTAAAACTGTTTACCATGGCAACTAGTGATAGGACTACAAAAAATGCGTGTACATCTCGTCTAATGGCTGATAGACTGATAGATCTAGCGACGAGGACAAGAGTGAAAACGGTGTGCACATTGATTGAAATTGTGATTTTGATAGAGATGGGGCGCAAGCAGTTATAATTGTGAAAATATTGCAAGTCCTCGGCCATCGGAAGGCCAACAACCTCTATTAGTTAAATAGCAATCTTTAAAATGACCTCTATTAGAGTCTTTATATAATGAGAATTAAAAAATATAACAAATAGAGAGTGACTTTTCAGTCGCCTAGTATTAAGAAAATAAAGGTAAAGGATCCTGTTACATGCCCATTGAGGTATATTGGGAATATGGTGTTAGGCCCATATTTTGTTGCCCATACGGCATACTAGGGGCGATGTGGTCAGCATCACGCAGACCACTTTAACCTTCCCAAAGTTACTGTAGTACCTAATTCATGAGGTTGGGTCAACCCCAGAGCTGTTTGTGGTCTAAAAAATCCCACCTCAACTAGGGATCGAACCGTGGGCCACGGAGCTGGGAAACCAGTTCACTAAGCACTGCACTACCGTGGCTCTGTTATGAAAATAAGTCTGTGGTTTATTTGATAATGTGAAATTTGCTTATATGAGTTATATTATTAAAATCAGTTTGAGGTTTATCTGATGTCATATTACTTGTTATGAGTTGTAGTACTGTTGCGGGGGGGGGGGGGGGGATCTCTATGACTTCAGTTGTCGTTGTTGAATTGTCCCAATTCCGCTGCGGTCGGAAATTTAGCCCAGCGGATTGTTGAAAGCTTGATAGTCAGTCGCGGTAACCTGGTTTACAGTTCATTATTTTTAGAGCATCGTGCCTTTGATGTTAAGTACGCGAATGTGGGTTTAAATTACCTTGAGACCATGATAGTGATAATTGAATTCCCAAATGTTCATAGACTGGATAAGTCATGGCTAGAGTCCAAACAAACAATTTATTATACATTCTGTAGACATCGTACGTTGATCATGAATTACATCACAAATATAAATTAGAATCCTATGTTGACTTAGCTGTCTTGCATATCAGTCCTTTGTCTCGTACATATGAATTACTGTAGGCAGAACGACATAACTATATGCACGCGTGGTTGGAAAATCCAACGACCGACAGTGAGATTATGCGTCTGGCACTAGTATAACTAAAACGGACTGTTAATTCATCTCGACAAGGTTTAGTCAATTACTAACCTGTAACTTCATCTTTCTTCATCATAACAGTGGACTGACCCATGTCCATAAGAAAATACAATATAACCGTGTGGCATTCCATGCCCGACACTATAAGAATATAAAGACACGTCTTCTCCGTTTGACGGTCATTTGAGAAAGGGTCCCGTCTCTTGGTCACCGTGCGTGACTACCAACGCTGAAACGTCACAGCGTTCACTAGACTAATAATACTTTTACATTACATTACATTAAACGTTGTAACCCCTAAAATCGCGTGCTGCTAACCTCTAGCAGACAATGCCAATTAATCTACCGTAACAATTCCCTGTCCACCGGGGGGAAAAAAATCTATTAGATAGATTTTTTTTTTTTTTTAAACCCTATCTGAATGAATATCAAAAAATTTAACAATATCAAAAAATTTAACCAAAAATGCGGCATATGGCCTACGATGTTCTGTCTAGAACAAATGTCGTGGTCATGTCGACTAACTAACAGTCATCTAATATATTAATGATCATATTATACATAAATGTTATACATAAATTTTATATGAACTAAAGAGAATGGCTAATGTTGATATCTAATTAAATAATTAATTAACTTAAAATATGTCGCAATGAAATGTCACGTCAGACTAATCTAAAGAGTTAAAATTAAACTAATTAATTATATTGAGTGTGTAATAAGAATAAAGTTGTTGAAAATCTAATGTAAGAAAAATGAAAGGATATGTTAAGGAGAGAAATAAATAAATGAAGAATAAAGTAGCGAAAAAAATAATGTATAAATTTAACTTAGTTATGTGTGTTGGACATTAATTAAGTTTAGTATTAAGTTGTTAATACCTATCTAAATTAACTAATTTAAACAATAATATAGTATGTAATGTATCAACCTAATTATTAACTATATAATATAATAGTTACATACAATAACATTATATAAGAATCATGCGAGTTCTTATTTTTTTCTTTCTTTCATTTTTTTCCAAATTTCATTTTTTTTTTTCATATTTATCTCACTTTTCATTTTAATTTCCATTATTTTAACGTACTTAATTAAAATTAATTAAAGTTGGATATGATGATCCATCCGTAGTCTTGATCCTTGGGAATTCTGATTAGAAAAAATGTTTATGTGTTTCAGTTCATAAGTATCGACGTTATTGATAATAGTTCATGTCGCATACTGAGTTACTTTGATAGTGTTTTCTATTATTTTCACTTGATGCACGGAAATGTGTCCAATAGTTTTATCATGAATGGATATAAAGCAAAGTCCTGGCGTAAATACGAACATAGAGTCAATTGATTTCGTTCATTTCATATATAATATTTCTTTAGTAAACAGATACGTGTATTGTAGGCAATAGTTCATGTCTATGTAGAACAGCCATTATAGTGCTATGTCTCTTGAGTAAGTATCTGTGACGTTACTATAGTTCAGGACTCGACATCAGTAGGATTTCGAGACAGAGTATCTGCCAAGACGTTATCTGTTCCTGTGATGTACTCGATTGAGAAGTCAAAAGGTTGAAGGAGAACAGAGAATCTGGTCAGTTTCGGGCTCTTATGATTGCCCAGATGACAGATAAGAGCTCCCTATCGACTGTGGAGTACTTGACTTCTGGTGGCTTAAGTTTGCGTGAGACGTACAGTGTTTGATGAAGGACATCGTCATATATTGGAGCAAACATGCGCCAATTCCGTAATTACTCGCATCTATAAGGAGGATAAACTTTTTGGAAGCATCAGGTAGTCTCAAAATAGGTGGATGTGAAAATATATCAATTATTCACCGAAATATTCTAATAAACTTACCAGTCCATGTCACCTTCACTGGCATGTCCTTTTTTTTAACAACGATGATAAAACAGCCGTGATATATGACAAATAAACCTATGCTGTATGGGGCTGAGCATAGTTAATACCAATAACGATATTACTGTTTATTGTAGGCATGGTAAAACACAAATAAGACGAAAATACGAAGTGTTATTGTAGATAAGACAAAACAAGTGTCACCTAATAGACAAGCCTACAAGATCTAAGTCATACAAGAATAAATGACCAGTAAAGAAAAGAAATGATGACTGACTAGTGCTGAGTCATCAAAGATGTGACGAACAGTGTTACCGTAACCTGTTATATGCGTGACGCAGAATCAGGTACTAATTTCAATCTCAAAGAATGGTGGTGAAAATAAACCCCATTGTCAAGCTCGATAACCTTTCGAGCATCTCTATTGTTACGAAGTGTAACCAGAGCTTCACCATACCTGTTATTGGTAGGTGGTAACAGACGCACGAACCTAACGTCTGCCGTGCATTGAAAAAAATTGCCAAGTGTCTGCCATGTAGTACCTTGTGGCAGATTGCTAACTAATACGGTACGAGAATATGTACCCTTCCCAATATAAGTAGGACCATTGTCCCTAATATGAGAAAAAAATTGATGTGCAACATGAGTTAATTGAGGTACCTTGCCATGTATGTCCCTCATATAAGTATTATTCTTTCCATAGACTGGAATAGTATGTTGGACCTGAGTATAATGACCCTTACCCTGTAGTAATGTATTTGTAGCACGTGTAGTCGTAGAAGGATCACAAGAACGACCTACATTCTTTTGTTTAAATGTGCTGGTATTAATTTTATTAGGTATCTTTCCGTTATTATTAACTCCAACATTATTTTTCACCATCTTATTCTTCTTAGTACTCTTCTTTGTAATGTCGACATCATCAACAATTTTCTTTGGATCAGTTGTAGCCTGATCCTGTCTCCAACATCTATTTTCCGAATTGGCAGTAGTATCCTGACGAAGAAAAGTATATCTCCCTCGAAATGATCTTCTAATCACCACTGGGTGTATTGATACCTTAGTATCAGTTTTCGTACTTGAGTCATGTCGTAAAGTACGATTATTCCCTTTATTGTTCATCAATATTTTTTTACCTGCCAGTACGTCTAGTAGACAATCAATCCTCATTCTTAGTTTATTATTTTCAGAAGTTAGGAATGTAATCTCCTGCCTCTGCTTCTTATTTAACTTATCTAAGTTAAATGTTATCTGCTTCTCACTAGCAAATGTGTTCACTGCCGTAGCAAGATCGTAAATTTGTTGTTGTGTCTCATTTTCCAATTCTGTATATCTATCTTTCTCCTTCAGGAGTAACGCTTCTAATGTCGTCATCCTGTTATCAATGAGACAATCATCAGTCATGGTGGAAACAGAAACACTAATACCTGATTCTGTATTCCCTTCTTCGTTTTCTGATTGCACTTCATCCATTAAATACCTACAAGTCTCATTATATCCATGGGAATTAACCATAAGTGTCTTATTATCTTCACGCAATAATGCCAAGTCCTGCGTGACAGATTTCCCGTTACCTATCTGGTCATTCAGTATCAGTTTCACTGAAGTTACATCGTCATCACACTTTTGTTCCTGTCTAAGACAAAAGTCATAAATTTTATCATTATATGAATGACATACATCCAAAATATTATTGTCATCAAATGATATACTCCCAATTTCCCATTTTTCTATATCAATCTTTGTCTTCATACCCCTGTAATTGCTTATATTGTTCCGCATCATAGTAGATGGAACCTAACTGTATATCATCAGTGAGAATCAACTCACATTGAATGGCCTGGTCTGCATGACTATCGGCTCTTAACGCAGTATCAATCTTATTATCCGCTGTTTTCTTTACTTCCTAAATTAATTGCAATCTAGCTACTTCTGACATAAGTTCTTGAATCTTAGCCCACTGTGTGTGAGTTTCCAGCTTTAAGGCTGCGGCATTATCTTGCAAATTTTTCAATTTAAGTTTGTCAGCCTCAAGTTCCAATGATTTATTGGTTTCCATTGTGGATTCTAACGAGGTCCTAGAATTTGCAAGCTCCACTTCCAGTATTCTCAATTTTGAATTATCATTATTGTTCTGACGTTTTAGTAAACTCGCCTCATTTCGCAAGTCATTTATAGACTTTTCTTGACTGGCAATAATCTCCAATAATTCTTCTTCTCTTTTCTCATCAATGGTTTCTAAACTTGTCATTCCTTTCTGCTTATTCCATGTGTTGTGCGTTTGTTGATCATAATCATTGTCGCCTAGAATAGCATTATGAATGTTATTCATTATGACACCATGTTGGACATGTACGTACCGTTCCACAAAAGTACGAAATACTCCACCTAGTAATTCTGCTATGTCCCTAGCTATAATCATATGTGGGACAGAATGAAAATTAACATCCACAAAATCTGCTAAATCGGATGCCGTACGATATAAAAATTTATCTAATACCAAATCTTCAAGGTCTGGGCCCTGAAAACCACCATTCCTACTTTCTTGGAGGAGATCCCCCAACATAGACCCTATGTACGACGTAGACGTTTTATCTACTTTTCTAACATTGACAAAATTGTCTTGAACCGCTATGTTGTTTTGAACATCCGCCTGTACCCTTGAGACATTATGTAAGTCAGTAGTATGCTTTATATTTTGTAAATTCTGGAACTTGAACTCGTCTAAACAATGTAGCAATTTCTCATCCTGAATTACCCCTTCTTGGGTATTATCTTTTAATATCAATAATGAACCCTCAGATTTAGGCGTATGACTCTGAGACATATGTGTACAATCTGTACTTAAAATGGAATTAACACTATCCAACTTACTATCTACATTGTCCACCTCTCGTATCTCCTCATTTACATCCACCAACTTCTGTTGTATTTTATTCTCTAATTCACGTATCCTCTTCTGTAGCTCCTCTAATTTTGCCTGACGTTCTTCTTCTAAAACCTCAATACGACTTATTTCTGCTTCAATTTCTTCATCACTATACCTCAAATTATTTATAGCCGAGTGTATCCTAATATATGATCTTAAATGGTTACCTTCCATACCAAGTTCCCGTCCGTTCACTATAAGTTGCTCTAAAGTTAACATGGTAAATATATATATCTATGACTCTCTTAGTCTATCAACTCATAGATGCAATAAAGTATGGTTAATCAATATAATCAACCACAATATTCTAGTACTATTAGTTGTAAGTAATTTGTGATCTATAATAATCAACAATAAAATCTAGGTAGTTATTGTACTTATTGAACGTATGAATAGTCAATATAAGAAATTGCAATATCCCTGTACTGTTATTTATAAGTTCCACAAATCTATAATATTTTGTAAAAATATTATATATACCCACTAATATCTATCATAAATAGTTATGATAGTTAGTTATCTAAGGTGCTGAAATTATATCATGCACTTAATGTTAGTATTCAATAATTATGGGTATTATCCCTAAATAATTAGGTTATATAATTGTTACAGAGTAAATATTATCAAGGGGAAGTGATCTTGTAAATGTTAAGCAAATAGATTCGATTACGGGTTATGTTGCTTGATTAAGCTGATGTTAAGTTAAAATTGTATTAGGGGAATTTCCTCGTGTGATCGAGAAGTTTCCAAGTGGCGAACACTGGTCAGTTCAAATCGCGGAGATGTTTTTTTTCTGTGAACTGTCTTGAGCTGTGAGTAAGCTCGTGTGACTAGCCCATGCAATTATCGAGACTGAGTTGTGTTTTTTAAACAACCGAGTCTCGTGTCTTTTTTGGCGGGTCTAGTGTGTGAACTAATTGCAGTCTGTTTTTGGGTACCGACGGGAGAGGTCGGTTCTACAGTGTGTGTTTTGAGAATGCCTGCGCAGTGCAAAAGTTATAAAGGCCATATTATTTGTGTAGGCCTATAATTTCTGAATTTATTGGAGAATTGTGTTTGTGAGTATTTTTGATGAGGTAAGGATCCAGGACATTTGTTTGAATATATAAATGTCAAGATGAGTGAAGGCGAGATTACTGCAGATTGCCAGGGAGTGCAGTCTTGCGAGAAATTGTCGAAAGTATTCACCATTGATGTAGTTAGCACGGCGAGGATGATGTCCGTTGGCTAACCGGATCGATATGATATTTGAGGAGGCAATCGTTATCATTGAGAGGATCCACACATACATTAAAGCGCCAAGGTTGAGAGCGTCTTTGATGAAGCATATTTGAGAGGCCATCGTTATCATTGAGAGGATCCACACATACATTAAAGCGCCAAGGTTGAGAGCGTCTTTGATGAGGCATATTTGAGGAATTTATTATTGCCAGCACGGCGAGGATAAACCGTTGCTGGGAAAAAGGATCCATTGTCTAGTTATTATAATGCTGATGTTGGAAGCATCGCTGGAGAGGCCATTTATTATTTACATTAGAGCGCCAATGTTGAGAGCGTCTTTGATGAGGCATATTTGAGGAATTCATTATATAAGCACGGTGATGCCGACCGTTGCTGAGAGGATCCAGTATTAATATTATTATATTAGCACGGGGATGCCGACCGTTGCTGAGAGAACAGTAGTAATATTATATAGCGCTCATGATTATGAGAAGTGGAGATGTGACTGGAGTACTGTATTATTGTATTGCTATGACTTGTACTTAATTGTGACTGTGTATTCTGTGTATTTCATGAACGTGTTGTGGTGTAAATAAACGTTATTAACAGTACACCTGCCGTTACACCATTCCATGCCTCTGATGTGTGTATCTGTGGCGTGTGAATGCACCACGCACACTCACTACAACATTTAACACGGTAGGAGAACAGTAGGCGTGACGGTAGTCACGCATGACCATAAATAGCCATTAAACTATCATGAGAGTAATTATCACTGATGTCAACCACTAAATAGTAACAGTGGTGGTTTTCAGTTTAGAAGGAGCTTACACCTACGTATTCGCGTAAATAGCCTGGGTGGCGGAAATCTAGGTCAACAAACAGAATGAATTTAATAGTAGGATCTCGTGTGAAGCAGTGGTATGTTTAGTCTTTCAGAATTTGATATTTTGACATTCGCGTGATATAAGAAACTGTTCTGCTCTGTGTGGGCGTATGAACAGTGTAACCATTAAGGTAATACCCATCACCATTTATTCAATCTCCAAGACCAGTCAGTCAGTGCTAATATTATAATGATAAAGAATCAACTTCAGATCTTTACAGTGGGGGGCCATTTTATTTAACGGAATAAACCCACGGAGTTCGCGTGATAGGAAAGCCTTGTGTAGGCGTGGCTTATGTATCCTCACATTGTGTCATGGTCCTCGACCTAGTTGGTTAACTGTGTCCAACACGGTAGAACATTACAATGGGAAGTTGACAGTTTTGGTAGACAGTCAAGTTTAACTAAATGTGAAGTGTTTTGAAGAGTCGTTTGCAGATTATCTCAAGTCAAAAATCACGGAGGTTGCTGTGCTGCGTTTCCTGTATGCTGTACGGGCTGATGCTGTGTTGAGCGTATTCTACACTTTGGCAAGAACCTGAAGAGATGAAAATCTAGTTGTATACCTTTCTGCGCTGGAACGGTTTTATCTGCAGAACTTTGTGATATCTGGTGTGTCGGCGGAAGGGACAGAAGAATATTAAGATAAGTGATTTTGTTCTGTGTAGATTGTGTCACTTTTCTGCATTTCAGCAAGTCTGCCTATACTATCCATCACTTATTCTGTTGATAATTGTCATTGTGTTTCGATAATTATATCGATTGATGAAGAATATGTTGATGCATAGATAATGTATGTTATATATAGGTACTATAACAGGAGTTGGTGTACAGTAATTAAGAAATAATTGCAATTTCTTAAAAAGATAATTGGCTTGGTGAGGTGAAAGTTTAATTAATACATATATAGTTGTCTAAGTAAGTAAGTCACTATGGACTATAATACAGATCCTGAGGAAAAAAAATACCGTGAACTATTAGGATTTGGAGACCGTGAGCTGACTGAGTCTGAAATAAATAGATTGATATATGAAAAGCTAATTCATGAATGTGATGAGAGGATTGAGAAAAGGATGCTAGAAGAGAAGAAGCAACTGGACATAAAACAGAGTACCCTAGAGCAAAGGGAAAGTGTCATAGAATGTACTGCTGAAGTAAGGGAGTTACATGAAAAAGTCTCTAAACTTACAGATGATTTAGGCAAATCAAACTCAGAACTTGCTAGTACCCAAACAGCATTGAGTGTAGCATTGTGTAAAATCAAAGAGCTGGAAACTCAGATTAAGGATAACAATAGTGAAGTTAGAAACCTAACTCAGGAACTTCAAGAAAGGAGAGAGATGTATGAGAAATTCAAAATTGAGAGTAATGAACATGAGCAAACTTATATAGAAATGCTTTATGAGGTGATGAATGATAAGATGATTCTCAGTGATCAAATTAAGGACATGAATATTGTACCCCTTAAGAAGAATGATGAGATTATGTATAATAACAATGATGATATTAAGATTCAGTCTCCACAGCTGGAGTTGACTCAGTTGAGGTCAAATAAAGAGCAGTATGAGACAGAGACATTGTTAGAATTAACAGCTGAGAGAGAGAAGGTCGCTAAGATTAAAAATTTGCTAGCAGAGGAAAGCTGCAAGGTTTTAAGAGTTGAGAGGTTAAACAAGAAATTAAGTGCATATATTTCACTTAGAGATATTCAAATTTCAGAAGCCAGAGTGAGATTGGATGGTCTACTTGACATTCTCTTAAAGAAAAAAAGGTGGTCTTCTGTCAGTGTTGACAGTGAAAGACATAAAGCAGATTCTAAAGTTAAGAATAGTGGACAGAAATCTTTCCGAGGGAAATATAACTTTCAACGCAATACCAATGATTTTAGCGATATTCGTTCCTGGCGGCAAGCTAGCAAAGGAAAATCTACAGTATTAGATAACCCTGTGGATAACAAAAGAAACAATAATAAATTTGAATTTAAATTGTTAAAAACAAACAAGGTATTAAGTGAGAACCCTGATGGCTTGATAGCAGTGAAAAAAGATAGAACTACTTATTCCAGGAGGGAAACATATTTGGTGAAAAACAATAAAGATATGGTTAAATCTTTCGGTCATACCCAGTCAAGTCAGTGTGACCCATTTCTTAAACACACTGCCACAAACAAGGATAAAAATACTTTTGATAGGAGATATAACCCTGAGGTTAAAATGTACCAAGGGATTTCTTCATATAGTAATGTTTCTTTGCCTAAAAACAAGAAACAATTTGACAGATCACAACTTCGTGATTCTGAGAGTATAAGAAATTGTAATGGAAATAAATATGTGAAAGTTTGTCAATCTGGTAATAAATTTGTTGATAAAAAGCCATTTCTATCTGGTAGATATTTTTATCCAAGAGGAAATGCTAATCGTAATTATGCTAACTGGGATGTGAAACAGTACAACTGTGTCAATAGAACAAATAACAATGTTCTTAACAGCAATTATAGAAATTGTAACAAGGTTAGCCGTACTCCACATGAGAGCAAGGTTGTTTACAAGCAAAGTAACAACACTGTTGATTGTCACTAGTGGTGTCGAAAGGTCATCTCGTTCTTGTGAACGTAGTAATTTTTTTCAGGCTACAACAAGGATGAACTTTCGTTATGGTCAAGTGATCGTTAAGCCTTCTGTGATGTTTACATCGTGTAAGGAGGACTTGTTGAGGTGTGTGAAAAGGGGCCAAGACTCTACCCTACCTCAAGGAATAGGTAAACGTGAAAGTTGATTTTCCGTTTTTCCTTATTAGATCTAACAGATGATTAATAGAAATTTTCATTTGTATTGTCTCGTAGCGTGCGACGTTGTGATGAGTTGGCGCACTTGTTGACATTATTCGTGAAGAATGTGGATTATTTATCAAGCAGAACCTATTAGCGTCTCGCTATACATCTGACGAGTCACTTTTTGAAGGATCAAGAATTAATGACGGATTGACGGGAATATTTTTTTTTTTACAGCTGATTTATTTTTTAGAATAGTACATGTTATTGTATTCTGTGGATAATATATCAT
>JAMPIV010010222.1:0-154726 GCA_024509875.1 Oreohelix idahoensis | reverse complement strand
CCTAGCAGAGAAGGCCCAACCGGATTTCTCACCATGGATTACAGACCCATTAGTGAAGACAATGGCATCAAGAAAAAACATAAAGAAAGATATCTGATCAAGTTATCCTATATGAAATATACAGGCGTTCACAAATTACAGAGCAATAAAGTTTATATCAAATACCAGCAGAAGGAAGGAAGGTTATCTGGTCAAGCTGCTTACGATTTACAAGAGCACACACATTACATAGGAACAATATTACAATCAGTGCCATGAAAAATATTAAACAGGATCATCTTTGAGAGATTAAAAGAGTCCATAGATACACAGCTGAGAGATAAACAAACAGGTTTTAAGCAAAACAGATCCTGTACAGACTAGACTGCCTGTGGTGAGTTGGAATTATATAAATATAGTTATAGGGGACTTAGTGTACTGACTGAGATCAGCTGTGAATGTCTCTGTATCTAATAAGTTTGGTGTTTTACAGAGGACCTTGCTTGCTACCACATTTAGACCTCAATCAGACTTATTTTTGAATTTTATGATGACTTCGTTTAATATCTAGGGTTATGATAGTGATGTAGTGTAAGTTCACAACAACCAACAGACAGATAAACACTTAAGTTAATCTCCACAACACTTCACAACACTATGACAATCACAAACACATAACACTCTAAAGATTTATCTTAAGTAAGTCAAGTGTTAACTTTTATACAATGTATTAGTTTTTTTTTTTCAATATATATAGATATCCTGATCCTACTACAATGTGAATCAGGAATCACAATCAAATGTAAACACAACGTTTATATACAAAATTTATACAAAGGATCTTTGTCCAGACATATATTATTATTATACTATGAGTGTAGTGTTGTGATGTAGTATTATGAGGTAATACTGGTTTTTAGTGCTAGGTTGTTGTTTGTCATCACGACTTCATGTGTTTGTTACTGGTGGAAATAATATTAAAGAATTCACAGATTCTTTTTCTTTTTAAAATTTCTGTCCCTTTTGATCTTTTTAATAAAGTTCAGTTGAGGGTTAGTTATTCAAGGTTGAGCGGCTCTTGCTGACAATGTCTTATCTCATAATGCAGCTGCAGGAAACCTGTATCCTCTGCTCGCTTGCTTCTCAGTTTGATAGTAGGGTAAACAATGGCCGCTATCTTGTGCAGGGAGTCTGCTGCCAGCTTTCTGGATCACGCAGTACTCAGACCGGACGATGCAATATCACCATCTATACCATGGTCCCTGAAATGAAAAGGTTGTGCCTCCTTCTTCATAACTAATATACACTATTATTCCACACAGAAGTACATGACAGTACAAACAAACATAAAGTTCAGCGCTGTAGGCCAACTGCTAGCTTTTCATGTGACAATATACACCAGTATTCCTCTCCCTAATGGTTACAACGCCTCTGCAATTCCAACTGTAATCCCTTCCATATAATAGGATAGGTGTCATGTTACTATATGGCACTCCAATATATATATATATGCAGTTATACTCCTCTCTGACAATCTTTTACAAGGTGGAGCAATATCTAGGCTTTGCCTCATGTTTGCTACTGAACCACACACATACAGACATAATTTATCATTTCACATTCAATTTTCATATATATAATACAAATTAAAATGTCTAGCTTACCACAATTCGTAAGGAAAACACACTAAAGATGACTGGTACAGTTTTGGTCTGCTTATGTCCAGGCTATATCATATATTTAATTTTGATAACACTGCCTGATCTCATCTCTAGGATTGTGTAACGATATGGTGTCCCCTCTAAGATTTTTTCTGCCAATATCCTGTATATTAGCCAATCGTTTTGACTATATTCAAACAAGTACACTGTTATTCAAATCTCTTCATTCATTTTTACTCCGTTTCTAGGCATTTATTTGTTATTCATAGGCCACCCTATCAAATTTCTTTTAACTTCAAAGTTCAGCCAATGGCCTCTCTCGTACTATCTTAGACTTCCTGTCACTACTATGTTTCAACAAAATTCAGGGAATTCCATCCGCAAGCAGATATGACCAAACCTGACAGTATCTATGTTCTCTATATGTTTTATTACCAATATTTAATTATCTAATGGACTTTTTAGATAGTTTATTACATATTTCTAGTCCACTAGCCTTCCTGTACCCGAATATATGATTTTCAAGGGGCTAAGTGGCGTAGTTAATAATACGATCTTTTTTCGATGTTTCAACTACTACCTGTTCAATTCTTTACGAGTGTACTATCAGTATAAAGTCGGGAGCCCTACGTAAATATCAGGTTTCCTAATAAGAATTAAACCTGTTTTCAAAACCTAACATCGTATCGTTAGTTTTTTTCATCACTGTTTATTTGAAAAAATCAGGCCTTGCACACCGCGAGTTGGTTTATTTTTAGACACACTGCGCGTGGCGGGCGTTACTGTGTTTTATGGTCCGTCTATCTCTCTCTGCTTTTTTCTTATAAGCCCGTCTGTCTTCCAAGGCTAACCTTGTGTGCGATTTTGCACTAATGTTAGTTTTTAAAATCAAGGTCGTCTAGAAGATTTTACTACACATTCTATTTTTAGAACTACTGTTATTGCCGTATCGTTAAGCCTATGCATTTTCTTTATGAACGAACGAAGTTGGACAACCAGAAATCTTGCGTTAGCCATTACGGCGTTATACAACGAAGGCGTTATCTATACTGGGAAAGCTCTGGTCTTTCTCCATTCTTCTTCCTATCATATTATTTTGTTCGGCTTTACATTTATTTTCTAATTTATATATGGGTATTAGAATTTTTCACCACACTGCCACATTGAGAATAATAGTGGAACAAAGTCTGAAACTTGCCTCTTTACATAGGTTTTTGTGGACTATGAAGAAGCACTTGACAGTGTGGACAGACAATCACTTCAGAAATTGGTGAGACATTATAGAGTCCCCCTGAAGATCATTAACTTAATAAAGAAAACATGAAGACACAATGTGCAGAGCTCTTCATGGAGAAAGTTTTACAAAACTATTTGGGATAAGAGATGAAGTGTGACAGGGATGCTTCCTGTCACCATTTCTCTTCCTATTGGCTATAGATTGAATTATGAAAACATTGACCTCAACCAACAACTTTAGTCAACAGAAATGGTATCCAGTGATTAAACAACTTGATAATGTAGATTTATCAGATGGCCTGGCTCTCCTGTCCCATAGCCATAATCATATGCAAGACAATGAAAGTGCTTGGTGTGAGTTTACAGCAAGTAGGTTTGAATATACACAGGGAGAAAAGAAAGATAATGATAATAAATGCAGCAAATGATAACAGTATTGCACTTGAAGAAATGCCCCTTCAAGATCATGCATAAACCTTGGCAGTAATGTAGATCAAGTAGGATGGACTGACAGTGATATCAAAATAAGAATACAAAAAGCTAGAGGATCTTTCATTGCATTGGGAAATATGTGGAGAGCAAAAAAGTTAAGCCCAGCAAAAAAATCAAAATATTCAGTTCAATGTCAAGTCAGTATGGCATGACTCGGAAACCTGGAGAAAACAAAGACAACAGCCAAAAAAGCTGGACTTTCATAAATGGGTGCTTGCATAGAATAGGATGATTGAAGTGGTATGACCAGATCACCTTGTGGAACTGATGACAAGAACCAAACAAGTACCAGTGGTACAGGAGATGAGAAGAAGACACTGGAGATGGATAGAACACATATTGAGAAAACCTGTTGATAGCATTACCAGGCCAGTCCTTGTTCCATAGTCCCCAGGGAGAGAGAGGTAGAGGGAGACCAATGAACACATGGAGAAGAGAACTGGAGACAGACATGAGGAAGACATAGTAGGATGTGAGCTGAAGGCACAAGAAAGGAAGACAGCATACGTTTGTTGAAGGTCTATGCTTCTTGGAGAGCTGAAGTATGATAATGAATGTTACTATCAGTGTCAGGGAAAATCTTTAACTGGATCATGCTTGAGAGATTAAGAGTCCATAGGGTTAGTCTAGAATTATCATTCCTTTTTTTGTTTTTCTGTCTGTTATTTTTATTTCCCTCATCTCTTAAAGATTTACCAAGTCATCACCTGTGATCTACTGATACATTTTGATTGACCAGTTGCAAACTCCTGAACTAGATTAAAAGGAAGAATTTCTAAATTATTATTAATAACTTAATTCTTTTCTGTCATCATTGCTGCAGTACAGGTGTATAAACGAACCAACACTGTTAGCATTGCTCCTGTCTAAGATTTAAAATCTTGTCTAACTGTGATTTACTCATATCTCTGGGTAGTGAGAGTGAGCCAAGAGTGTTCTATCATTTTTATTCTCATTTTCTTTTTTACTTTGAGAAATTATTTTAAGATTAGGGTTTGTTAACTGCTAGTGTGAAAAGTATCAATCAAATGTGGACCCAAGGGAGAGATAGGAACTGTGGGTCACAGATATATTGGAAATGAGGGTGGGAAACAGGCAGAAATGGAAAGTGACAAATTGTTTATTGAAAAAAACAAACGCAAATCTCTATAACAAGAATCCTCGACCTTTATGGCACCATGGGCACATTTTATATTAACTAATAGGGTGAAGAGGAACAATCAATTTTTGTGACTCACTTATTACTTATTTACTTAGTCATCCCTCTTCTGCCGTGATGTGTAGAGGTTTGTATGAGGGAGCGCCATACTATACTATCAGCTGTCTTCCTTCTGGCCTGGTTCCAATCCATCCTCAGTTGTTCTGAGTCCGAGATTGTTTAATGTTGTCCTCCCAGTGGAGTTGTCCCTTGCTTTTACTTTCCCATACTTGTCATGGTAGCCAGTCTTCTTCCATTCTGCATACATTGCCAAATAATTGCAGTTTGGACTGTTCTACTTAAGTCTGCAGTCACTGGGTTTTGAGGCCTTGCCATATCCTCTTGTTGCAGACCATATCTCTTCTTGTCACTTTACTGTCTCCGTCAGATACCTCATTTCTAAGATTTAAATCTGGCTTTTTTGTGGATAGTAGTCATTACCCATGACTCACATCCAAATGTCAAGACTGGAATATTGATGGGGCGTTATACAGCCTTCTTCTTTCTTGCTTGCTTACTTTTGTTGAAAAATCCTTCATTTATGGCCTGAAAAAGTATCCCAGCTGCTGCTCTTCAGGTAGCTAACTCTTCTTTGGTGTCTCACTTCCAGTCTATAACAGCTTTGAGGTAATTAAGCTGGTTGACCTTCTCCAGGATCTGTTCTCCTAGCTTAATCTGATGCCTTCTTTCCTCGTGTTATGTCACCATGGTTTTTGTTTTAGAGCTGCTGATGACCATCCATCTCATCTTCAGCTCTACCTTCCAGACTTGCAGGTTAGAATGAAGATGTTCCTCTGACTTAGCAATCAGGGCAACATTGTCAGCAAATGCTAGCTCTGAAATGCAGACCCATCTCATCTTCCAGTACCCCGCTGAATACTTGTTGGGTCCTTTCCTTACATGTTTTGATGACATGGTCCATGAGGTGACAGGATATCACCTTGTCTTACACCAGTGGTGGTCCTGAACTCTTCTGACTTATGGTTTATCACCCTTACTTTTTAGAAAGAATGTTTATTTTTACAAAACTAAAGTGTAGTGTATATAAAAGGCTGAGTAACACATTTAACAATACAGGTTGGTAACCCAGTGTTGCGGACAATGATTAAGTGGGATAGGGTATCTCCACTAATATTGTGGGGTTCTTTACTAAACTTTAATGTTGAGAAGGTGGTGTGAATCTTCCCGTGTTGTGTTAGTGAGTGGTCTGTAGTGCTTCTTGTTGTTTGGTGATGCTTCTCTTTACTTGATGGTATGTTAGGAGGTGTTCTGTGAAACTAGGCAATGCCCACGATATTGCAGACTACACAACACATCTGGAACACCGCACTTAGATAAAATGTTCTTGGACGCCTGGCATTGACGACTTCTACAATTTATTCATGTAACACAAGATACTTCATCATTCAACACATTCCAATACAGTTTACAAGATATACATCAATGTTAGCCAGTACAAAAATTCGGCACTTTAGAAACCCTACTCGCGATTTCTAGAAAATTATGTAATGAATTATGTGTGGATAGCCCACGTAAGACTGTCCTCTACTTGTAAATAATGGCTTGGCTGCATGAGCCTCTGTTCACGGGTGAATACACTCTTGTAGTTTCTAGGTCTGTCACCAGACATGTCCCATACAATAAGATCCCGTGGTTTCTATGAAGATAATGTACTTCATTTATATTTAACTGTTCTCTAAAAGACATACATTCTGCAATCAGCCATCACTGGGTGAATTACACAGCTCCTACCTTGAGCTTACATGTATTTATCAAACTCCAATAGAATTATCATGTTGAGATTGTTACGGTATATGATATTAACGCCGTCTGCTAAAGGTTAGCGGACGTGCAAATGTAAAGGTTAAGACATTTAATATATTGCGATAGATGTTTCAATTATTGAACGCTCCATACACGATCGATTATGACGTGTCTAGCGTTGTTTGGGTCACAGTCGGTAACTAGGAGACGCTACCCTTTGTTACTTGACCGCCAAGCTGAATAGCTGCGTTTTGTTAACCTTCCAATTCAATGGCATGATATAGCCGTTTATATGTGCATTTATGATGGACCAGGGTCAGTCCTAGAACTCTACATGAGAGGAAACTTATGGAGGTTAGTGATTAACTAAATCCTTGGAAGAAGAAAGATAATCGTCTACTTTATACGAAGTAATTAGACTCACAGTCTCACTGTCGGCAGGTAGCCATTCTATCTGCGCGTGCATATAGCTGTGATGTTCTGACGACAATTACTGCATTGTATCCTTAAAAGGACATTGACATGTAAAATAGCAGTCTACGCTATTGATTGATTGATGCATGTACCTCATGTGTGAATTGAACTGTTTATGTATGTGTGTAATCCATATTAAATTGTGAAGGACTCGAACCGGAGGCATTATTCGTTGAATCACGTTACACCATTCAACCATTATGAATTATGTATTTTATATCAAGTTGCTGAGTTAATAAGATGAACAGTTGTTTACATCTTGATGCCAAGTTCAGGCATTACGACAAACCAAAGGTGAGGTTCACCCCATTCGCGTACGAATATTAGCACGATCAGAATTCAAGCAACACAACCAGTAACCACACACGAAAGTCCTTCAACAAAAGTGGTGGCCGAATGCGGGGAACGACAGAAAAAAGAAACAAACTTCTGTTCCTTACGCACATGTTAACCACAAATATTTACGATCAATTTTCGATCACATGATCCAGTCGAAGATGACGCAGTACTCATTATAATGCCTAACAACGTGACGTCACCGAAAGTCGTGTAGGTGAACTGTCGGAGAAACCAAAGCCGTTTCTAAGTCTAACCAGGGGAAACATGAGCCATTGAAGCAAACACACGATATGGACTACAGGAGCAGACAGTCAAAGGCACAGGCCTAGCCGTCGACGACAACGAGCATCAAGTGAAGCAGCAAATAAAGATAAGTTTAGCTCAATAACTATTGTCGTTAACGTGACAGTGCTAACTGAGTCCATGCCCTCTGCCTACATCGGCATGTTTTTACCTATGTTTAATGTACTTTTGTTGTCTTAATGTGTTGTTAATTAGTGCATCGGTAGGGAGGATGAACCGAAATTAGATTCTGTGGCTCTCACGATGCCTGAATTGATTTCGGTCGTTTCTTAGGGCAGTTAAACGATTGCACTTTTGGAAGCCCCATTGAGGTTTGCCATTGGACAACCTGCCCAGATCTGCTATCGTTTGACGATTTGTGTTAGCTGTGCCGTTCCGTAGATAACTGGTGTATTTTATTTGTACTAAGTTCACATTTTTATTCAGTTTTGTATCATGTTCGTTAACTATTTCGTCCAGTCTACTCTTACTATCAATTTATTTTATGATTGTTAAATGTTCGTCCGTTATGAGTCCTGTGATGTCATCATTTTTTGCAGTCATTTTTTTTTTGTGTACTTTGCATATTCAGTTGACCTCGGGTCAATCTTTGACCCTTCGTTTTCCGTGTGACACTTCCGCTTGTTTTATTTAGTTCATAAATTCATTTTTAATTGTGAAAATGTCTTGTTTGCGTCTTGACATTGTTTGTACCCTTTAGTTGCATCATTGTTTTGTTTGTACTCATGATATATATTAAATACTACATTAATACTATAACATTATATTCAATAATACACTTGTAATTTAATTTAATTAATTTTTTCTGACATTTAAGGTTAATATGGGACATTGCATAATTATGCAGTGATAGTCCAAGAAATTAGCACTACAATTTATAAGAGATGCCTAGGGCATAATAATATAATATATATATATTGACCAAATAAAATAATCTTATAGTCTACCTTTGAGGTAATAGACCCATTGTATATTATTTAATATACTTTTCTAGTACTAAGAGAGTGACTTAGTACATTGAACAATATAATTACTAGGAATCATACCCAACATTATTGGATATTGAGATTAATTGTGTGATGTAATTACATTATAGTTAACAGATATCATAACTATTTATGATATAGTTATTATTTAGATACAATATTGTTACAAAATATTGTCTATTAGTTGAACTTAGACATAAGAGTTCAGTACTATTGTGATTATTTATATTGAATATTCCTAAGTTGAGTAAGTATAATAATTACTCTGAAGCTACTATTGACTATTTTAATCAGTAATTATCAATAATTACTTACCAGATAAAAGTCAAAATGCTTACTATAGACCATTTCGTTAAAATTGGTAAGGAATATGGTTATAAATCTCAAGAACTTCGTCAGTTTGCTGAGGCAGAACTGGAAAAACATAAAGCAGAAATAGAGGAACAAAAGGCTGCATTAAAGAAAGAGGAGGAGGAACGTGAGATGAAGCAAATTGCCAAGGAAAATAGATTAAGAGAGATTGCTCAACGTGAAAGAGAAGAGCAAAGAGCAATTGCCAAACAGGAAGAAGAGAATAAATTGAAACGAGAGGAAATTATTTTACAACAAGAAATGGAATTGGCGCGTATTAAATTGGAGACAGCAAGATTACAAGCACAAAGTGCTGATGCAAACCAGAATAATAACGCACAAAATGGATCGTCATCCAGCCAAACTAAACATTTCTACAACTTTAAATTACCCACTCTCAACTTAAACGTGGACGACCTTTCATCGTTCCTGTCACGTTTTGAACAGACTTGCAAAACAAATCATTTGCCTGAAGAGTCATGGGTACTCAAGTTAAATGAATTCTTGGTTGGAGAACCATTGACGGCTTCTCAAAATGCTGACCCATCAATAGCAAATAACTACGGTGCTATTAAGTCCTTGCTTTTACGAAGGTTTCACCTGGACGAGGAACACTGTAGGTTGAAATTTAAGGGAATTTTACCTGAATCTCCAAAAGATTTTGCAGGATTCATTGCGAACATACGCAATACATTTAATAGATGGGTTGAACTGGCAGAAGTCAACAAATCATACGACAAATTAGTTGATTTACTACTACGGGATAAGGTATTATCTTCGGTTAGCCAGCCATTTTTTGCATATTTGCAGGAGCGTAAACCAGGTACTATCGACGAGTTAGAAAAAATTTCTTTAAACTACTGTTCGGCACATCCGAATGCAACCATTTCTAACTCCTCATTAAGAGAACCTCTACCTGTGGCGTCTAATATGGCCTACAATCATAATAACAAACAAAGACATCACAGTGTAGACAGAAGTAGGTTCCAAAGAAATCACAATGTTAACTTTCAGAAGGGACATAATAATGATTTCAACAATAAAAATGAGTTCAACAGAGGTAGATCACGAGATAGAAATTATTCACCTCAAACAAACTACCACAATGGTCAACATAACACTAATTATAATCGATCACATACTCCCAATAATAACAATAACTGGAATGGTAATAATCATGGCTCGAGACATCGAGATAATAGTTACTATAGAGGACGACGAGATAATTCTAACAATTATACTCGGAATCGATCTCATTCTCGGGGATCATCTCATTACAACCATAATACAGGGGCGGCAGTTACAAATAATACTACCCCTATAGCTCAGGTCCCACTTGACAATAATACAACACAGTCTTCTGCTGCATGTTTTGCTATTAATTATAATGTGGCAAATAGTTGCCAACAATGCAATCTTATTTTTCAGAAGGCGAAAGAAACAGTGCTTAACTGCGGACATATTACACCAGAGGTAGGTCTTGCAGTCAACGATGGAACAGGCTTACTAATTTTTAACAGGGGATTAGTTAATGGATCCGTCGTCTCAGTGCTGAGGGATTCAGGATCCACGACGATTGGTGTACGTCAGTCGCTGGTACATCCTAGCTGTGCGACAGGAGAATATGTACGCTGCATGACATTTGGTGGAACTATTGAGTTTTACCCCACAGCTATTGTTCATATTAGAACACCCTTTTTCACAGGGAATGTAAAAGTATGTATGCTAAAAAAGCCTATAGCTGATCTGATGGTTGGTCGTATACACGGCAGTAAAGATTGTACTCCAGATGAGATCATAGAATGGGAGAAACATAACCTATGCACTGGAAACGCCGTGACGACTAGAGCGCAGACTCAACTCATGGAGAAAGTCGGTGATAATAAAATGGATGCAGACAACCAAGAGGAGTTTGTAGTCAATTCACCTATTGACAGGGAAACATTTGCAACCAAACAAAAAGAGGATAAATCTTTAAAAAAATTTTTTAAGCTGGTTGATAAAGTTGACAATCTATCCTCAGGTAATAATAACAAACATTGGTTTGTTATTAAAAATGACATATTGATTAGATGTTTTAATGACAAATCACAAATGAAACAACAAGTTATGGTCCCGTATACTTTTAGACGGTACATTCTTCAACATGCACATGACTCACATTGTGCTGGACATATGGGATATACTCGAACACGATCTCGAGTACTGTCTTCATTCTTTTGGCCAGGAGTGTCAAGAGATATTTCGCAGTATGTACGTTCCTGTACTACATGCCAAGAAGTGAAAGCACGTGGAGCTTTTCACACGGCGCCTATTCAGGCTTGCGATATCTCAGTAAGACCTTTTGACAAGATGGCCATAGATATTATTGGTCCATTGCTACCATCGGCCAGAGGACATAGATTCGTCCTTACGTGCATTGATTTGTGCACACGATGGCCAGAAGCTATCCCATTAAAGACCACCACTACCACAGATGTAGCTGATGCACTACATCTCATCTTTTCTAGAATAGGGTTTCCTAGAAAACTTTTATCAGACCATGGGTCACAGTTCATATCTGACACCATGAAGGAAGTCATGAAAACTTGGAACATTGATAGGAATTTAAGTAGTATTTATCATCCTATGAGTAATGGTGCGGTTGAAAGACTTAACCGTACACTTAAACAACTACTACATAAGGTTACTGTTAAGCACCCTCATGACTGGGACAGAGCACTCCCAGCTGTTCTATTTGCTTATCGGGAGGTACCGCATGAACAAACTGGCTTCTCTCCCTTTGAATTAGTTTTTGGTGCTCCCCCAAGAGGTCCTATGGGACTAATAAAAGACTTATTAATTGACGAGGAGATGACTCAGGACACTCAGTCATCTTACGAGTATGTGATTAATCTTCGGAAGAACATTATTGAGTCTTGCCAGTTGGCAACAGCTTCTTCTGAGGCTGCAAAAGCTAAGGCTCGATCTCTACAAAATAGGTCTCGACGATTACGCCAATTATTCCCAGGCGATGAGGCTTATGTGTTACTTCCTCACAATAACAATAAATTATTGATATCTTGGAATGGTCCTTACAAAGTCATTGATAAAATTTCCGACGTTGATTACGTCTTAGATATCAAGGGACACAAAAAGATATTTCATATTAACATGCTCAAGCAATTTCATACACGTCCTGAACACTTACAGTCAATTTTTCATGAACTAGATGACAACACAGTATCTACTTGTTATTATTCTAACTTATCTGTCATCCAGGAAGAAGAATCTTCTTTTCCTGAGGTACAGTTACCGTTACCGGTACCAGTAGTTCAACCTACTGAATCTTGGCGGGATGTAACCATCTCTTCAACGGTTACACCGCAACAGCGTCTACAGATTGCTAATCTATTACAATCTTATCCAGATGTGTTGACCGACGTCCCGGGTCGCACATCGGCTATCAGTCATGACATTACTCTCAATGATGATACACCTATTCGTGTACATCCCTATTCGGTTCCTTTACATTTCCTTGCTAAAACTACTAAGGAACTTGAACAGATGTTGTCTCTGGGAATCATTGAGACTAGTAATTCGCCATTCTCTTCTCCATTAGTGATTGTCCGGAAGAAGGACAATAACATCAGACTATGTGTTGATTATAGAAAATTAAATGCTAAGACTATAGTTGACAGCGAACCACATCCACTTATCGACGACTTACTGCCACGTCTATCCAACGCAACTATATTTAGTAAGATAGACTTAACTAAAGGTTATTGGCAGATACCACTGACCGAAAAGGCTAAGTACTACACCGCATTTTCCACTCCACAAGGTCTATACCAGTGGAATGTGATGCCTTTTGGGCTTGTTAATGCGCCAGCTACCTTCATTCGCCTGATGCGACAAATTTTATCAGGTAGACCAGACGTTATTACATATATTGACGACATATGCTTGTTTAGTTCGTCGTTTGAGGAACATGTTTCGGGACTTAGATATGTTTTCGACACTCTAAGGAATTATCATCTAACTGCTAAACCTACAAAGGTGCAAATCGCGTGTAATGAGATAACCTTTTTGGGACATATCATTGGATCGGGATATATCCGAACGTTACCTAGTACAGTCTCCAAAATTCTAAACATAGCAGTTCCTCAGACGAAGAAACAGGTCAGGAGTTTGTTAGGACTTGTTCAATATTACAGTAGATTCATACCAAACTTGTCATCCATCACGGCTGTATTGTCTTCATTGTTAAAAAAAGACATGCCGGTGAAGGTGACATGGACTGGTACATGCAATGAAACTTTCAACAAAATTATAAATTTGTTCTCGCATGAACCAATTTTAAGACTTCCCGATGCTTCCAAAAGATTTTTCTTACGAACAGATGCTAGTAACTACGGCATTGGTGCATGCCTGCTCCAGAACCATGATGGCGTTCTACATCCTACCTTATATATTTCAAGAAAGCTAAAGCCGGCAGAAACAAAGTATTCCACAGTGGACAAGGAACTTTTATCAGTTATATGGGCAATAACTAAACTTGAAAAGTTCTTGCTTGGTGCTCCCTTCACCATACAGATGGACCAACGTGCTGTAGCATCTTTGCGTCGATCTAACCACAAGAGCCCAAAACTCGCCAGATATGCAATCATCCTACAGCCATTTGAATTCTCCATTGAACATATTCCTGGCACTGAAAATATTGTGGCGGATGCGTTGTCACGTAATCCTATTGACGACGAATAATCAACATTGACATTCCTAAACTACGTCAATCATCACTACATTGGATATAACGAAGTATCAACTATAAGGGAACTAACCTTGCCTTCAATTTAATATTTATAAACACTATATGCATCACAGAATTGAACTAAAGACAATCAAGGTATACATATTGACATTGAAACTTCGTCTAACGTCCATACACGATATATGAATATTCGTTGAACAATCATGGAACAATATCTGACGACAAGTCGAACTTATTATCCTATGTGCACTTAATTCTTGGATGCTGGGATAAATGACATTTCTTTCCAACGTAAACGTTTGAACATTTTTGCCTAAAAGAATTCATCAGGATCAAGACTACGGATGGATCATCATATCCTATACTAATTAATTAGTTAACTTAACTTCTTAATTGAATTATTATCAATAAAATGAAATGTGAGAAAAAAATGAAATGAAAGAACAAAAAAAAGAGAACGAAATATAAAAAGAAGAAATTATGAAAAGAGAAAATAAATCTCACACAAGTATTAGATTAATATTTTTTTTAATGTACCTATACGTTATTTAGTTAGTTAAATTAGATAGTTATTATTCACTAACACTTAACACACACAATTAAGTTAAACTTATATTCGAATTTCTTTCTATTTCTTCTCACTTATTTTGTCTTTTCTTCTCTCATAACATCGCGTTACATTAGAATCTTAATAATTTAACTCTTAGTTTAATTAATTAATTTAATTTTAATTAGTCAAATTAATTCCTATATGACATACTAATACGACAGACCTTACTTTAATTTAATTCTATCATTCACTATTAACATTGGACATTTTATTTAGTTGATATAATAATATGTATAATATTGATATATAATGTGATTAATGTTAGATGACTATGACAAATAGTTAGTTGACATGACCGCGACACGGTTCTACTCAGAACATCGTCGGCCATATGTCACGATTGTGTTAAATTTTTTTTGAAAAATTGTTAAGTCGGATAGATCTTGAAAAAAAATCTATCGATTTTTTTTTCCCCGGTGTACAGGGAATTGTTACGGTATATGATATTAACGCCGTCTGCTAAAGGTTAGCAGACGTGCAAATGTAAAGGTTAAGACATTTAATATATTGCGATAGATGTTTCAATTATTGAACGCTCCATACACGATCGATTATGACGTGTCTAGCGTTGTTTGGGTCACAGTCGGTAACTAGGAGACGCTACCCTTTGTTACTTGACCGCCAAGCTGAATAGCTGCGTTTTGTTAACCTTCCAATTCAATGGCATGATATAGCCGTTTATATGTGCATTTATGATGGACCAGGGTCAGTCCTAGAACTCTACATGAGAGGAAACTTATGGAGGTTAGTGATTAACTAAATCCTTGGAAGAAGAAAGATAATCGTCTACTTTATACGAAGTAATTAGACTCACAGTCTCACTGTCGGCAGGTAGCCATTCTATCTGCGCGTGCATATAGCTGTGATGTTCTGACAACAATTACTGCATTGTATCCTTAAACGGACATTGACATGTAAAACAGCAGTCTACGCTATTGATTGATTGATGCATGTACCTCATGTGTGAATTGAACTGTTTATGTATGTGTGTAATCCATATTAAATTGTGAAGGACTCGAACCGGAGGCATTATTCGTTGAATCACGTTACACCATTCAACCATTATGAATTATGTATTTTATATCAAGTTGCTGAGTTAATAAGATGAACAGTTGTTTACATCTTGATGCCAAGTTCAGGCATTACGACAAACCAAAGGTGAGGTTCACCCCATTCGCGTACGAATATTAACACGATCAGAATTCAAGCAACACAACCAGTAACCACACATGAAAGTCCTTCAACAGAGATACACATAATCATTTCCACATACTTGAATAGAATGGCATGGGCTACACACACACCTCTGATTCATGCTATACAGAGCTTCTACAAGTCTTGCAGAAATTATGTGAGGACAGCAAACTATAAGTCAGAAGAGTTCAGGACCACTACTTGTGTAAGACAAGGTGATATACTGTCACCTTATCTTTTCATACTCCTCATGGACGATGTCATCAAGTCATGTAAGGAGAGAACAAGAAAGTATTCAGTGGGGTACTGGAAGATGAGACAGATCTGTATTTCAGAGCTAGCATTTGCTGATGATGTTGTCCTGATTGCTAAATCAGAGACACATTTCCAATCCAACCTGCAAGTCTGGAAGGAAGAGCTGGAGAAGAGAGGGATGTTCATAAGCAGGTCTAAAACAAAATCCATGGTGATATCACGAGAAGAAAGAAAACATCAGATTAAGTTGGGAGAATAGGTCCTGGAGCAGGTCAACCACTTTAAATATCTCGGAGCTATTATAGACCGAAAGGGAGGCATCAAAGAAGAGTTGGTCACTTGAAAAGCAGCAGCTGGGAGACTTTTTCTGGCCATAAATTGAGGATTCCTCAGCAAGAAAGAGGTTGGTAAGAAAACAAAGATGGCTGTATACCGCTCCACCTATATCCCAGTCTTGACATATGGATGCGAGTCATGGGCAATGACTACAACCCACAAAAGCCAGATCCAAACCTCAGAAATGAGGTATCTGAGGAAGGTGGTTGAAGTAACAAGAAGAGACATGGTCCGCAACCAGACGATACGTCAAGGCCTAAAATCCCACCCGCATCAGACCCAAATAGAACAGCCCCAACTAAGATGGTTTGGCCATGTCTGCAGAATGGGAGAAGATCGGCTACCATGACAAGCATGGGAAACAAAGAGCCAGGGATCCAGACCTCCAGGATGACCCAGAGTCCGCTGGGAGGACAACATTAGACAATCTTTGAAGGACCGAGGACTAGAATTTAACCAGGCCAGGAAGAAGACAGCTGATAGAATAGTCTGGCGCTCTCTCTTCCAAACCTCTACACCTCACGGTAGAAGGGGAATGACTAAGTAAGTAAGGGCTACACACACACATACCTCCAGAGGGCAGAACACCTCTAGCTCACTCAAAAGCGAAAATCACACTGACTGTCCCTTTGTTCTACTAACGTCAAAAAAATATGCGATCGTTGTGAACAGTTTTTAACCCACGGATTCATGAGCCATCATGTCATGACTATTTATGAACACTACTATGAGCCCTTCTCATCTGTGTTAAAACATCAACAACAATGGTATATGAACATGTATTTAAAGTTAAGAGGGTGTTTTGAGGTGCAAAAACTTCAATTACAAAATAAACAAAATATCTAAGCTACTCAACACCCAGAATCCAAAATGCTCGGGGAATGCCATGTTTCGGTTTTCAGAATATGCCCAAAATATCACCCAAAGTTGCCCAAAATATCACTCAAAGTAACCCAAAAAATTGCCCCACTTAAATTATGTAGTACAATTATTTATAAGAAAAATATTTTTTTAAAACTTCAAACATAAACTTTGTTAAATACCTGCACATGTACTTTCAATGCTGTAATCACCATCATTAGCTTGGTGTCAGACATCTGTTGATGGACCAGAACAGGATTTTCAGCTCATGAATAGGCAGTAAGACAGATGGCCTTACTGTAGATTTTACCCAGTGTCATCTGTCTCATTAACAATGGTTTCTGTCTAAGCAGTCGTTCTTTAATTCCATAAACTGCCAAAACTTCTTCATTTTTTCCTCTGTGCAAAGATTTATGGTCTGACATTAGTATTTGGTATTCTCTGTCCATGTAAAACTTCAGCAGCTTGTCTGTGTTTCTTTATATCATATGCTGTGGTAGTTCCTACTCCATATTCTTCAGTAAGATGGTGCTCAGAGACATCACAATCAAGCTTCTGCAAATAACTCTACCTTCTGCGCTATCAATAATGACAAATGCTTTCTTTTCTTATTCCCACTGCTACCCACAGAAGTATCTGCAGCTCTTTTCAACATTTTCACAATTAAATTAATTTTAAAAAATTAGCTCACAAATATCCACTCAAAATGAGCTCAGAAATATTCACACTTGGCTGAAAGTGGTGCTTAGACACAACTAATTAGTTGTGTTTGAAAATTTATATCACATTATAGTGCATACATCAGCTTATACTGCGCTTGTGCTTCAAGAGGATGAAATGTGATAAACCAAACATTGTGTGTGTTCAGTACCCTGCATACCAGTTAAAAATAATAATAATCATTTTTTGTTTGTTTTGGAAACTTAAAAGTAACCCAAAAGTCAGCCAAAACACTTTCCATTTTTCGGTATATCTTGGTTTTTGGATGTTCGAATTATGGGTTACACATATGGGTTACACACCTGTATAAGAAATAATCAGGTTTACAAAAACTAAATTGATCTTCAAATTATTTGAGTCAAAACAACAGTGTATTTAGTGTGATCTTTGGCACAGTATGTCACTGACCAACTATTTATAGTTATACAATCATCCATTTCAGCATCAGTGATCCACTGTGATCTTTTTAAAAATTGATTTTTTTGGTCAAAATTATTCCATAAATTCATTATCATATAGAGATTTTAAAACATCATTCTGAAGGTCCAAAATCTTTAATTCATGTTCTTCTGTCATAGCTTCCTTGAGCAGTCTTATTTGTATATGGGTAAATAACAGAAAAACTACAGGGATGATCTTGATTAAGATACAACAAGCAAATTTATGGCTATTGCAGCTGCATTAAGCCTCACTATTTAACAATAATTATTGCTTGGTGTTGTAGGTATTCAAGTGTTAGTGTAATATATTTTTATTATAACTTTATTTTCTTAATGTGATACCTACAGTAGTACATCTACTACAGTTGATTGCTTTCAGGCTGGAAGAAATGTGGAAGCTAATGTCACAAGTCTGCTTGCAGAAATAAAGCAGGAAACAGATGTTAAGGTATGTACATTATTTGTAACATTGTTTGAAAGCTTTAATAATATTGTGGCTTTTAAGGATGGTTGGTATACTGTTAATGCTCAAACATTTATATTGCAATATGCTGCACCCATAAAGATTTGATTTTGGATAGTTTTAAGTGGTCTTTTTAAGAATTTATGGTGGTCTATACTAGGTATTTGTTAATCTAGAATTCTAGCTTAATTATATATAGTTAACTAAAGTTCATGACTTGTAAGAAACTCAGTGTTTACAAGGCAAGAAAGAATATTAAAACAATTGACTCAAATGTAAATGTAGGTGAAAAACAGGAATTGAGTTGTAGGTGTTTTTATTTTTATTTTACTGATCACATAATGAAGGTTAGGAGGTTTCACTAAAGCCTAGAAAGGGAGGGGGATTGGGGCAACTGCCTATATAAAACATCTTATTAACATTGTGACTTGACAGGAGGCAAAATTGAGGTGCTTTAACCTCTCCCCTTCCCACTGCCATTTGGGTTAGACTTGTCAGTCAAGGAATAATAGAGATTCTTACCATATACCATCTTCTTCTTCTTTGATCCTTAGCCATGGCCAACAAAGCAATCAGTGGCCATTAGGCCTGGTGGTGTCTTGTAGGGCAACAACAAATTTATTCCACTTTGCTCTGTCGGTGGCCATCCTTTGTACAGTGCCCCAACTCTGGTTCATTCTTTGCATCTCAGCCTCCACAGTCCTCTGCCAAGTGGTTTTTGGTTGGCCTCTCTTTTGTTTTCCTTCAGGGGTCCATAGCATAGCTGTTCTTGTGATGGCATCGGGGTCTCTTCTGAGGACATTGCCAACCCAGCTTCAGCGTCTGCCAGCTATGATGGTGTGCATGTCCTCTTGCTTGCTCTGAGTAAGCAGATCTTGGTTGGTGATGGTATTCAGCCAAAAGATTTGGTGAATTTTACTTAGGCTTGTTGTGTGAAAAGAGGACAATTTTGACATTTCCTTCTCTGTAACTCTCCAGCATTCCACACCATAGAGAAGCACAGAAAACACACAGCTCTGATATAATCTTAATTTTGTGCTGTACTGAGAGGACTTCCAGATGTTGTTTAGACTAAAAAAGGCTGTTCTTGCTTTGTTCATTTTGTTGTTTATGTCTTTGCTTGCTCCGCCATCTGGTGTTACTATGCATCCTAGGTATGTGAAGGTGTCTGTCTGTACTAGTTGTTGATTCCATACTGATATGGGCTCAGGGCTGCAAACACTGAGCGTCATGACCTCTGACTTCTTTAGATTGATGTTCAAGCCCACCTGCTGGCTATACTTATTAAATCTATCCGTTTTTCCTGGATGTGTTGATGTGAATGTGCTAGTAGTGTAATGTCATCTGCATATTCCAGATCTTCCAATGTATAAAATGTAGTCCATCTTATTCCTCTTGGACTGCCTTCTGTTGTCTGGCGCATCACCCAGTCTATGACTGCTAAAAATAGAGTGGTTGATAAGGGGCATCCCTGTCATACTCCTGTCTTCACCTGAAAGGTTAGGTTGCTCTGCCCAACACTGCATGTAAAGTTGGCATAAAGGCTTTTTATGATTGACACTATGCAGCTTGGAATTCCATAAGCCCTCAGTATTTTCCCTCAGTATGGAAAATACCACATACCATATAACTTTAAATGTCAGGATGCTTTTACAGGATGGAAAATTGTTTAAAAAAAATTTAGGGGAATAAAATAGACAATGAAAGTGTGTGGTGTGAGTTTACAGTAAGTAGGTTTGAATATACACAAGGAGAAAAGAAATGCCCTTTCAAGATCATACATAAACCTTGGCAGTAATGTAGACCAAGTGGGATTTGACTGACAGTGATATCAAAATAAGAATACAAAAAGCTAGGGGATCTTTCATTGCACTGGGAAATATGTGGAGAGCAAAAAAGTTAAGCTCAGCAAAGAAATCAAAATCTTCAGTTCAATGTCAAGTCAGTACAGCATGACTCTAAAACCTGGAGAAAACAAAGACAACAATCAAAAAAGCTAGACTTTCATAAATGGGTGCTTGCGTAGAATAGAATGATTGAAGTGGTATGACCAGATCACCTTGCGGAACTGATGACAAGAACCAAACAAGTACCAGTGGTGCAAGAGATGAGAAGAAGACACTGGAGATGAAAAGAGCACACTTTGAGAAAACCTGTTGATAGCAATACCAGGCCAGTCCTTGTTCCATAGTCCCCAGGGAGAGAGAGGTAGAGGGAGACCAATGAACACATGGAGAAGAGAACTGGAGACAGACATGAGGAAGACATAGTTGGACCTGGGCTAAAGGCACAAGAAAGGAAGACTTAGCATGTGTTTGTTGAAGGTGTATCCTTGAAGTTGGTAAGAAGACGAAGATGGCTGTATACTGCTCTACCTAAGTCCTAGTCTTGACGCATGGATGCGAGTCATGGGCAGTGACTACAACCCACAAAAGCCAGATCCAAACCTCACAAAATCTGAGGAAGGTGGTTGAAGTAACAAGAAGAGACATGGTCCGAACCAGATGATATGTCAAGGCCTAAAAACCCAACCCCTGTAAACAGTAAATTAATAGGAGAAAAACATAAATTTATGTTATCAGGCACTCGTAGAAAATGAAGAAGTAGAACACTAGACAACAGAAAAACAACAGACATGAGTGACTTACACAGGATTCGAACCCTGGACATCCATGGGACAACCCCATCTAGCTATGCAAGTGAATCACACTATCCTCCCTGCGATCTACGCATCACCAAAAATGATGCTTCGTTGACAGGTCATTAGTGCGAAACGCAAGACATAGCACCGGAAGTTTACCATGGGCAGTTCAGCTTATTAATGACGCAATCACTTCTGTTGTTCTCCTATTATACAGTATAGGCCAGTCTAGGCAAGGCAGAGACCTTAATACTGTGTCCAGTAAATGATAGTAGACTTAGAACAGTAAGAACTGGACAGAGGGTACATTTGGTATTGTATAAACATTTATAACACATAAGGAAGGGAAACCCGAGGCCTGTAAACAGTAAATTAATATGAGACAATCATAAAGGTATGTTATCAGGCACTCATAGGAAATGAAGAAGTAGAACACTAGACAACAGAAAAACAACAGTCATGAGTGGCTTACACAGGATTTGAATCCTGGACTTTCCATGCGAACCCCTCCTAGCTATGCAAGCAAATCACACTATCCTCCCTGCCATCTACAAATCACCAAAAAATGATGCTTCAATGATAGGTCATTAGTGCATACCGCAAGTCATAACACCAAAAGTTTACCATGGGCAGTTCAGCCTATTAATGATGCAATCACTTCTGTTGTTCCCCTATTATGCAGTATAGGCCAATCCAGGCAAGACAGAGACCTTAATACTGTGTCCAGTAAATGATAGTAGAATTAGAACAGTAAGAACAGGACAGAGGTTAGGTTTGGTATTGTATAAACATTTATAACACAAAGGTAGGGAAACCCGAGGCCTGTAAACAGTAAATTAATATGAAACAAACATAAAGGTATGTTATCAGGCACTCATAGGAAATGAAGAAATAGAACACTAGACAATAGTAAAAAAACAGACATGAGTGGCTTACCCAGGATTCGAACCCTGGACCTTCCGTGTGAACCACGCCTAGCTATGCAAGCGAATTACACTATCCTCCCTGCCATCTACGAATCACCAAAAAAATGATGCTTCAATGACAGGTCATTAGTGCATACCGCAAGACATAACACTGGAAGTTTACCATGGGCAGTTCAGCCTATTAATGATGCAATCACTTCTGTTGTTCCCCTATTATGCAGTATAGGCCAGTCCAGGCAAGACAGAGACCTTAATACTGTGTCCAGTAAATGATAGTAGAATTAGAACAGTAAGAACAGGACAGAGGTTAGGTTTGGTATTGTATAAACATTTATAACACATAAGGAAGGGAAACCTGAGGTCTGTAAACAGTAAATTAATATGAGACAAATATAAAGGTATTTTATCAGGCACTCATAGGAAATAAAGAAGTAGAACACTAGACAACAGAAAAACAACAGACATGAGTGGCTTACCCAGGATTCGAACCCTGGACCTTCCATGCGTCAACCCCGCCTAAATATACAAGCGAATCACACTATCCTCCATGCCATCTACGCATCACCAAAAAATGATGCTTTGATGACAGGTCATTAGTGCGAACCGCAAGACATAACACCGGATGTTTACCATGGGCAGTTCAGTCTATTAATGAAGCAATCACTTCTGTTGTTCCTTTATAATACAGTATAGGCCAGTCCAGTAAATGATAGTAGACTTAGAACAGTAAGAACAGGACAGAGGGTAGGTTTGGTATTGTATAAAAATGTATAAAACATAAGGAAGGGAAACCCGAGGCCTGTAAACATTAAATTAATATGAGACAAACATAAAGGTATGTTATCAGACACTCGTAAAAATTGAAGAAGTAGAACACTAGACAACAGAAAACCAACAGACATGAGTGGCTTAAACAGCATATTAATATGAGACCCCCAGTGCTTGAAAACAGTGCTGTATCAACAATGTGTAGGTCAGTAGGTCACTACTTGCTGGACTGAACACCCCCGTTGGTTGGCTGAGAGTATATTTTGGCCTTCAGGCCCATAGCTCACCAGCACTGTGTAGCAAAAACAGTATGTTTACATTTGTAGATGCAGGGGTTAAGGTGGTTGATATCTTCTAGCTTTTCCAGGTTCACAAGACTCCTTCTACGAGCATCCCGATGTCAGGACACTGTATAGATGATGTCCCCAGATGTCAGGATATAAAGGATGTACCCTGCTTGTCAGGAACAGTATTATGGTGGGTGTGGGTTGTATGAAGATGGTGATCAACAATGGCTCGTATGAATTAACCCAACGCCACTGGTACAGTTCCATAACATTTATTAGACTGATAGATAAACCGTGGAAATCAATTACATTTCACAAGCGCACTGACATAATACTAAGGCTAACATTGCCTGAAGGACATAACAAACTACAGTATGCATACACTGTCTCTCCGAACACACCATAACAATATACAGAATGTCCTTGGTGCGGTATACACTCTTTGCACACAATAATCCCTCAAACAACTCTACGTGCGGAAAAACACCATCGCACTTATACATCACCCTTCCGGTGTATATCACTTATCATTAGTGATTGGCGGCAGGAACATCGCCATATATAGATTCACAGAATCCTCTCCAGGCGGGACAATACACTTCGCCTGTACTTTATATATTATAGCTACAAGGCAGGAAACGTGTCGCCTTACTCCTCCGTAACTCCAAGGTGGAAAGTCGTCACCTTATAGTGTTCTCCATGAACATACAGTTATGGCTCCAACAGGAACACTTCCAGGCGGTACAATAATCTTTGCCTGTATAATCGGTAGGACCTACACAATATATTAAATACATCCTCACATATATAATAATCACATCTGATTCTCCACAGTCACACAGTACGAACTCATAGCTTGGCTACTGTTGCGGTCATTTTGACGGAGTTTCACACGTCAATTTATTTGTCGCATTTTTTGTTCACCCTGGTCTTTGCTGTGTCAGGTTGATGAGGGGTTATCTTCTCTTTTTGGTTCATTCATTGTGGTCGACCTTTAGGGTCAGAGGTATACAGTTCTGGGCTATGTGCCATGCACAGTGGAGAGCGCGAAAATTAGACTTCCGTGAAGAAGTTGAGTCCTGGCTTCTGGGACGAGAATGTCCATTGTATTTTGGGGAAGGAAAATCTTCGAAGTGACTGCGTTGTCAGTTTTCCCCATTGATTTCTGTACGCCAGGAAAGACGACAGTGTTGTTATTCTGTTCTGAGGATTCTTGGTAAGGTAACACCGACCTTTTCATTACTATGCTTTCAGTGGCAGAATTTGTTAAAGGTACCTAGCCGTGAGGACAGCTCACAGATCCTGTATTCAGAACTTATATTTGATGCTCAAGATAGCTATTTAAGACTATTTGTCTTTACATGAACAGAAGTCCAGTGACGAAGTTATATCTATGCTGGTATCTTAATACAAACATTATCGCAGGGTTGATGTAACCTGTTTATGAAGAGTACACAGATGACGTCATATTTAGGCCTGTGCAATGGCCACGATTCTACAGCATGAAAGAAGTAACTGGCGTGCTATGCCAAGTGATCGACTGCCCTGGTAATAGGATTACATGGGTTATGGGCTCATCCTTTGTATGATGGAGTTAATCAGGTAGGTTTCAGTCAGTGATACCAAAGCGGCATTATAAACTGTACATTAAAGAACATACCACTATGGACCACGCCCACATATGTGAATGTTTACCAGCCTTAGAATACTGACATGTACCAAGCGATTTCAATTAACATGATGTACATGAACCTGTTTATATTGACTGTTCCTGTATGAATCTACTGTTGGTGCTGTGAATAAATGTATGAACTGTTTCCAGTAGTCACAACCATCATTGGCTTTTGTGCGAGGGTGACTGGGTGTATTGTATACCACATATGATCCTAAACACATTCGCGTCTGCACACCCATGTCACACATCAACATTTGAACCACGCATAGAACAACAACCAACATTTATAGTTCTGGAATAAAAGAACATTAACATTTCTGGTAGGCCAGTTCTGTGGGCTTTACGGCTTCAATTTTGGTTTATGCTACAGATTGGAACGATCGAGGTTATCAGCTATAAATAACACACATCGGTAGTACTCTACATTTCCAAGCTTTGGCTACACAGGACAGTAGAAATAGGTCATCGACTGTTGACCCACATAAACAGTGTTAGCATCTGTGTGATAATGCTACATGAACCACAGTTGGTACAAGTACTGGAGTTAGCATCTATACAATATTGCTACGTGGACCACAGCTGCACACAAGTCGATTCCTTTTTGTAAACAGTACCGCTGGTTGTTTACACGTGACAGCTACACAAGTCAAGTCCTTTTGTAAACAGTACTGCTGTTTGTGTACTGTTTCAGGCAACAGACTTTCCAACGTCTGAGCGATCAAGTCACATATTTCTAGATCAAGTATTTTTGCGTAAACAATACCGTCTACGAACTTTTTCAACATTGGGCCTAAAGTCTCAATTATTCATCGAGAAGGTCATAGTGACTTTATGTTCCTGGAGACCACTACATGTTATTGCGGATCTAACAATCATTGCGCGCTTGACATTATACTCTGGTGTTGACAAAGAACAAGAGAGTTACTATATTGTTACTATAGTGTAACTAAACTTTGTTTGCAACACATTTCTTTATATGCAATTTATGTTACTTGTAATATTGTGATGTATTTTTCTGTAGTTTTCGGCGGGTCTGGTTGGGTAGGTGACTTCTTTTAGATCATACCACGTCATAGAGGTTGTCTATTGAGAGCGTTTTCTGTAGGGACTGCAAATTTCCTTAATTGGGATTTGCTAGCGACAATTGTTGCTATTTTCGTTTAGCTGTGATGAGATGAGTTAGTGTTGATTTCGTTATTTTTCCATTCTCTGATTTACGATTTGTTGTGTTTGTATCTGGTCGTCTCTCCTTCCTTTCGTTTATTTCTTTACACCTTTTTGTTTATAACAGTGTTGCCATTTGTCTTGTTTACTTTTCGCAGTCATCTTTACACATTTTTGTAACATTTTCCTTAGTTTCGCTGTATTGTTTATTTGACTTCTGCGAACGTTTTCGGTTGTAGTTCTGTATCTTTGTCATTGTATTTATTATTGTCATACACAGTCTACATACATATACTTGGTCATGTATTATTATTATTGTTATTAATATGATACACTATTCATATTGAGATTGTTGAGAGAATATTTTTATAAAGAAACAAGGTAACCATACAAGGTTTTTGACTAAGACGTGACTCTCAAAGAGAGTGAAATAAACTGAACTGAGTATACAAGTCTAACATTGAAGACTTGTCTCCCATTGAAGGTAATTTATTTAATTTTTCAGGTTACTGATCTCATTAGACAGAACGTCTACTATGGAATACTTCATTGCACAAGGGAAATCCCTTGACAAGTCTGGTAAAGAATTGGAAGAATACGCGACTGCTCAATTCGCCATAGCATTGAAGTCAGAAGAAAAGAAACAAAAAGAGGAAAATAAATTGAAAGCAGAAGCTGAGCAAAAGAAAGCAGAAGCTGAACAAAAGAAGATAGATGCTGAGAATTTAAGGTTGCAAATGCAAGCTGATGAAAGAAAATTCCAGATGGAAATGGAAAAACAAAAACTTCAGGCTGCTGCAGAGGAAAGAAAGCTTCAGGCTGCTGCAGAGGAAAGAAAACTTCAAGCTGAGGAAAGAAAACTTCAGGCTGCTGCTGAGGAAAGAAAACTTCAGGCTGCTGCAGAGGAAAAAAGATTAGACAGAGAAGCCGAGGAGAGAAAGGAAAAAGCAAAAATGGAACATGAGGAAAGACTCGCAACTTTGGAGTTAGAGAAATTGAAATTGGCAAATATGGGTGCTCATCAAGCAACTTCGGGTACGACAAAGGAGTTTGCTGGTAGGATCAAATTACCTCATTTCAATCCTTTAAAGGACGATGTAGCGGATTATCTGGATAGATTTCAATTTTTATGTGATACGCATAAGATAAAAAAGGAAAAATATGTCGAACAACTGATGGAATTTTTTACAGGTGAAACAGTGACTACTCTTATGACAATAGAAGAACATGATAGAACTAATTATGATGTTGTCAGAGCAGCATTATTAAAAAAATATCAACTAAAAGAAGAAAATTATCGTCTTCATTTTAGGACAATGTTGCCAGAAAATGGAGTAGATTTCTCTGATTTTATTACAAAGATACGTCGTACATTTACACGATGGGTTGAGTTGTCTCAAACTGAGAAAACATATGAAGGCCTAATGGACTTATTGCTTAGAGACAAAGTTTTGTCATCTGTTAATGATTCTTTCCTTGCATTTCTTCATGAGCGTAAGCCCAAAAACTTAAAAGACATGGAGGAATACTGTTGTCAGTATGCCACCGCACATCCCCATGCTACAGTTAGCAATTCTAAAGTGAAAGAAGGGTTGCCAGTTGCTTCGGCAGCACCATATGGCACTAATTTCAATAAGAAATTTCAGGGTGCCCAACAAAACTGGAATAGGAAAATTAATCAGAATTACACTCATAAGCAGAGTAATCCAACATATGAAGGTTCTTTTTCTAAGAACTGGAGACGAGATGGTAGTTTTCGTAATTTTGGTGGTAATAATTTTCGACACTTTCGCAAAGGTTATCACAATAAAAGCTATCCGAGCTTTTCTGCTCGAGATAACCAGTCTCGACGTCAAGAATGTGACGATGGTGAATATACAAACCGGGATTCAAACCGGAATGAAAATTACAATAGGCAATATGATAACAATTACAGGGGAAATGATAATCGCGGTAGACCTAGATATAACAAAAGAAAAGCTTACCAACAGGCAAACTCTGCACAAGAGTTTAATGGAGCCTGTAATCAAGTAAATGATAGTGGGAACTCTAATGCTATCACTGGTTGTGCTTTCGATTTTGGGAGAGCAACTGAATGCCCCCAATGCTCAACATTGTTCGAGCCATCGTCTGTATCTACCTTAATTTGTGGTCACCCTCTTCCCGCTCTTCCTGCTACAGTTGCGCATGATGGGAGAGGATCTCTCATCTTGCATAATGGTCTAGTAAATGATAGTGCTGTTTGATTCTGGATGTACTACTGTCGGGGTTAGACAGTCTCTCATAGATAAGCGCTGTTACACGGGAAAGGTGGTCAAATGTGTTACATTTGGTGGTACCATGGAAAAATATCCTACTGCTATCAGCATTGACACTCCCTTCTTTACAGGAGATGTCCACGCGTGTCTTCTTCCTAATCCTATTGCAGATCTTATAATCGGTCGTATTCATGGGGTTAAGGAATGCACCCCGCAACAAATTTCTATTTGGGAGGAACAAAACATCCAAACGGTCAATGCAGTGGTAACAAGAGCCCAAGCTCTTATCCCTCCAACTTCATTTGATGATAATAATGGAGTTGATGGCCAAGACGATCACTTGGTGATTTCGCATGACTCGTTTGTTAAACGTCAAGAAGAGGATCCTTCTTTAAAGAAATTCTTCCTTCTCGCAAAAAAAGGTGATCCTAATCAGAATACGAATCACAGATCGTATATCACTATGAAGAATGGTATATTGGTATGAATGGTACAACACTCGGACAAGTCTATGCATTCGCAAATTCTTGTGCCTAAGTGTATGAGAGCCTAAATTCTTCAACATGCACATGATTCTCAGTGTGCTGGACATATGGGTTTTTCCAGAACTAAGACTAGAGTCCTTGCGTCTTTCTTTTGGCCATTCGTGAATAAAGACATACGAATTTATTGGCGATCTTGCAAAATTTGTCAAGAGGTCAAGTCTAGAGGTCCTAGACATGCTGCACCTATTCAGGCTGCAGATATTCCTATTCGACCGTTTTAGAAAATGGCAATAGACATTATTGGACCGTTTAAGATTAAGTCAGCCAGAGGACATCAATTTATCCTTACTTGCGTTGACATGTGCACGCGTTGGCCAGAGGCTATTCCTCTTAAAAGCATATCAACTGTCGATATCGCAGATGCTCTTTGGCTCATATTTTCTCGTCTGGGATTTCCCGGGGAAATACTATCAGACCACGGCACTCAATTAATATCGGACACTATGTCTCAGGTAATGGCTACTCTGGACATTAAAAGGTCTCTCAGTAGTATTTATCATCCAATGTCTAATGGATTGGTTGAACGTCTTAATAGGACACTAAAGAACTTACTTGGCGGATAATGGAGGATCATCCTCAGGATTGGGACAGGGTCCTACCCGCAGCTCTCTTTGCTTATAGAGAGGTTCCCAACGAGCATACGGGATTTTCTCCTTTTGAACTTGTCTTTGGCGCGCAACCGCGCGGTCCTATGTCATTGCTACACGATTTGATAACTTCCGATAATATTGATGATGATACACAATCGTCATGTGAGTATGCCATTGCTCTTAGGGAAAAAAATTATCGAATCATGCAGGTTAGCAACTTCATCATCCGAATTTGCGAAAGAAAAGGCTAGACGATTTGCTAATAAGAAAAGACACCTACGTCAACTTTGTCCTGGAGACAAAGTGCTTGTCTTACTTCCCTCGAGGGAGAACAGACTTCTCATTTCTTGGAAAGGTCCATACGCTATAGTCTCTAAAATTTCGGATGTCGACTATATTGTCGATGTTGATGGAAGGCATAAAACCTTCCATATAAATATGCTTACTGAATTTATTGAACGACCAGACTATTTACAGCCTATTTTACAGGTGACGGATGACTCTCCAGTCCAACATGGTCATATCTCATCCCTGTCTGTTATACAGGATGAGGAAACTGATTTTTCTGACGTTAACTTATCTCTTCCTGTGATTCCACTTAATTCTACGGATTCATGGAAAAACGTTACCGTTTCTTCGAATTTGTCTTTGGAGGAACAGCGTCAAGTATCTTCTATGCTACAATCATTTCAGGATGTCCTTACCGACATTCCTGGACACACACATGTCATTAAACATGACATCATACTTACTGATCGTAATCCGATCAGAGTAAGACCATACCCTATACCTATTCATTTTCAAGCACAAGTCGAGAAAGAATTGGATGAAATGATTCAATTGAAAATAATTGAACCATCCACTTCAGCTTATTCTTCGTCGATGGTTATTGTTCGAAAGAAAGACAATAACATATGTCTTTGCGTTGATTATCGCAAATTAAATCAAGTTACGAAGTTCGATGCTGAACCTATGCCTTTATTAGATGATCTACTTATTAGACTCTCTAAAGCTAAATTCTTTACTAAACTAGACTTGTCGAAAGGTTATTGGCAAGTCCCTTTGACGGAACACGCCAAACCTCGCACTGCTTTTTCAACACCTAGGGGTTTATTTCAGTGGAATTTTATGCCTTTCGGGCTTTTGAACGCCCCAGCAACTTTCGTGCGCATGATGCGACAAATTCTATCGTATCATACAGATATCATCACATACTTAGACGACATCTGTCTGTTCAGCGATATTTGGGAAGAACACTATTCGGGTTTAAATGAGTTACTGTCGACTCTACGTGAGCATAATTTGACTGCAAAACCCTCTAAAGCCTTTGTCAGGTTTAGTGAAATCTCTTTCCTAGGTCATCGTGTTGGTCATGGTCTGTTGAAGACAGAGGACCAAAACATTTTGAAGATATTAAATATCTCGGTTCCGAAGACAAAAAAGCAATGGGATTGATACAATTCTATGGAAGATTCATTGAGAATCTGTCCTCCATTATGGCACCACTTTCAGCGTTATTGAAAAAAGGTTCTCCTAATATGGTGCGTTGGTCCCAAGAATGCCAATCTTCATTGGATCAGGTTAAGAATTTGTTCTCATCTCATCCTATCTTAAGACTACCAACGATTGATAAGACTTTTGTTCTTCGTAGTGATGCCTCTTCCACTGGGATTGGAGCGGCACTAATGCAGGAGTATTCAGGAACTCTGCATCCTGTAATGTATATTTCTAGGAAGCTGAATGCAGCAGAAAGGAATTACTCGGTTTTAGACCGTGAATTGTTGGCCATGGTTTGGTCCATTCTTAAGCTACAAAGGTTCCTTCTGGGCGCGCATTTCATTATAGAAACCGACCAAAAAGCTCTTACAGCTATGCAAAGTAAGGATTTGAAGAGCTCGAGATCTACTTATTATGCGATTGCTCTTCAACCTTTCCATTTTACGGTACGAGCTATCCATGGTTCGGATAATTTGATGGCAGACATATTGTCTAGATGCCCACATGATTCCATTTAAATCTTGGGTCCTAGATCTCCTGATATACTTCCAAACTTTGTCTGTTCTTAATATCATAATATATGTTAACACAATTGTGTCATTATGTGGATGATGTAAAATGACTTTAATAAATTTGGTTATGTCCATCCATGATATATGTCCATTAGATATGTTGATAGTATAGCAGTGTATTGCATGATATTTGTATATTGCTATAATTATAGTATTTCATAATTTTTGATATGTATCTTGGGGTTGCCAGCAACTTAGATTTCTTTGATGGTACCTCCCGAGTTGGTTTTGCTGAGAGGAAATATTTTCTTTTAGTTTGGGAGATGATTTTATTCTCTCCAGACGCTTTATTTCTGCATCTATTGTACCTGATTTTAGGTTCATTCTTTCATGGGCGCATAATTGATTCTTGTGCTATCTTGCTCATGGATATATATTTTTTTTTAAATGTGTCTTTTTTTTTTTTACAGGGGCGGTGCAGTAATATGTTGCGGTCATTTTGACGGAGTTTCACACGTCAATTTATTTGTCACATTTTTTGTTCACCCTGGTCTTTGCTGTGTCAGGTTGATGAGGGGTTATCTTCTCTTTTTGGTTCATTCATTGTGGTTGACCTTTAGGGTCAGAGGTATACAGTTCTGGGCTATGTGCCATGCACAGTGGAGAGCGCAAAAATTAGACTTCCGTGAAGAAGTTGAGTCCTGGCTTCTGGGACGAAAATGTCCATTGTATTTTGGGGAAGGAAAATCTTCAAAGTGACTGCGTTGTCAGTTTTCCCCATTGATTTCTGTACATCAGGAAAGATGACAGTGTTGTTATTCTGTTCTGAGGATTCTTGGTAAGGTAACACCGACCTTTTCATTACTATGCTTTCAGTGGCAGAATTTGTTAAAGGTACCTAGCCGTGAGGACAGCTCACAGATCCTGTATTCAGAACTTATATTTGATGCTCAAGATAGCTATTTAAGACTATTTGTCTTTACATGAACAGAAGTCCAGTGACGAAGTTATATCTATGCTGGTATCTTAATACAAACATTATCGCAGGGTTGATGTAACCTATTTATGAAGAGTGCACAGCTGACATCATATTTAGGCCTGTGCAATGGCCACGATTCTACAGCATGAAAGAAGTAACTGGCATGCTATGCCAAGTTGATCGACGGCCCTGGTAATAGGATTACATGGGTTATGGGCTCGTCCTTTGTATGATGGAGTTAATCAGGTATCTGATGCGTTCAGTCAGTGATACCAAAACGGCATTATAAACTACATTAAGGAACATACCACTATGGACCACGCCCACATATGTGAATGTTTACCAGCCTTAGAATACTGACATGTACCAAGCGATTTCAATTAACATGATGTACATGAACCTGTTTATATTGACTGTTCCTGTATGATTCTACTGTTGGTGCTGTGAATAAATGTATGAACTGTTTCCAGTAGTCACAACCATCATTGGCTTTTGTGCGAGGGTGACTGGGTGTATTGTATACCACATATGATCCTAAACACATTCGCGTCTGCACACCCATGTCACACATCAACATTTGAACCATGCATAGAACAACAACCAACATTTCTAGTTCTGGAATAAAATAACATTAACAGCTACTAATCACAGACCCGAGCGCCCAGCTCGGCTACCAAACACAGACTGTCACCCCAGACTTGTATTCACTCAAACGATGTTACATTTACAGACTTTCATGAGCTTTTAGTTTGAATGAAAAATACAATGTTAAAAACTTAATATTTAGTGATGATGAAATGATAATGCTTGATTGAAAAATTATTAAAATGCATTTTATGAAGACAACATTAAAAAAAAAAAAATTTGTTGAAGTATTTCTATATATTTTATCGTGATTCTGTTCAAACGTGTATTAAATGAGTGAAATTAACGCGTCCTCCTCTTTATACTCATTAGTCTTTAAAAGTGTCCTCCTTTGTCCTTTTTAAATAAAAAATCAGACAATGTCCTCTTTGTAAAAAAAAATTATTATTATTTGGTCACCCTAACGTAGATCAACTTTCGGTTTTCGCCGACAGTATGCCACAAATCGGAGCTGGGTTGGCCATGTCTTCAGAAGAAACTCCGATGCCATCACAAGAACAGCTATGCTATGGACCCCTGAAGGAAAACAAAAGAGAGGCCGACCAAAAACAACTTGGCGGAGGACTGTGGAGGCTGAGATGCAAAGAATGAACCAGAGTTGGGGCACTGAATGAAGGATAGCCACCAACCGAGCAAAGTGGAATCAATTAGTTGTTGCCCTACAAGACGCCACCAGGTGTGATGGCCACTGACTGCTTTGACGGTCGGCTGCTAATGATGAAAGAAGAAAAAGCCTAAAATGCCTTAGGTAGCCTAAGGTAGCACAAAATTAAAAATCAAGGTGTATCTAGTTGTTTTGTAAGGTACAATCTAGATTTTCTTTTCAAAATTCAAGGTGGCAACATTGCTGACGATACATATTTAAAATAAGGATATGAACAGTGTTGCCACTGCTGGGTATATTTTACTAGATCTGGGATATTTGGCTTCTGTCTGGGTATCTGTGTATTGTTTTTCCAAATCTGCATTAATCTGGGTATATTTGACAGTTGGCATTTACAGTGTATGTATATTCTCTGCACTAAGATTATACATTATATTTATATTATAATTAAATGTAAAAAAATATGTGATATATTTTTTTTATGCCACTTAAATTTAATTCTTGTTTTTAACCACATCAATGGCATATATTTATTCTTTTACATCAAATATATATTTCCTGTTATTCTGTTAAAGGCTGTCATTTACAATACTCAGTCAAAGAAGAGTCGCTTCTTGGCCTTTTGGCTAAGATCAAAGTGTCTTAGCCAGGGCTGGGATCACACATAATTTATACATTTTACTCAAAAAAGTCAGTAGACCTCACTTTGAGCCCCAGAAGGGGTATAAAAAAAAAAGTTTTAAAGTATTCTCTTTAAATTTTAGACTCCAGCAGATAAACAGCATATTATTTGTTTTTTTATTTTTTTATTTTTATTGTAAGATTATAAAATGAGCGATGATGAAGGTAGGATAGGTAGTTGTAGCAGCATGGCGACATACATACCAATGCGTAAAACAGTGAAGCCATGGTATCAGTAGGTTTTTTGTGAGGAATGGCTAACAGACAGCTAGCTGAAGGATTTGAGTTAGTCATAAGTTTAAACCTAGTAAAAGCGTTGTTGAAAGAATTGAATGAGGGACGTTGGCAGCAGAATTATCCAAAGATTTTGGAACTCCACAATCAAGATTCCACGTTGTCAAATCATGCATATGATATTGACGAAGGAGAAGTTACCGACATGGATGCCGAGTCGCTGACAAGTGACAATTTTCAACAGTAACATTTTATATTTGATTTGAGGAATATTTTGGTAATGTAACTACTGTAAGTATGTTACTGTTAAAATATATCATTTTCAAGAGTTCATATATTGGGGTGTTAATAAATTCATTTTTATATAATTGTGAATTTTTGGTAATAACAAATAAAAAAAACAACACAAAGAAATACATAAAAATTGGTAGCACACAGCTTATTTGTGCTAAAGTTGCACTAACAGATTGTGTATGGATCATCTATCCCATGCATTTGAGGCATAACATAATCTGTGTATTTCTGGAGGTTTTTTTAGAAGAAAATCTGGGTTTATCTCTAGAAATTGAGTGGCAGCCTTGCATATGAACATTGCACAATTCTCTAAATGAAGAGTATTCCGATTGTGTTAAAACCAACTGTTGTGTATTTCACAAACTTGCATTAGCCTCAGAGGTAATTGACAATCTTGTTTTATTAATCTTTCATTCGAGGCAAATGAGATTATGGAAGCATAGTCTATGACTCTGCAGCACAGTCACAAGATTAAATTCGGGTAAATGGGAAGAATAATTTCGCACTTGTCTGCCATTTTCCCCTAAGGTTATTCACGCGGACAAGTGAGCGTATCACTTCGACACAATGTAAAACACCCTTATTAAAGAAATTTCAACTAAAATGAGTGAAAAACATCCATTTACACATCTTATAGGTAACATGGGTAAAATCACAAGGACAGTAGCCGAACTCTCCGCAGTGAATATGTGTGTTTTACATTTAGGGTTAGTGTTAGGCCCTAATCCTAACCCTAAAATACACATATTTACTACGGAATATTTGGCACCAGTCGTTGCGATTTTAACCAATTATGATACACAACACATACAATCTTTCATTCCATAATAAATCGTGCTTATGAAATTTACGCTATGTGCAAACACACCGCACTACATACATACACACATTATGGAGTCTCAATATGGCAGCATGCAGGAAATCATTCTTCCGTTCGTTCAAAATACGATAGAATTCAGCACCAAGCATTATGTACAGTTACAGGTGCAATCAGATCAACATCGAGGATTGCTGTGGAGGTGGCCTTAGGAGTCCTCACTTTGGAGAAAGGAACTAAGACTAAATTATATGACCAAAATTATGTTAGACAACTCATCCTGCTTTTCAGCATTTGCTTGGTATAAATTAACAACTCAGAAAATAGGTTCATTAATACCAGTAGATATGCAACAGGTTGGGAATGCATGGAGGAACTCAATTCTCTTAATTGTCGAATATGTTTTTAGGTAAGTGTGACATGTTTATTTTCTCAGGAGATGTAGAATTTGTAGATGCTTGACTTGTCACATTTCTGTGGTAATTTAAAGAAAACCACAATCTTGTGGTTCGTTACAAAACTATGATAAAAATACCAAAGCATGTACACATGCTCTTTAACTTCACTCAGATTGATTGCTAAAAAAGTAACATAAGTCACTTTATGGTTTTAGAATATAGACTAGATCAGCGGCATGCAACCTATGTGATGTGATCATCAACTTTAGAAAAACTTAGCTCTCTAAAGATCTGCCTTGATAAAATCATATCTGTTTCAGGTTCTAGAGGATAAAAAATGTTGAAGAAGTGCAGCATATAAGTTACTTGCATCTCAGCAGCATAACCCTCTTACTACAATTCTTTCAACAAGGCATTGAAAAATTGGAATGGAACTAAATTACATTTTACCAAATGATGACGTCACATCAAATAAAGGATCCCATTCTTATCTTATGCAGTTTATAAATAAAGTGAATTTTAATAAGGCTTCTCATAGGTTATCAATGGAAACCCAGAATATGTACCTTTAATCCTGGGGATATTACACTTGTTAATGCCTTTGAGAAAGAGTAAGTCCTTAGGTTGCTATCATTTTTTTTTTTTTAAATTTCTATCATGTAAAGATCTACCAAATCATCCCCTGTGATCTCCTTTATTTTTAAGTTTGGAGATAACTTCGGGGATTAAGGTATGTTCACTGCTGGTGTGAAATGCATTAAACAGATGTGGGGATAGGGGATGATAGTAATAGTGGGTCACAGAAATACTGAAAGTGAAAAAGGAAAGGAGAGAATGAAGAAATGGAAAATGATAAAGTATTTATTTTAAAAAAAAGCATATTTGTTTATGGTTAATGCAGTTGCATTAGGCCCCACCATTTGACAGTGATTATTGCTGTGAGGTAATGTTGCTTAGATGTTGGTGTAAATATATGTAGAATGTCTTAAAATGATACCCATCTTCTGCTATATTTCATTGCCTTCAGGTTGAAAGAAATATGGAATCTAATGTCACACGTCTAATTACAGAAATGAAGCAGGAAACAGACTATGAGGTATGTCAAATATTTCTGTCCCATGTAATTCCCCTGGGTCTCTGAAGAGACAAAGACAGAATATGTCTACTGCACTCTTGAGAATGTCGTACAAAGTGACTTGTGGGATTGTGGGTGGGGCTGACTACCTCATTATGTTAAACAAATTGTCACAGATACCACTGCTGCAAGTGTATGTGAATACTTGGTGCAGGCTTCTAGCAAGTGGTCCAGCTGTAATGGTGGCTGTATGCTCTGTTAGGAGCGGAAAAAGAAGAGGAATGAAAATATTGACATTTGGAAGCTTTCAAGGGTGCATTCTTCTTCTTTAATCCTTAACCGCTGAGTGTCAAAGCAGTCAGTGGCCATCATGCTTGGTGGTGTCTTGTAGGGCAACAACAAATTGATTCCACTTTTCTCAGTCGGTGGCCATCCTTTGTACATTGCTCCAACTCTAGTTCATTCTTTGCATCTCAGCCTCCACAGTCCTCCGCCAAGTGGTTTTTGGTTGGCCTCTCTTTCATTTTCCTTCAGGGGTCCATAGCATAGCTGTTCTTGTGATGGCATCGGGGTCTCTTCTGAGGACAAGGCCAACCACACTCCAGCGTATGCCAGCTATGATGGTATGCATGTCCTCTTGCTTGCTCCGAGTAAGCAGATCTTGGTTGGTGATGGTATTCGGCATCACCTGTGATCTACTGATACATTATGATTGACCAGTTGCAAACTCCTGAACTAGATTAAAAGGAAGAATTTCTATATTATTATTAATAACTTAATTCATTTCTGTCATCATTGCTGCAGTACAGGTGTATAAACGAACCAACACTGTTAGCATTGCTCCTGTCTAAGAGTTAAAATCTTGTCTAACTGTGATTTACTCATATCTCTGGGCAGTGAGAGTGAGTCAAGTTTGTTCTGTCATTTTTATTCTCATTTTCTTTTTTACTTTGAGAAATTATTTTAAGATTAGGGTTTGTTAACTGCTAGTGTGAAAAGTATCAATCAGATGTGGACCCAAGGGAGAGATAGGAACTGTGGGTCACAAATATATTGGAAATAAGGGTGGGAAACAGGCAGAAATGGAAAGTGACAAATTGTTTATTGAAGAAAAAAAAAAAAAAAAAGCAAATCTTTATAACAAGGGTCTTCAACCTTTATGGCACCATAGGCACATTTTATATTAACTCTTTGACTCCAGACCAACGCTCTAAGCATTGCAAAATTCAACGCGCTGTGCCAGAGCAACGCTCAGAGCGTGGTTTTTAGTTTATCTAGCATAAACCCTAAAAATCGTCCGTTTAATGCAGCTCATATATAAAACTCGTAGAATGACTTCCCCTACTATTTAAACAACTAACTTGACAATAGTTAATCAGCACATGTCCATGTTTTGATGTTATTTTCACAATTTTTGTGAAGATTCGCGTGTTACCGTTTTTTGTTGTTATTGCTAGAGAAATATGTCACGCTTTATATTTACATTTTCTAAGTCTCCTAAGCAAATAATTGTGTCAAACTACTTTGAAACATTGCTGACATTGATGATGATTGTTTGGTAGTTACAGTTTGTTGTCAAAAAATGGAATCTGTGCAGAAAAGCTAGACATACTATATTTAGTTGATGAGTGGGCGTGGTCATATTTTGGCCGATCAAAAAGCAACAAAACTGGACCTAACGTAACATCTAATCACTTGTTATTGGTAGAAGATGAAGCTAGGATTACTATTGAAACATTAAACAAGAGTAAACAATTTTTTATATGACGTTATTCTTCTTTATTTGTTTGAAAATTATGTAATGCACGATTGCATAATTTATTTTTTTCTTACAAAGGACCACGGAAAAACTGGTGTGAATAACACTAAATGTACAAATTGTGGCCATAAGCATGTATTTTTTTTCTTGTTATATGGATTAACGGGACGTTTGAAGACTAAACAGAAAGTTTTATTGTCTACAACAGTAATTTTTCTTTGGTAAGGTCATATTTTACAGTTAACTTTTTAGTGTTTTGCAATTTTACATGCAAAATGTTTTAAATATAACAAACACACTTATGTTAATACTACCAAAGACATTATATATTACAATTCTCTATCCATTTCCCTACAGTTTGGTATATAATAAGTACATGTTCACAGAAAAAGATTAACATAAAATTTACACTAAAAGTCAGTACACTTCACCGTTTGGAATTCTTCAACAAATAATTATGGCACAGTATGGAAAATAATTATGGAGTCAAAGAATTAACTAGTAGGGTGAAGAGCAACAACCAATTTTTGGGACTCACTTATTACTTATTTACTTAGTCATCCCTCTTCTGCCGTGAGGTGTAGAGGTTTGGATGTGGGAGCGCCATACTATACTATCTGCTGTCTTCCTTCTGGCATGGTTCCAATCCATCCTCAGTTGTTCTGAGTCTGAGATTGTTTAATGTTGTCCTCCCAGTGGAGTTGTCCCTGGATTTTAGTTTCCCATACTTGTCATGGTAGCCAGTCTTCTTCCATTCTGCAGACATGGCCAAATAATCGCAGTTGGAACTGTTCTACTTAAGTCTGCAGTGGCTGGGTTTTGAGGCCTTGCCATATCCTCTAGTTGCAGACCATATCTCTTCTTGTCACTTTACCATCTCTGTCAAATACCTCATTTCTAAGATTTAAATCTGGTTTTTCTGTGGGTTGTAGTCATTGCTCATGACTCACATCCATATATCAAGACTGGAATATTGATGGGGCGTTATACAGCCATCTTCTTTCTTGCCTGCTTACTTTTGTTGAAAAATCCTTCATTTATGGCCTGAAAAAGTATCCCAGCTGCTGCTCTTCAGGTAGCTAACTCTTCTTTGGTATCTCACTTCCAGTCTATAACAGCTTTGAGGTGATTAAGCTGGTTGACCTGCTCCAGGATCTGTTCTCCTAGCTTAATCTGATGCCTTCTTTCCCCTTGTGATGTCAGAAGTAGTTCAAAATATGTTTTTAAAACTTCAAACATAAACTTTGTTAAATACCTGCACATGTACATTCAATGCTGTAATCACCATCATCAGCTTGGTGTCAGACATCTGTTGATGGACCAGAACAGGATTTTCAGCTCATGAATAGGCAGTAAAACAGATGGCCTTACTGTAGATTTTACCCAGTGTCATCTGTCTCATTAACAATGGTTTCTGTCTAAGCAGTCTTTCTTTAATTCTATAAACTGCCAAAACTTCTTCATTTTTTCCTCTGTGCAAAGATTTCTGGTCTGACATTAGTATTTGGTCATCACTGTCCATGTAAAACTTCAGCAGCTTGTCTGCGTTTCTTTATATCATATGCTGTGGTAGTTCCTACTCCATATTCTTCAGTAAGATGGCACTCAGAGACACCACAATCAAGCTTCTGCAATAACTCTACCTTCTGCGCTATCAATAATGACAAATGCTTTCTTTTCTTATTCCTACTGCTACCCACAGGAGTATCTGCAGCTCTTTTCAACATTTTCACAATTAAATTAATTTCACGAAATTAGCTCACAAATATCCACTCAAAATGAGCTCAGAAATATTCACATATGGCTGAAAGTGGTGCTTAGACACAACTAATTAGTTGTGTTTGAAAATTTATATCACATTATAGCACATACATCAGCTTATACTGCGCTTGTGCTTCAAGAGGATGAAATGTGATAAACCAAACATTGTGTGTGTTCAGTGCCCTGCATACCAGTTAAAAATAATAATAATCATTTTTTGTTTGTTTTGGAAACTTAAAAGTAGCCCAAAAGTCAGCCAAAACACATTTCATTTTTCGGTATATCTTGGTTTTTGGATGTTCGAATTATGGGTTACACATATGGGTTACACACCTGTATAAGAAATAATCAGAGTTACAAAAACTAAATTGATCTTCAAATTATTTGAGTCCAAACAACAGTGTATTTAGTGTGATCTTTGGCACAGTATATCACTGACCAACTATTTATAGTTATGCAGTCATCCATTTCAGCATCAGTGATCCACTGTGATCTTTTTAAAAATTGACTTTTTTGGTCAAAATTATTCCATAAATTCATTATCATATAGAGATTTTAAAACATCATTCTGAAGGTCCAAAATTTTTAACTCATGTTCTTCTGTCATAGCTTCCTTGAGCAGTTTTATTTGTATATAGGTAAAAAACGGAAAAACTAGAGGGATGATCGTGATTAAGATACAACAAGCAAGTTTATGGCTATTGCAGCTGCATTAAGGCTCACTATTTAACAATAATTACACTGGCTAACAAAAAAAAATTTTTTTTTTCTTTCTCTAACATTTCTATGTTTTTCTGGTCAATTTTAACGCGCTGTTTTTAAATCTGCAAACCGTTTTTCTCTATCAGGTCGGGATCTCTAGAAATACGCAATTGAAGTTTTTTAACAACACATACAGTATTACAACATCATTTGTACAAGAAGTATAACAGTTATGTAGGCTTGAATTTCTTTGCAGTCGACTTTCGTCGGTGAATGGCATGTGGCACATCGCGATGAAGCATCCAACAATAATCGGCAAGCATGGTCACACTCCACCGTCCTTGATAACGTGACTCCATTACGGCGATATCTTGATGGAATCGTTCTCCATGTTCATCGCTGACTTCGCCAAGGTTGTCAGGGAAAAAGTCAAGATGCGAATCGAGCAAATGGATTTTGAGGGACATGTTACAGCCCATGATTCTGTATGCATCTATGCACTGCTTAACAATATGCACATAGTCGACAGATTTGTGATTTCCCAGACAGTTATCGACGATCGATTTGAATGCCATCCATGCGCGAAGTTCACTACCATGTAACAAGTTCTCGAATTGTTTGTCTGCAATAACTTTCCTAATCTGAGGTCCTACAAAGATACCTTCCTTTATCTTTGCATCGCTAATTTGCGGAAACTTTTCTCGAAGATAAGTGAAAGCTTTGCTCGTTTTATCTAACGCTTTTACGAAATTCTTCATGAGCCCCAACTTTATATGTAACGGTGGTAAAATGATGCTGTCTTTGTTAACTAATGGCTCGTGTATTACATTTTTATGCCCGAGCTGCATACGATCCCTGATAGGCCACACCTTTCTTGCATAATGTTCCTGTCTGTTGCGGCTGTCCCATTCACATAGGAAGCAACAAAATTTAGTATACCCAGTCTGCATGCCCGTGAGAATTGCAATGACCTTTAGGTCTCCACAAATCCGCCATTGGTAGTCATTGTACTTTATTTTTGCCAAAAGTATAGCCATATTGTCATAAGTTTCTTTCATATGAACAGAGTAGGCGACTGGAATTGATGAAAATAAATTTCCATTATGCAATAACACGGCTTTTAGACTAGTCTTGGAAGAGTCGATGAAAAGTCGCCATTCGTTGACTATGTGCTCATGACCGAGGTGCACCATTAGACCTTTTACATCTTTGCAATAGCAAATGTCATCATCCATCTCAAAGTATTGAACAAGTTCTTTGTGTCTATGACGAAATTTAGATATCGGAGTATTGGGCGCTAAAAGATTCCATTCTTTGAGTCGCGAACCGAGTAATTCCGCTTGTCCTTTGGTGAGAGCGAGATCACGTATTAGATCTGAAAGTTCTGAATGGTTAATTAAGTGAACACCATCATTCACCGGTACATAATCCGAGTCAGAATTAGTTTCTAAAGCAGGTAAACTATCACTTTCTGATGGTTCATTCACGTCCAACGGATATTGTTCTTGTGGAACTGGGATCGGACACGTGATTGGATCATGAGGCACTGGTTTCGAAACCGATTCAATATTTGGATAAACCACAGACTTTCTAGTTTTAAAAGTGAAACCATAGATATTTGTCAAGCAGAAGTAACAATCAGTAGCGTGATTTGTCGGTTCACGCCATATTACTGGCACTCCAAAAGGCATCGACTTATGCTTCGGCGATTTTCGTAACCAACCTGCCAATGTATTTGCACAAGTCGAACAAACTGCATTTGGCTTCCAAGATTTATTTGCATCATCAACTTTCGAATCGAAATAAAGTTCATATGCTTTCTTTAGCAATGGTGTAAAGTTTTTCTGGTGAACACGATCGGTAAAATATCCGCACACGTAACAGAACAGATTAGCCGAATTTCTACAACTTCTAGAAGCCATATTTCACTCAGAATTATTTCAAAATACAGTAACTATTTGAAATATAACGTAACATATGTCATGCATCTTTTAGCAGTATAAAAAGTAGAATTATTTTGCATTTTATTAATTTTTAAAAAGTTATATAGTAAAAATGAAACGGAGCAAATAACGGTTTCCCAAAAAAATATTTATTCAGAAATATCTTAAGAACCCGACGTGATAGAGATAAACGGATTTCAAATTTGAAATCAGCGCAAGAAACTGACCTAAGAACACTTATTCTTATATAAGAAAGAAAAATGTTGTTTGTCAGTGTTATTGGTTGGTGTTGTAGGTATTCAAGTGTTAGTGTAATATATTTTTATTATAACTTTATTTTCTTATTGTGATACCTACAGTAGTACATCTACTACAGTTCATTGCTTTCAGGCTGGAAGAAATGTGGAAGCTAATGTCACAAGTCTGCTTGCAGAAATAAAGCAGGAAACAGATGTTAAGGTATGTACACTATTTGTAACATTGTTTGAAAGCTTTAATAATATTGTGGCTTTTAAGGATGGTTGGTATACTGTTAATGCTCAAACATTTATATTGCAATATGCTGCACCCATGAAGATTTGATTTTGGACAGTTTTAAGTGGTCTTTTTCAGACTTTATGGTGGTCTATACTAGGTATTTGTTAATCTAGAATTCTAGCTTAATTATATATAGTTAACTAAAGTTCATGACTTGTAAGAAACTCAGTGTTTACAAGGCACCAAAGAATATTAAAACAATTGACTCAAATGTAAATGTAGGTGAAAAACAGGAATTGAGTTGTAGGTGTTTTTATTTTTATTTTACTGATCACATATTAAAGGTTAGGAGGTTTCACTAAAGCCTAGAAAGGAAGGGGGATTGGGGCAACTGCCTATATAAAACATCTTTAAAACATTGTGACTTGACAGGAGGCAAAATTGAGGTGCTTTAACCTCTCCCCTTCCCACTGCCATTTGGGTTAGACTTGTCAGTCAAGGAATAATAGATTCTTACCATATACCATCTTCTTCTTCTTTGATCCTTAGCCGTGGCCGACAAAGCAGTCAGTGGCCATTAGGTCTGGTGGTGTCTTGTAGGGCAACAACAAATTTATTCCACTTTGCTCTGTCGGTGGCCATCCTTCGTACAATGCCCCAACTCTGGTTCATTCTTTGCATCTCAGCCTCCACAGTCCTCCGCCAAGTGGTTTTTTATTGGCCTCTCTTTTGTTTTCCTTCAGGGGTCCATAGCATAGCTGTTCTTGTGATGGCAACGGGGTCTCTTCTGAGGACATTGCCAACCCAGCTCCAGCGTCTGCCAGCTATGATGGTGTGCATATTCTCTTGCTTGCTATGAGTAAGCAGATCTTGGTTGGTGATGGTATTCGGCCAAAAGATTTGGTGAATTTTACTTAGGCTTGTTGTGTGAAAAGAGGAACATTTCGACATTTCCTTCTCTGTAACTCTCCAGCATTCCGCACCATAGAGAAGCACAGAAAACACACAGCTGTGATATAATCTTAATTTTGTGCTGTACTGAGAGGACTTCCAGATGTTGTTTAGACTAAAAAAGGCTGTTCTTGCTTTGTTCATTTTGTTGTTGATGTCTTTGCTTGCTCCACCATCTGGTGTTACTATGCATCCTAGGTATGTGAAGGTCTGTACTAGTTGTTGATTTCATACTGATATGGGCTCAGGGTTGCTCACATTGAGCGTCATGACCTCTGACTTCTTTAGATTGGTGTTCAAGCCCACCTGCTGGCTATACTTATTAAGTCTATCCGTTTTTCCTGGATGTGTTGATGTGAATGTGCTAGTAGTGTAATGTCATCTGCATATTCCAGATCTTCCAATGTAGAAAATGTAGTCCATCTTATTCCTCTTGGACTGCCTTCTGTTGTCTGGCGCATCACCCAGTCTATGACTGCTAAAAATAGAGTGGTTGATAAGGGGCATCCCTGTCATACTCCTGTCTTCACCTTAAAGGTTAGGTTGCTCTGCCCAACACTGCACGTAAAGTTAACATAAAGGCTTTTTATGATTGACACTATGCAGCTTGGAATTCCATAAGCCCTCAGTATTTTCCCTCAGTATGGAAAATACCATATACCATATAACTTTAAATGTCAGGATGCTTTTACAGGATTGAAAATTGTTTTTAAAAAATTTAGGGGAATAAAATAGAATGTAAATGTATTAGGATTATATGAAATGTGATATACTAGAGCAGGTTAATTTTATTCTGACAGCCACATAATAATTTATTCTGAATGAAATAAACAAGAAAGAAGAATCAGTCAAATATTATAATGAATGTGGTGTGGCTATGCCCAGTGCAGATCTCATGAGACAGCTTTGTGTTTGAAGCCTGTGGGAAAGTTAGTAATGAAAAAAGTGGAAGTAGTGGCAAGGAAAAGAAAACAATTTAAAGAGGTGGCAAACATATAGTATGCAAGAACACACCATATGATAACAGGAAACACAAGGTTTCAAACAGTATGCAAGGTGTTGTGTAACCCTGACAGCTTATATTTTTATGCAAGGTGTTGTGTAACCCTGACAGCTTATATTTTATGATTCTGTTAAGATGGGCTGACATACAGATTCACACAACATAGATTGAGAGAATAAATCAAGCCAGGACAATCCAAGATTTAATTTGACATAACAAATCCAACAGAAAATATTTTCAGAGCATTTCAGGCATTACTTCTGACATCACATATTCAGTACCTTCTTTCATGACCCGTTACTTGTACTGCACATATTTCCATTATTGTGCCCAGTTTCATAAACAGCAGTTTCATTGTTACAACCTGAAATTTGACTAATTATCCCACTAATAAATGAGGGGCCCAGCCTGCTTTGGGATTTCACAGTTGTGAACGTTATTAATAAAGTACGCATAAAATAGACATCTTGTCCTTCTATCAACTTGGCCAACTTTGAGTCCCCCCCCCCCCCCCCCCCCCCGACATTCACTCTGACATCCTTCACAATGCTTTTTACTTCTTTCATAAAGCATGCGCAACAATAATTTGAAGGAACACTATCAGAGAAACCCGATTTCTTCAATGATTACAACACAAGGCACCTTTTGATAAGTGAAAACCCATTAAAAGACAATGCTTATAATCAAATCAGCTAATGAGCCTTGAAAACTATGCTGATATCAGAGATGCAGAAAGTTGCTAGATTACAGACATTGTCCTATAGAAGAGATACAAAAAGCATGATCCAGATGGAAAAGTACAACTGTATGCCAACGCACCCAATGAAGGCAAGACTAGATGATCTTTCACTGGGATGTCTAAAACGTAGCAGCTTTGTCCATCTAGGAAAAAGACTTAAAAGACAGCATCAAGAAGACCTATCCATGAAGACAACACCACTGAAGCCCACCTTATTCCCTGTACCATGGAAACAAGCCAGCAGTACCCTCCAAGTTAATACATCAATCAGTGGTCTCAGAATTGTATATGTTCTTCTTCGTTGGTCCTGAAAAGGACCTTGGTTGCATTGTGTCCATTTACAGTGAATCTGCAATATTTGTGCCTTTCAGCTGACTTCAGCACAACTCTGACTGCCTCTAGGTAGTCATCCTCACAGATGCACTGTCTGTACTTCAAGCTCTCAAGGGTGGTAAAATCCCGCATCTGAGAAATGAACTATGCAAGGCAGCTTAAAGAAGTGAACCATACTTCAGTGGGTACCATCCGATTGTGGTGTACGTGGAAATGAAAAGGCAGATAAATTTGCCAAAAAATAGAGCAGAATGTGAACAAGAAGATAACAAAATCACATACTTTGAGAAAAAGGAGCTATCCAGGCTTTCAGAAGAGAACAGAATCAACCCAATGATGATTACCACACTCTTGACCAGCAGGGATAGATCACCATTTTTCACCTCAGGACAGGGCATAACAAACTGAATAAACACATGTACAAGCTAGGATTGTCTGCTTCACCACTGTGCATATGTGGATTAAATGAACAAACTGCTGAGCATGTTCTACAGGATTGCCCTCTGTATGACCAGTTAAGAAAGATATACTGGCCCAATGACTCAACACTGAACTCAAAGCTGTATGGAGCTAAAGAGGAACTCCAGACAACAGTCAAATTCATCATGAGAACTCGTCTGACGGTGTAAACATCAAAGATGTGATCACAAGAAGAAGAAGAAGTAGAAATCAGCTACATACTGGTATACAGGAAATTTGAAAAATGGTTGTTATCTGTGGAAACTGAACCATGAGCTGACTGTAGTAATGGCCATGTGCTAGTACTAGAAAAAAAGTTTCATTCTCACTGAAGAAATTAAAAAGGGCCTAAAAAATGTCAAGCTAAATTTAGCTATAATTGAATTAGAAAAGGAAATGAGTGAGAGGCTTTCAACAAATTCAGATCAAGCCTTCCTGTCCTATGCCATCTGTTCAGTTGTTTTTCCTTGTCTTCACATCCATTTCATGTCTGTCTTCATTTCCCTTCTCCGTTTTTTTTCCTCTACCTCTGTTATGTCCTAAACATAGCACCATTTTTCCAGTGTTGTTTTTCTTTGTTTCTCTTCCTTGCCAGCTTGTTACATTTAAATTACTTCAGAAATTCAACATCATTATTAACATCAACTGTGAAGACAAACCTTGGCAATGGCTGAACAAAATTCTGACCTCAGTGATGCTAGACCATGAAATAGAAGCTATAAATAAACAAACTCAAGGAAGAACTAACACATTTTTAACAGCAAAATCATATGCAGATCAGGCAGCAAGACTCAGAATCATCAATGTCAGGCACATTTTTACATCTACTTTGTGGACACTGAGAATTTATTTCCAGGTTTTTACTGAAGTCTTTGTTGTGTATACGAACATACTTCAAACACTTCAGTTTGTTGTTAGTCTCAAAATTGAACCTTGTAATAACAGTATTGATTGGTAGTGATTGTAAAAACCTTTCACATAACCTATGATTTTGTTTGCATGTCATCCAGGAGTGTTATTGGAGTTGCTTCTCTAAAGATTCAGGCATTAATTCCCAGACAGTTGCAGGCATCAGCAAGAAGAGATTTGGAGAGCATAAAGTAAAACAGTCAGATATATGGAGAAATGAAGGTACACATGTAAATAAGCTTCTTTTTTAAGCAATGGAGCATTTCAGTTGAGGCTGAATGCTGGTGCATATAATGTAGGCTCGTGTGCTGTTTTTATTGTGTTACTTCAAGATGTTTGCCACCCCATGGATCTATCTCCTTCTGGATCATTATGTAACACTGTTTTCTTCTATAGCTAATTTATTGGAGGAGGGTTTAAAAAGTAGTCATGATGAAATTAAGCATTAAGAGATCTTATAGCTTAAACTACAACATACAAAAAATTGATTCTGACATCTTTGATACACCTGTCTGTAATCTAGCATGACCTGTAGTTAAAGTGGGAATAGTAGCACATTCAATAAGACAGTATGCACATGCTACCAGTCTAGCTGTTGTCTGGAGACATGGGCTGTGGAAAGGGGTAGCTAAGTGCAGAACCTGTTTTACAACTATCTGTAGAAGAGTGTTTCATACATTTATTTCCTCATGAATGAAGGATTGTACCTTCTATGCATTTTAAGAAGCATGGGGCTATCACAGCATTTGTGGTGATGAATTCTCAAGTGGGCTGTTTTACCTGATGAGATTGCAAGCCCTTAGTCACGTCTGAAACTGTTCCATTTTTGAAGCAGTTGTCCTCATCTTTTGTCTTCTTATAGAACCCCTGAAACTACATAGATTTTTACCCATAGTGGCAGGTTACAATGGAAGATGGACTGATAGAATAAGTGAACATAGGAATAAGTACCAAAACTGCAACAAGATGATGTCACTGAAGGTTGGCTCAAGTAAAAACTGCAGAAAATGTTAAATATAAGTTTCACAGGCAGAAAAGAACAGAGTGAGAATCACTGGCATATTTATATGAATACTGGAAACTAACTGTCTCTTAGCAGGTTGAGAATCCTCTGAGTAGTCTAAGAGCTAAAAGGTATCCAGGCCTCTGTTTCTTACTTACAGACTTACTTAGTCGTTCCCGTTCTACCATGAGGTGTAGAGGATTGGAAGAGAGAGCACCAGACTATCCTATTGGCTGTCTTCCTCCTGGCCTGGTTCCATTCTAGTCCTCGGTCCTTCAAAGATTGTCTAATGGTGTCCTCCCAGCGGACTCTGGGTTGTCCTGGGGGTCTGGATCCCTGGCTCTTTGTTTCCCATGCTTGTCATGGTAGCCGATCTTCTCCCATTCTGCAGACATGGCCAAACCATCTTAGTTGGGACTGTTCTACTTGCGTCTGCAGGGGGTGGGATTTTAGGCCTTGATGTATCGTCTGGTTGTGGACCATGTCTCTTCTTGTTACTTCAACCACCTTCCTCAGATACCTCATTTCTGAGGTTTGGATCTGGCTTTTATGGGTTGTAGTCATTGCCCATGACTCGCATCCATATGTCAAGACTGGGACATAGGTGGAGCAGTATACAGCCATCTTCTTTTTCTTACCAACCTCTCTCTTGCTGAGGAATCCTCGATTTATGGCCTGAAAAAGTCTCCCAGCTGCTGCTTTTCGAGTGGCCAACTCTTCTTTGATGCCTCCCTTTCGGTCTATAAAAGCTCCGAGATATTTAAAGTGGTCGGTAGATGGAGACATTCATTACAAGATGTGAAGGTAAGAAGAGGTGCAGATGTGGGAAGTGATCACCATTTAGTAGTAGCAAAACTGAAAGTGAAACTAAGAAGGGCTGGACCAATTGTAACTACACAGAAAAGGTTTGACATCAGCAAATTGAAGGACCCCCTTACCAGAAAAGCTTTTGCGGCTGACATAAAGAAACGATATCAATTTGCCAAAAGTCAGGAAAAGACATTGACTGATGATATAGACCAGAAATTCAACACCATTTCAACAATATATAAGGAAAGCAGCAAATCATGCTTGGGATTCCAGGAAAGGAAGAAGCAAGACTGGATAACACCAGAAACATTAACCTTTAGCACGCTGTTGTCGACATATGTTGACCGAGGGTAAGCACGCTGTTGTCGACATATGTCGACTGCAGATGTCTTCGTTTTTCTAGCATTAGCATGTGTGTACACGTGACTTCACCCCCGGATGTTAAGTTTAAACTTATTTGGAAGAGAGTTATCTGTCGTTTCCGATTTTTGTTAGTAATGGATGAATTAGCGTTTATTTTCTGTGAATTTTTTCAATCGAAATGAATCGGCATCGAACACGCGGCCATTTTCGCTCTTATTTTATTGGATTCTGACGCCATGAGGTAAGGATGAGATTTTATTCTTTATAAGCGCTGATATCAGTTCTCAGAATATGTTTGATGGCTGAGATGGAAACGAAAGTAGAATGGCTTTTCTAGTATGTATTATTTTATGGGGTTAGGATTAGGGAGTATCGGAAAGATATTGGGTTACGGCCGAATGTCACTGCTGACGACGGCGTTTATTCCTTTGCTACTGATGATGGGTGTAACGAAAAGATCGTTATTTGATTTGTATTGGTCTATTGGTCAAATGACTTTCATTGAGATGCAAGGGATATGGACTCTTCGTTTGTTGGTTATTTTTAAAAAATTTTTTTTTTAATTTTAATATTTTAAAAAAAATTATTTTTATTTTTTTACATTTTTTTTCGTTTTCTTCATCTTTCCTTTCCTCTCTTCCTATCTCATCTAACATGTACACTAACAAAATTTACATCATCAGATTCATCATTCATTCATTTCTATACAGTCCAAAAATGATAGCAATTGACCAAAAAACAAAAAAACTATAGAATTTACTAGTCACCCACTATAAAAATGGGGCGTTGTGAAAAAGAATGCCGCTGCAGGGGAAGTTCTCAGGAAGAGAATGCAGCATGCTAAAGGTTAAACACCATAACACTGAGAAAGGAAATGAAAAGAAAGAAAACAGAAGCAAAGTCCCCCAGGTTAAAGCAACTATATAGCGAACAGTACAGTCAGCTGGACAAGGAAGTTAAACGCCAAACCCGAGCCAACAAAAGGAATTTCCTAGACGATCTTGCAAGACAGGCAGAAGAGGCAGCACTGAGAAATGAACAAAGCACAGTATGCAAAATAACTAAATTCATCAGCGGAAAACGAGGTGCAAACAGTTTTACATTAGTAAGAGGGAGCCGCGCTAGCGTAGTGGTTACCACACCGCTCTGGCGACCGGGTGATACAGGATCAAACCCGGGTGACGGCATTTGAGGATTTTTCGTCGACCGGGATTTGGACTGGATTAACTCGAGACTTGGCGAGGACATTTGAAGGAGTGTCGTCGACCAGGGATTGGCGGCTCCTGAGCCGACCCAGCTGTAATGGGTACCTCCGAAATCGGAGAGTATTTGCCTGAATGGCGAGGGACACCTGTCTCTGTACAAGAAAAAAGGGATACTCACGTAAAATCAATTTCAGGTTAGACATAAATAATAACCTGAGATTTCGCCTCGAGTATTAGCGGGCGTACGAAAAAAAAAAAAAAAAAAAAAAAAAAAACATTAGTAAGAGATAAGCAAGGAAATCTCATCACGACAGCAGAGGGACAGGAAACAAGATGGGCAGAGCACTTCAGAGAAATCTGGACAGGGAACCACCAGAGACACAATTGAATGTTCCTGAGGGTGAAAATGATCTAGATGTTAATACAGACATCCCACGAAAAAAAGAAATCATCACAGCAATCAAAAGGCTAAAGAATGGAAAAGCTCCTGGTCATGATAACTTAAGTGCAGAGCTATTTAAGACAGACCTAGAGCTAGCAGCAGAACTATTAGAACCACTATTTGCACAAGTCTGGAAAACAGGGACAACACCAACAGAGTGGAGAAAAGGAATAATTGTCAAATTGCCCAAGAAGGGAGATCTTGCAGACTGCAATAATTGGAGAGGAATAACTCTTCTCTCAGTTCCCAGCAAAATACTAGGCAGGATAATTATACAGAGAATTTCAAAGGCAGTAGACCACAAACTGAGGAAAGAACAAGCAGGATTTAGAAAGAACAGAAGATGTGTAGATCATATATTTACCCTCAGGAACATTATAGAGCAGTGCTCAGAATGGCAAAGACAGCTGTACATTAATTTCGTTGATTTTGAAAAGGCTTTTGACAGTATACATAGGGACAGTTTATGGAAAATACTGAGGGCTTATGGAATTCCAAGCTGCATAATGTCAATCATAAAAAGCCTTTATGCCAACTTTACGTGTAGCATTGGGCAGAGCAACCTAACCTTTGAAGTGAAGACAGGAGTATGACAGGGATGCCCCTTATCAACCACTCTATTTTTTACAGTCATAGACTGGGTGATGTGCCAGACAACAGAGCGCAATCCAACAGGAATAAGATGGACTACATTTTCTACATTGGAAGATCTGGAATATGCAGATGACATTGCACTGCTAGCACATTCACATCAACACATCCAGGAAAAAACGGAAAGACTTAATAAGTATAGCCAGCAGGTGGGCTTGAACATCAACCTAAAGAAGACAGAGGTCATGATGCTCAATGTGAGCAACCCTAAGCCCATATTAGTAGGGAATCCGCAACTGGAACAGACAGATGCCTTCACATACCTAGGATGCATAGTAACACCAGGTGGTGGAGCAAGCAAAGACATCAACAACAGAATGAACAAAGCAAGAACAGCCTTTTTTAGTCTAAACAACATCTGGAAGTCCTCTCAGTACAGCACAAGCACAAAATTAGGATTATATCAGAGCTGTGTGCTTTCTGTGCTTCTCTATGGCACGGAGAGCTGGAGAGTTACAGAGAAGGAAATGTCGAAATTGTCCTCTTTTCACACAACATGCCTAAGAAACATTCTCCAAATCTTTTGACCGAATACCATCACCAACCAAGATCTGCTTACTCGGAGCAAGCAAGAGGACATGCACACCATCATAGCTGGCAGACGCTGGAGCTGGGTTGGCCATGTCCTCAGAAGAGACCCCGATACCATCACAAGAACAGCTATGCTATGGACCCCTGAAGGAAAATGAAAGAGAGGCCAACCAAAAACCACTTGGCGGAGGACTGTGGAGGCTGAGATGCAAAGAATGAACCAGAGTTGGGGCACTGTACGAAGGATGGCCACCGACCGAGCAAAGTGGAATCAATTTGTTGTTGCCCTACAATACGCCACCAGGCGTAATGGCCACTGACTGCTTTGATGGTCGGCGGCTAACGATCAAAGAAGAAGAAGATACTGCCACAACACGTACATATTTTCAGGGTCATAGCTGTTGGGAATCATGTTGCACTTGTAACTTTCATTGTTTTCATTTTGTCTGTACACAAACCCGTGGGTTCAATCATGCACTTTTTATTCTAGCAGCCATTTGCTCTCTACCTCATGACAAACATGGGGAAAATCCATTCCCACACTTTTTTTTCCAGCTTCTCGGCATCAGTATATATAATAGTGGTGCGTTTTTAATGTGCTTCAGTATATTATAATATAACTGCCTCCAACACTCTTATTAACCAAAAAAATTGGAAAGTTGCATTTCATCAAAACTGTTTGCGATTGTTTCAGATTATTGCTATAGAAGAGTCCATTTTGTAAAAATATAACCAACTCAATTTAAAAAAAAAGAAGACAAAGGCAGTCCTATGGCAGATACTGCTGTAGAGTAGTTAAGTGATAAAACAAAAATTTCTGAACGTGCATTGAAATGTATTCATGCATTATCTGCAGACAGTGTATGCCTCCTACTTTACAATTTTTCTGTGGGCACATAATTTGTTTTTTTGTGTTTTTTAATTACGTTTTGAAAGAGCCAACAAATTTAGTGTCTAGGTGTACAATTGCAGGCATCACTGAAATTGGGCAAAACTCATTTTATCAAAAACAAAGATTGAATTTTACTGACACAGTACTGTTACTCCACAGATCTCTCAGGTAATATCATGAGGTTCTTTTCTTGCAAAAAAGTTGTAGTCATGACAGAAAAAATAAATATTATTTACAATATAATATTTGTAATCATTTTAGGAATGTTTGGAAGGGCGTAATTCGGAAATAAATTGTTATTACTCATTTCTGACAGCCAAGGGAAGCAATCAAACAATAACAATATAATTGATATATGTGGTTAGCGACCACATTAACCAAAAATATTTTGTGACACCATTTACAATTATTAAATGTATACTATTAGTTTCACAGTATGCAATATACTATGAGCAATTAACATAGACACCCGTGTGTTACCGGGGCCCGAAAGGGGAGCAAAGAATAGTAACACTGTCCCCTGCCAAGCATGTCGTAGAAGGCGACTAAGGAGGGTTGGGCATGGGGCCGGTTACCCCATCCTGTAAAAAAAATTTAAACCACAAAAAACTTCAACAAATATGGACAAGTCAAATAAAGAAAATAAAACACAGCCATCCAAGACAGGGGAAGGTCCTCTCGCGGGGAGGCGTATGATGCAACACAGAGAAAGCCGAAAGGAATCTGTGTTGCTGACTAACCTTCTTTCTTCTAGGAGAACTTCCAGATTTGGCACCTGGAATGTTCGGACATTGAACGAACAAGGGAAAGTGGCACAAGTAGCAGCAGAAATGAGGGAATACAAAATCGAGGTTCTGGGAATGTGTGAAACAAAGTGGAAGGGGGTAGACAGGAAGAAACTCATCACAGGTGAATTGGTGCTGTCCTCAGGACACGAAGACGAAAGTTCACACCACAGTGAAGGGGTAGCTCTTATGTTATCTAAAGAAGCACAGAAAGCACTCATTGAATGGGAAGCTGTGGGACCCAGAATAATAACAGCTATTTTCAAAACAGCTAAAAAGAAAATTCATGTCAATGTCATCCAATGTTATGCACCAACTAATGACAAAGAAGAGTCTGTGAAAGAAGCATTTTATACTAAACTACAGGAAATTATGGATAAAGTAAAAAGAAGAGACATCATAATTTTGATGGGTGACATGAATGCAAAGATAGGTACAGTCAATACCGGATTTGAAGAAGTCATGGGAAAACATGGGCTAGGAGTAATGAATGAAAATGGAGAACTATTCGCAAACTTCTGTGCTTCAAATCAACTGGCTATAGGAGGAAGCATGTTTCCACATAAGAGAATACACAAGGCAACATGGATATCACCAGACCATAGAACAGAAAATCAGATCGATCATATATGCATAAAGAAGAAGTTTAGATCATCATTGCAGGATGTAAAGGTATATAGAGGAGCAGATGTGGCATCAGATCACCATCTTCTGATAGCCAAAGTAAAAATGAAACTCAAGAGATATGCAACAATGCAAAATTATAGACAACAGTTTAATGTAGGACAGCTAAGAAATCAAGAAACAAGAGACAAATTTGCGGTCACAGTATCCAACAAATTCCAAGTGCTCCAACAGTTGGAAGATGTAGAGAATACAGAAGACTATTGGCAGCAGGTCAAAACGGTATGGAAGGAGACATGTGAAGAAATACTGGGGAAAAGGGAAAGACAACAAAAAGCATGGATAACAACAGAAACCATCAATAAGATAAAAGATAGAAAAAACAAGAAAGCAGAGTTAAACACAAGCAAAACCAGAAGTTCCAAAGCCAAGGCTCAAGAAGTGTACACAGAAGCAAACAAAGAAGTAAAAAGAAGTATCAAAAGAGACAAGAGAAAGTATATTGAGGAGTTGGCAAGAGAGGCAGAAGATGCTGCAGCCAAAGGAAATATGAGAGAACTGTATAGCAGCACAAAGAAGCTAACAGGGAAATACAAGCAAACAAGTTGCCTCATAAAAGATAAGAATGGGAAACTGCTCAGCAATATACAAGAGCAAATGAAGAGGTGGACAGAATATTTTGGGGACCTTCTCAATAGACCAGCTCCACAAAACCCGCCGGACATCCAGCCAGCAGAAGAAGAGCTACAAATTAACGGTGAAAGACCAACGAAGGAAGAAATAAAGAAAGCCATAAAGCTTCTAAGAGATGGAAAAGCGTCTGGACCTGATGGCATTCCAGCAGAGGCCATCAAAGCAGATATCGACACGGCTACAGAGATGTTATATAAATTACTTGGTAAAGTCTGGGAAAAAGAAGAGATACCAGCAGAATGGAAGGAAGGATGGATATCTGGTTAAGTTGCCTAAGAAGGGAAATCTACAAGAGTGCACAAATTATAGAGGAATAATGTTACTATCAGTGCCAGGAAAGGTATTGAACAGGATTATCCTTGAGAGATTAAAGGAGTCCATAGACAAGAAATTGAGAGATGAACAAGCAGGTTTTCGACAAAACAGATCATGTACAGACCAGATAGCCACTTTGAGAATAATAGTTGAACAAAGTCTGGAATGGAATTCACCACTATACATCGGATTTGTGGACTACGAAAAAGCATTTGACAGTGTGGACAGAGAATCACTTTGGAAATTGATGAGGCATTATGGAGTTCCCCTGAAGATCATTAATTTAATAAAGAAAACCTATGAAGACATGACGTGCAGAGTTCTTCATGAAGGACAGCTTACAGAACCATTTGGGATAAGAACAGGAGTGCGACAGGGATGCCTCTTGTCTCCATTTCTTTTCTTGCTGGCAATAGATTGGGTTATGAGATCATCGACAACACACAACAGAAATGGAATCCAGTGGACTCTGACTAAGCAGTTGGATGATCTGGATTTTGCTGATGACTTGGCTCTTCTGTCCCATAACCGTAATCAGATGCAGGACAAATTGAAAACACTCGATGAGAGGTCACAGCAATTGGGTCTGAAAATACACAGGGAAAAGACAAAAATAATGCGAATAAATGCAGGTAATGAAAACAGGGTTGAACTTGAAGAAACACCAATACAAGATGTAGAATCATACACATATCTTGGCAGTAATATAGACAAAGTTGGAGGGACAGACAGCGATATCAAAATAAGAATACAAAAGGCAAGAGGAGCTTTCATTGCATTGGGAAATATATGGAGATCAAGAGAAATAGGATCCAACACGAAAATAAGAATCTTCAACTCAAATGTGAAGTCAGTCCTATTGTATGGCTCGGAGACATGGAGAACAACAAAGACAACAACCAAAAAGCTACAGACTTTCATAAATGGGTGCTTGCGTAGAATAGAGGGATTAAAATGGTATGACAAGGTTACCAATGTGGAACTGATGACAAGAACTGGACAAGTGCCAGTGGAACAAGAGATGAGAAGAAGACGATGGCGATGGATAGGACACACACTGAGGAAACCTGTTGATAGCATTACAAGGCAGTCCTTGTTCTGGAACCCCCAGGGCAAGAGAGGCAGAGGAAGACCAAGAAGTACGTGGAGAAGAGAGTTGGAAACAGAGGTGAAAATGATGAGGAGAACATGGAAAGAACTTGAGATGATGGCACGTGACAGGAGGACTTGGCATGTGTTTGTTGAAGGCCTATGCTCCTTTGGGAGTGGAGGGTTATGAATGAATGAATTAACATAGACAGATACAAATACTTTTAAAATAATCTTAAAGTTGCGTAACTTTTAAATCATGCCTAATATGACGCTACAAAACATGCAGAATTGAAATTTGTTGTGCGTGCCATAATTATCTGAAATTTTTATTATTATTTTTTATTCAATGAATTTCAGGTGACCATTCCTGTAACCAGCGATCCCACCTATGCTCTAGTGTTGACATTCCAGATTTGAAAATTATGAACAGTTTCATAAAGAGTGAACCAGTGCAAAATGCTGCATTCAATGAAGTGTTGCCAGAATTAACAGAAAACATTGTGAGTGAAATGAAAGCTGATGTAAGTAAGGCAGCTGCAACACTAAATACAAACAATAACATTGAATCAAGATTAAAAGAGGTACAATCATTGAATGTCGCAGATTCAGAGATAATGAACTGCAGCAGGAAATCCGCAATAGTCTATGATGATTGTACTCTCAACAGTGGAAGTAGAGAAGGTTTTAAATTGTGTAGCAGTGTACAATCAGATGAAATAATAATAAGTACAAAAGAGAAACTTTTCAGCTGTCGTGTTTGTGGAGTACAGGTTAGCAAGAAAGGTGACCACAATGAACATGAACTTTCACATATAAGAGAAAAGTGTTATATAAGTAATGTTGGTAATGTAGAATTAGCTACAAAATCCAGTCTATGTCAACAAGAAAGAATACAAAAGCACAGAAGTATTCTAAATATGACCGTATTGGTATGGGGGCTGCTCATTTTGGTTATCTAAAGGCACACGTAATGCAGCATAAAGAAGAACTACCTAACAAGTGTGATGGTCTTAGTAGGTTTTCTAGGACTGATTATCCAAAGAAACCCATAATGCAGCATAATATTGAGACACATTACAAATATGATGTCAGTGGAGCAGAATTTTGTCAAAGTGATCACAAGGTGACAAATACAGAAGGGGAATCTTACATGTGTGATGAACTTACAGGACCAAAACTTCATTTAAAATGGTACAAAAGTCAACATACAGAAGACAAATCTTATAATACTGATGTTTGTGGAGCAGAATTTTCACAACATGGTCATTTAAACAGACACAAAAGGACACACACCGGAGAGAGACCTTATAAGAGTGATAATTGTGGAGCAGAATTTTCTCTAAATAATCATTTGAAGAGACTAAAAAGGAAAAACACAGGAGAGCAACCTTATAAGTGTGATGTTTGTGGAGCAGAATTTTCTCAGAGTGGTATTTTAAAGAGACACAAAACTACACACACTGGAGAGAAACCAAATAAGTGTGATGTTTGTGGAGCAGAATTTTCTCAAAATAATCATTTGAAGAGACATAAGAGGACACACACAGGAGAGAAACCTTATAAGTGTGATGTTTGTGGAGCAGAATTTTCTCGAAATGATCAATTAAAGAGTCACAAAAGGACACACACAGGAGAGAAACCTTATAAGTGTGATGTTTGTGGAGCAGAATTTTCTCGAAATGATCAATTAAAGAGTCACAAAAGGACACACACAGGAGAGAAACCTTATAAGTGTGATTTTTGTGGAGCAGGATTTTCTCAAATTGGTACTTTAAAGAATCACAAAAGGACACACACAGGAGAGAAATCTTATAAGTGTGATGTTTGTGGAGCAGAATTTTCTCGTAAAGGTGCTTTAAAGAGACATAAGAGGACACACACAGGAGAGAAACCTTATAAGTGTGATTTTTGTGGAGCAGGATTTTCACAGAATGATGCTTTGAAGAGGCACAAAAGGACACACACAGGAGAGAAACCTTATAAGTGTGATGTTTGTGGAGCAGAATTTTCTCAAAATGATCATTTAAATAGTCACAAAACTACACACACAGGAGAGAAACCAAATAAGTGTGATGTTTGTGGAGCAGAATTTTCTCAAAATAATCATTTGAAGAGACATAAGAGGACACACACAGGAGAGAAACCTTATAAGTGTGATGTTTGTGGAGCAGAATTTTCTCTAAATGATCAATTAAAGAGTCACAAAAGGACACACACAGGAGAGAAACCTTATAAGTGTGATGTTTGTGGAGCAGAATTTTCTCGAAATGATCAATTAAAGAGTCACAAAAGGACACACACAGGAGAGAAACCTTATAAGTGTGATGTTTGTGGATCAGAATTTTCTCATAGTGTTACTTTAAAGTTTCACACAAGGACACACACTGGAGAGAAACCTTATAAGTGTGATGTTTGTGGAGCAGAATTTTCTCATATTCTTGCTTTAACGTTTCACACAAGGACACACACAGGAGAGAAACCTTATAAGTGTGATGTTTGTGGAGCAGAATTTTCTCATAGTGTTGCTTTAAAGTTTCACACAAGAACACACACAGGAGAGAAACCTTATAAGTGTGATGTTTGTGGAGAAAAATTTTCTCATAGTGTTGCTTTAAAGTTTCACACAAGGACACACACAGGAGAGAAACCTTATAAGTGTGATGCTTGTGGAGCAGAATTTTCTCAAAATGATCATTTAAAGAGTCACAAAAGGACACACACAGGAGAGAAACATTATAAATGTGATGTTTGTGGAGCTGAATTTTCTCAGAGTGGTGTTTTAAAGAGACACAAAACTACACACACTGGAGAGAAACCAAATAAGTGTGATGTTTGTGGAGCAGAATTTTCTCAAAATAATCAATTAAAGAGACATAAAAGGACACACACACAGGAGAGAAACCTTATAAGTGTGATGTATGTGGAGCAGAATTTTCTTGAAATGATCAATTAAAGAGTCACAAAATGACACACACAGGAGAGAAACCTTATAAGTGTGATGTTTTTGGAGCAGAAATTTCTCGTAAAGGTGCTTTAAAGAGTCATAAAAAGACACACACAGGAGAGAAACCTTATAAGTGTGATTTTTGTTTAGCAGGATTTTCACAGATTGGTGTTTTGAAGAGTCACAAAATTACACACACAGGAGACAAACCTTATAAGTGTGATGTTTGTGGAGCAGAATTTTCTCATAGTGTTGCTTTAAAGTTTCACACAAGGACACACACAGGAGAGAGACCTTATAAGTGTGATGTTTGTGGAGCAGAATTTTCTCGAAATGATCAATTAAAGAGTCACAAAAGGACACACACAGAAGAGAAACCTTATGTGTGTGATGTTTGTGGAGCAGAATTTTCTCATAGTGTTGCTTTAAAATTTCACACAAGGACACACACAGGAGAGAGACCTTATAAGTGTGATTCTTGTGGAGCAGAATTTTCTTAAAGTGGTGCTTTAAAAAGTCACAAAAGGCACACACAGGAGAGAAACCTTATAAGTGTGATGTTTGTGGAGCAGAATTTTCTCAAAATGATCAAATAAAGAGTCACAAAAGGACAAACACAGTAGATAAACCTTATATGTGTGGTGTTTGTGGAGCAGAATTTTCTTGAAATGATCATTTAAAAAGTCACAAAAGAACACATACAGGAGAGAAACCTTATAAGTGTGATGTTTGTGGAGCAGAATTTTCTCAGAATGATCATATAAAGAGTCACAAAAGGACACACACAGGAGAGAAACCTTATAAGTGTGATGCTTTTGAAGCAGAATTTTCTCAAAATGATCAATGAAAGAGTCACAAAAGGACATACACAGGAGAGAAACCTTATAAGTATGATGTTTGTGGAGCAGGATTTTCTCAGAGTGGTGCTATAAACAGTCACAAAAGGACACACACAGTATAGAAACCTTATATGTGTGATGTTTGTGGAGCAGAATTTTCCCAAAATGATTATTTAAAGATTCTCAAAAGAACACACCACCCGTGTGTTACCGGGGCCCGAAAGGGGAGCAAAGAATAGTAACACTGTCCCCTACCAAGCATGTCGTAAAAAGCGACTAAGGAGGGTTGGGCATGGGGCCGGTTACACCATCCTGTAAAAAAATTTTAAACCACAAAAAACTTCAACAAATATGGACAAGTCAAATAAAGAAAATAAAACACAGCCATCCAAGACAGGGGAAGGTCCTCTCGCGGGGAGGCGTATGATGCAACACAGAGAAAGCCGAAAGGAATCTGTGTTGCTGACTAACCTTCTTTCTTCTAGGAGAACTTCCAGATTTGGCACCTGGAATGTTCGGACATTAAACGAACAAGGGAAAGTGGCGCAAGTAGCAGCAGAAATGAGGGAATACAAAATCGAGGTTCTGGGAATGTGTGAAACAAAGTGGAAGGGGGTAGACAGGAAGAAACTCATCACAGGTGAATTGGTGCTGTCCTCAGGACATGAAGACGAAAGTTCACACCACAGTGAAGGGGTAGCTCTTATGTTATCTAAAGAAGCACAGAAAGCACTAATTGAATGGGAAGCTGTTGGACCCAGAATAATAACAGCTTCTTTCAAAACAGCTAAAAAGAAAATTCATGTAAATGTCATCCAATGTTATGCACCAACTAATGACAAAGAAGAGTCTGTGAAAGAAGCATTTTATACTAAACTACAGGAAATTATGGATAAAGTAAAAAGAAGAAACATCATAATTTTGATGGGTGACATGAATGCAAAGATAGGTACAGTCAACACTGGATTTGAAGAAGTCATGGGAAAACATGGGCTAGGAGTAATGAATGAAAATGGAGAGCTATTCGCAAACTTCTGTGCTTCATATCAACTGGCTATAGGAGGAAGCATGTTTCCACATAAGAGAATACACAAGGCAACATGGATATCACCAGACCATAGAACAGAAAATCAGATTGATCATATATGCATAAACAAGAAGTTTAGATCATCATTGCAGGATGTAAAGGTATATAGAGGAGCAGATGTGGCATCAGATCACCATCTTCTGATAGCCAAAGTAAAAATGAAACTCAAGAGATATGCAACAATGCAAAATTATAGACAACAGTTTAATGTAAGACAGCTAAGAAATCAAGAAACAAGAGACAAATTTGCGGTCACAGTATCCAACAAATTCCAAGTGCTCCAACAGCTGGAAGATGTAGAGAATACAGAAGACTATTGGCAGCAGGTCAAAACAGTATGGAAGGAGACATGTGAAGAAATACTGGGGAAAAGGGAAAGACAACAAAAAGCATGGATAACAACAGAAACCATCAATAAGATAAAAGACAGAAAAAACAAGAAAGCAGAGTTAAACACAAGCAAAACTAGAAGCTCCAAAGCCAAGGCTCAAGAAGTGTACACAGAAGCAAACAAAGAAGTAAAAAGAAGTATCAAAAGAGACAAGAGGAAGTATATTGAGGAGTTGGCAAGAGAGGCAGAAGATGCTGCAGCCAAAGGAAATATGAGAGAACTGTATAGCAGCACAAAGAAGCTAACAGGGAAATACAAGCAAACAAGTTGCCTCATAAAAGACAAGAATGGGAAACTGCTCAGCAATATACAAGAGCAAATGAAGAGGTGGACAGAATATTTTGGGGACCTTCTCAATAGACCAGCTCCACAAAACCCGCCAGACATCCAGCCAGCAGAAGAAGAGCTACAAATTAACGGTGAAAGACCAACGAAGGAAGAAATGGGGAGAGCCATGGGGCTTCTGAGAGAGGGAAAGGCGTCTGGACCTGATGGCATTCCAGCGGAGGCCATCAGAGCAGATATCGACACGGCTACAGAGATGTTGTATAAATTACTTGGTAAAGTCTGGGAAAAGGAAGAGATACCAGCAGAATGGAAGGAGGGATATCTGGTTGGGTTGCCTGGGAGGGGAAATTTGCGGGAGTGCACAAATTATAGAGGAATAATGTTACTATCAGTACCAGGAAAAGTATTAGACAGGATTGTCCTTGAGAGAATAAAGGAGTCCATGGACAGGAAACTGAGAGATGAACGGGCAGGTTTTCGACGGGACAGATCATGTGCAGACCAGGTGGCCACTTTGAGAATAATAGTTGAACAAAGTCTGGAATGGAATTCACCACTATACATCGGATTTGTGGACTACGGGAAGGCGTTTGACAGTGTGGACAGAGATTCGCTTTGGAAATTGATGGGGCATTGTGGAGTTCCCCTGAGGATCATTAATTTAATAAAGAAAACATATGAAGACATGACATGCGGGGTTCTTCGCGGGGGACAGCTTGCAGAACCGTTTGGGATGGGAACGGGAGTGCGACAGGGATGCCTCTTGTCTCCATTTCTTTTCTTGCTGGCAATGGATTGGGTTATGGGATCATCGACGGCACACAACAGAAGTGGAATCCAGTGGACTCTGACTAGGCAGTTGGATGATCTGGATTTTGCTGATGACTTGGCTCTTCTGTCCCATAACCGTAATCAGATGCAGGACAAATTGAAAACACTCGATGAGAGGTCACAGCAATTGGGTCTGGGGATACACAGGGAAGGGACAAAAATAATGAGAATAAATGCAGGTAATGATAACAGGGTTGAACTTGAAGAAACACCAATTCAAGATGTGGAATCATACACATATCTTGGCAGTGGTGTAGACAGAGTTGGAGGGACAGACGGCGATATCAAGATGGGAATACAAGGGGCAAGAGGAGCTTTCGTTGCGTTGGGAGATATGTGGAGATCAAGAGAGATCGGATCCAACACGAGAATAGGAGTCTTCGGTTCAAATGTGGAGTCAGTCCTGTTGTGTGGCTCGGAGACATGGAGAGCGGCAGGGACGGCAACCAAGGGGCTACGGACTTTCATGGATGGGTGCTTGCGTGGAATAGAGGGATTGAAATGGTGTGACAAGGTTACCAACGTGGAACTGATGACAAGAACTAGACAAGTGCCAGTGGAACAAGAGATGAGAAGAAGACGATGGCGATGGATAGGACACACACTGAGGAAACCTGTTGATAGCATTACAAGGCAGTCCTTGTTCTGGAACCCCCAGGGCAAGAGAGGCAGAGGAAGACCAAGAAGTACATGGAGAAGAGAGTTGGAAACAGAGGTGAGGGTGATGAGGAGAACATGGAAAGAACTTGAGATGATGGCACGGGACAGGAGGACTTGGCATGTGTTTGTTGAAGGCCTATGCTCCTTTGGGAGTGGAGGGTTATGAATGAATGAAAAGAACACACACAGGAGAGAAACCTTATAAGTGTGATGTTTGTGGAGCAGAATTTTCTCAAAATGATCATTTAAAGAGTTACAAAGGACACACACAGGAGAAACATTATAAGTGTGTTGTTTGAGGAGCAGAATTTTCTCAGCGTGGTGCTTTAAAGTATGACACATGGACACACACAGGAGAGAAACCTTTTAGTGTGATACTTGTGGAGCAGAATTTTCTGAAAATGATCATTTAAAGAGTCACAAAAAGACACACACAGGAGAGAAACCTTATAAGTGTGATTTTTGTGGAGCAGGATTTTCTCATAGTGGTGCATTAAAGAGTCACAAAAGGACACACACAGGAGAGAAACTTTATAAGTGAGATGCTTGTGGAGCAGAATTTTCTCATAGTGGTGCTTTGAAGAGTCACAAAATGACAAAACAGGAGAGAAACCTTATAAATGGTAATGGTTTTGGAGCAGAATTTTCTCGAAATGATCATTTAAAAAGTCACAAAAGAACACACACAGGAGAGAAACCTTATAAGTGTGATGTTTGTGGAGCAGAATTTTCTCGAAATGATCAATTAAAGAGTCACAAAAGGACACACACAGAGAGAAACCTTATATGTGTGATTTTCGTTGAGCAAAATCAGAGGCACATCTCCAATCCAACCTGCAAGTATGGAAGGAAGAGCTGGAGAAGAGAGGGATGGTCATAAGCAGCTCTAACATAAAATCGATGGTGAGATCACAAGAAAAAAGAAGACATCAGATTAAGCTGGGAGAACAGGTTTTGGATCAGGTCGACCACTTAAAATATCTCTTAGCTATTATAGACCTAAAGGGAGGCATCAAAGAAGGGTTGGCCACTTGAAAAGCTGTAGCTGTGAGACTTTTTCAGGCCATAAATGGAGGATTCATCAGCAAGAGAGAGGTTGGTAAGAAAATGAAGATGGCTGTGTACCGCTCCACCTATGTCCCAGTCTTGACATATGGATGCGAGTCATGGGCAATGACTGCAACCCACAAAAGCCAGATACAAACCTCAGAAATGAGGTATGAGGAAGGTGGTTGAAGTAAAAAGAAGAGATATGGTCCGCAACCAGACGATACACCAAGGCCTAAAATCCCACTCCCTGCAGACCCAAGTAAAACAGTCCCAACTAAGATGGTTTGGCCATGTCTGCAGAATGGGACAAGATCGGCAACCACGACAAGCATGGGAAAGAAAGAGCCAGGGATCCAGACCCCCAGGATGACCTAGAGTTCTGGGAGGACAACATTAGACAATCTTTGAAGGACCGAGGACTAGAATGGAACCAGGCCAGGAGGAAGACAGCAGATAGGATAATCTGGCGCTCTCTCTTCCAAACCTCTACACATCACAGTAGAGGGGGAATGTCTAAGTAAGTAAGTAAGTTTTGCTTTGTTGCAGTCTAATTTGCTGTCTTAATCTTTCCAGTTATATCTTGCCCTTCAGTATATTTCTGATAAATTAATGTCATATTATTCTATGTAGGCCCTACATAACTAGAAAAAAAAAGTTTGTTTGCGTTGAGTAGGCCTTCTTTAATCTAGCAGTCGAGATTCACTGCTTAATTTTTTTAAATAAAATGGTGATCTATTATCACTGGTCTAGGCTACCAACTTTTAAATAATAATTTTTTTAATTTTTCAAATCCAAGATTTGATATTCTGTTCATAATTTGGTTAACTTTTTATTTTTTGCTGTCAGCTGTTTGCTTTGCTTCATTGTATTTTATTTTTGTCATTCTTCAAATCTTTCCAGTTATATTTTGACCATTTAAATATTTCCAATAAATTAATCTCATAAAATTTTGTGTAGGCCCTACAAAAGTAGAAAAAAGTGCATTTGCATTGAGTAGGCTTACCTACTTTATTCCAGCGGTCGAGATTCACTGCTTCATTTTTTCATAAAGTGGCAATCTATTATCACTGGTCTAGGCTACCAACTCTTAAATAATTTTGTAAATTTTTGGTGCTACGTTTTTCTTCCTAGATTTGATATTCTGTTCATAATTTGGTTCATTTTTGTGTGTGCTGTTTGCTTTGCTTCGTTGTATGTTTTTTTTTTTTTTTTTGTCATTCTCTTAATCTTTCCAGTTATATTTTGATCATATATAAATATTTCCAAAAAATTAATGTCATAATATTCTGTGTCTGCCCTACATAACTAAAAAAAAATTTGTTTGCGTATAAACTTCGCTGCTTTATTTTCCAATTAAAAAAATCCACATAGACTGCAGGAGGTCCATGAATGCAGATACATTCATATCTTTTTTACAGTGTAAGATTAACATTGATATATGCTGTGCAGACTTTAACCCCACAAGTGCGATTCTGCAAAGTGCTAAAAGTGCACGTGTTGATTATAATACAAAACACTGTGCATCGAAAGAATAGTACCTCACGATCACTTAGTTTTTTATATGTAAAGAACAGCATGAGACTATTAGCATGTTTTATATCACACTAATTCAAATGCTAATAGATTTGTATGTGTCAATTCTCATTTTAAAACTGTATTGTGTATAATTTATTAACAATTTTTTTGCGTAAGGATTTTTAGGTGTTTGTAATGATTTTTTGGGTCCGGCTTACAGGTTTTTGTCTCAGGAGGTTGACAGGTATGCATTGAAGAGATGTATAAATGTGATGTTTGTTGTATTAGGTTGTCTCAAGTCTGTGTTCTAGAATTACACAAAAGAAGGCATACATGGGAGGAACTATCTGAGGGAGATGTTTGTGGTGTTGAGTTTACTCAAGTCTGTATTCTAAAACTGCACACTAGACTTTCATCAGAGAAAATTTATGTGATGTTTACCTTATGCAGTTTGTAAGCTTGATGTTTGAAATGCAAGTTTACTCATTCATTATTCTTCAGCCCCCTATTCACAAAATATCTTGATGGTTTAAATTATTTGATCAATTCCTGTGGACATTTTTCAAATTGGTAGTGAAAAAAGTATTTTGTTGTGTAAATTGAAATCTCAACCAGATTTGTTGTTGTTTAATAGGGCAGCCAGTAGTGAGTTCAATACTCTTTGGTAACACTGAAGATCTAGGCTTTTCTTGTGGCGTGTCTACCATTCTGAAACATGTTGAGTTAAAGTCATGAGCTCCAGATTCTCCAGCTTAGATTGCATTTAAAGGATAATCACATAGGGGTCCCAAGCTAGGAGTAAGAAGTGTGTGGCATACTATGCATTCCCTGCCATCCAAGGGGGCTGTCCAACTATGCAGAGCTAAAATACTGTGCTCTGGTTCTGGGCTTTCCAAAAGAATTGTCACATCCTGCACAGAGCCATTTCTCAGTTCCCCTGCTTATCAGTGGTTCCATAGTGAGATCCTTCTACATGCAGTCAACCAGGTCACAGCTAAAGAACGTCTGGGAACCAAAGCTTAGTGTGCAATGCTGTGTTCTCAACACATTTCACCACAGAGAGAATCCCTGAAGTGTGTGGATGATTTCAAGCATCATTAAGGGTGTAATTAGCGTCACAGAGGTTCACTTCCACATATGTATACTGTAGCATTGTGTATAGCTGGTGGTCAATTAAAGATGACTCCAGATATGCCTCCATGCATCTCAGCAAGTTGAGCAAGATAAATGTAATCTCTGTGGTGCTATATTTTGTGATATACTATGGAGAGGCCTTAAAAATGTGATTTTTTTATTGTAAAGTGTGGCCTCTGCCTAATAGCTAAAAACATATTCAGACATTCATAAAAGAAGCCATGTAATTATGATGTTTCTGATGCAGTGTTTTCTATGGATGCACAAATTGTTCCATTAAAATGAAAAGTGCTATAAATATTTTATGTGTGCTACTTTTTTTTTTGTCACATTGAGAGACTAAAGATATTCAATCAGCATTATTTTTCAGTTCCCTAAGGAGCAGTGGGGCCTCAACAAATGTATGCCAAGCCTTTACTTCCTGTGGCATCTGTTCAGTGTCTTACTATAACTTTTTTTTATCTCTTTCATGTCTGTTCCCAGTTCCCATCTCAAAGTGTTTTTTTGGTTTCCCTCCTTCTGCCTATATCTCCAATAATAAATAAATACATATACTTGTGTATGCAAAATGGTACATATTACCACCTCAACAAAAGTTAAAGATAGGAGCTACTGATAAGTGTAACAGGGGCACTGATAAAATTATATATATATATATATATATATATATATATATATATATATATATATATATATATATATATATATATATATATATATATATCGCAAAAGATTGCAAAATAACAATTTGATGACCGCATCTGAGATTCAAAGATATATGCAAGAGAGACATGAGAGCACTGGATATAAATCCAGGAACCTGTTAGGATGAAGCTTCCCATCACACCAAGTGGCGATGTTTCCTGCAGTGCCACCTCAGGTTGGGCAAAAAGAAGCTCACATGGAGAGCAGAAGAGAGAAGAAACGTCAAAAAGAACACCAGGAAAATAAGCAGCTGAGGGCTGCATTCCCATATTCAGTTATGACTGAAGGGGCTATTATTATTATTATTATGTATTTATAAATGTTATATGGTGCTAATATGTATCTGTTTGTTAACATGGTGCTGAATATTGAATTATCAAAGATAATGTGTGGTGGAAAAGACACCATGATACAGACAAAAAAGCTTGCGGTATTAAGAAATAATTTTGCCATTTCTATTCTTTTGAAAATTGCAAAAACGTTTCTATATATATCGCAAAACACAACTTAAAAACTGCTGAACTAATTTTTATATGTATTGCATTTAACATTAAGGCAGAAAAAAACTGTCCGGTTTCAAATTTGATCAAAATCTGATAAGAATAAAAGGCACTTAAGTGCTACTCAGTATGTGTTTGTTTTAGAAAAACTCCAGTAATTTATCTCATTTTTCTTCTTCTACTTCTTCTTTGATCTATAGCCCCCAACCATCAAAGCAGTCAGTGGCCATCACATCTGGTGGCGTCTTGTAGGGCAGCAACAAATTGATTCCACTTTGTTCGGTCAGTGGCCATCCTTCATAAAGTGCCCCAACTCTGGTTCATTCTTTGCATTTCAGCTTCCACAGTTCTCTGCCAGATTGTTTTTAGTTGGCCACTCTTTTGCTTTCCTTTGGGGGTCTGTAGTGAAATTGACAGAGATACAACGGTAAAATTCCTCCAAGGATAACATTTGAGGATAAAAACATAATGCGTAGGCTGCTGATGTACATGATCGCCTAGACCGCGGGTCATCATCCCCATAAAATTGACTTGCTAGACCGGAGGGGAACGGAGTATCAAAAGGGAAAAAAATATGACTGGAAAGGCTAAAGAGACGCAATTGGGGGGGGGGAAATGGATGAAAGTAAAAAAATTCAAGTCCCCCAAATTGACACGAGGTACGGAATTGGACGTTTTGCGATACCAAGCGCTTGATTTGAATTTGAGCGGAAGAACGCAGATGTCTGAAAAAAATTACAAAAATTAAAAAGTAAATTTTTCTTAATATTAATGTTAGGAATATAAAAATTAGCTGGCCAGATGGCCTATTCTGAGCAGTGAACGAATATGGTTTTAATTTTACAGACGGATAGATAGTATTGAAAATAATGACAAAAGACAGTGTAGTTTACATCAGCCACAGACTGCATTGAATCTAACATATCGTTATTTGCACACAAAAACACGACCTTGGACACAGATGTTCAAATTTACTTGGCATAGAAGTGAAGGGACATTGGTGGTAGCTGTGTCTAAATATAACTTTTTACAACAAAAATTTGAAGGGGAGAGAACGGTTGGGTCTAAAATCGAGCACAAATTTGTAGAAACACAAGTAGAGACGGACAGACTAACAGATAACCATCCATACGTGACTGAAGCTTGACTGAAATGACTTTAGTGAGGAAATTTGAAATTAAAAATAAACCTCGGCAGTGATTGGCCACAGACAATCATATCATTAGCGCTTAGAGCGCATTTGGGGTCATTCTTCAATAATTGTTCAGTGTTAGACACAGATTTTAAAGTGTGGTGTTTTCCCATATGAAAGACAGTGAGTTAAATTTAGGGACGCCATCCTATAGCCAGCAGCTCAGCTGAGTTTTGCTAGCACTTCTGTGTTAATTATTCATAATCTGGTAAGATTGAAATTATTTCTTTATATATTTTGAATATTGTTTCATGTTCGAGTGATTTGATACTGCCATATCATAATCTAGCCTTACAAACAAGTAGGGATTTTGCTCTAGACCCCCCGCCCAAGTCAGGGTCTAGGGACTAACAATGTACTTAAACACCAGCAAGGATTATGCAAGACAGATCAAGAGTTGAGAATAAGGAAACATATTACCTATCCTCTTTTAGGGTAGAAAACTAATAATTATTTTTCAGAATCTATAGTCTGGGAGGATCTATCGGATGTAAACCCACCATGGTAACTGTGCTGTTTGGTCAGAGAGATCTGACCTGTCTGTATAATGTGGTTGTTGTGTCAGTGTGGTGTCCAGACGTGGGTAGAGAATAGATTTTGACACATGGCCCATACTTTGATTGCAGAGCTGCGAGTTTCTGTCGTCCACGAAGAAGTATCTATTCGGGTGGTGATTTACACAAGTGTATCTGTGCAGTCCTTGTAACAGAGACCACCATTATTGCCCGCCAGCACGGAGAGGTGGGACCACCTGATTTCAGCACCAGAGCTACAAATACCAGATGAGTGAGCCTCTGGTCTGCTGGATATTCACCAACCCCATTAAGTTGCAGATACCCCATAAAAATTCCCACCATTTTCTGGACACTATGTAGTCAATATAGACAGGTGTGATGAGACCACCCCAACAGCACAGACAATAAATATCCTCCCTAGTAGCTGACTACCAGAACATTTTAATAAAACTAACTATTCTAGTACTTAAATATGTTCACTTTTGCATTTATTATGTAACATTCCATGCATAATTTTTATAAATTTTAAATCCTTCTTTTAAAACAAGTTCTGGTCAAAATAAAACTTGATCCAGAACAAATAAATGTAATATAATTATATCAAAAACTTTACACACGTGAGTTAGTTCAGTGTATTGTAACACTTGTTAATCTTATTAGTCTTGTTAAATATCTATGGGTATATTTATAACTATCACACCACAGTACACATCATAACCCTAGACACTTTACGCAGCTACATTCATTTAAAAAAAAAAAAAATTAAGTGTGAGGTCGTAGTGGTAGCAAGAAAGGCCTTCTGACAATTCTCAATTACATTTTATCTCAGGAGCCTTCACAGCTGGCCTCATACAATTTACATGTAGTACCATCATCATCATACAATACCATCAATACCACTACAGGGTCCATAGCATAGCTGTTCTTGTAATGGTATCAGGGTCCCTTCTGAGGATGTGGTCAACCAGACTCCAGCATCTGCCAGCTATGATAGTGTGCGTGTCCTCCTGGTTACTCTGAATAAGCAGTTCTTGGTTGCTGATGGTATTCGGCTAAAAGATTCGGATAATTTTCCTTAGGCAGATTGTGTGGAAGGAGGACAGTTTTGACATTTCCCTCTCTGTTATTCTCCAGCATTCTGCACCATAGAGAAGCACAGAAAGTACACAGCTCTCATACAGTCTTAATTTGGTGTTTGTGCTGTACTGGATGCAGCTCTTGGCCCAAGAGGAGAGGAAGCCATTACTGGAATAGCAAAAATTATGATGAGAAGGCTAAAATGCCAGAAGGAGGCAAGAGATAAACTACGAGCGAATACACCACCACCATACGAAACAACTTCCACACCCGTCGTGCCAGGCCTAGACATTGAAGACGCTGTCCGAAAGTCGATGACGGAGAATCACCAAGTAGCAGAGGAGTGTCAAATCCAATGTCACAACCCTCAGATGGCGCAAATTGCAAGAGCAGAGACACAAGCCAACAAAGCCCCGAGACACAAATGACTAGTCTGGACGAAACAGCAAATGAAAACAACCAAGTGCCCCACGGTGATCAGAAGGTGCAGAATGCCACACAGAATCGTGATCAGACAGACAAGGAAAGGGTACCGAGACTAAAGACAGATGCACGGCCAGTGGTGGTAGAGGGGAGATGCCGCGCAGGCGGACTACATAAAATCACTCACAAGGAACGGGAACAAGACCGCAAAATAAAAATTACGCACTTGTCTGGAGGAGAAGCTACCCCCAGGGCACTCCCAGATGACAAAGTAATCAATGTCCTGGAGAATGTAGTAGGCAAAAGAGGCATACTAAGTATCAGAAGGCACCAACAGGGAGTGACACTTGCCCTGAATGATACCGAAAGGACTAAATTGCTGATGACTGCTCGGGAGTCCGGCCTATAGAATTGCAGCTACCACACCAATCAAAATCCAAGCAGAAATCCACATATAATTTAAGAAAGTGGTCATCAAAGGGATCGACACCAGCTTGTCAGATGCAGAGACCCTCAGCTGCATTCAGGCCAAAAACCCTCTGGCCAGAATCACACATGCCGAAAGGCTAAAGTCCTGGAATAAAGAAGACACCCAACTGATAATAGTGACTTTACAAGGGAAAACAGTTCAGGAAAGTATCACTATTCAGAATAGACCCCGAAGAACACATGACTACATCCCGCCAGTGATGCAGTGTTCGAAGTGCCAGGGATGTTCTCACACAAAGAACACGTGCAGAAAAGAGACAGTTTGTAGATACTGTGCTGACAGCTATGAATACAAAGACTGCCCTAAGGCAAAGAAAGACCTCGACTACCAGGCGCCAAACACTAATAGAAAATGTACCAACTGCCTCGGAAACCAAGGAGCACGATACAGTGGGTGTCCCGAATACCAACAAACAAGGCAAATAATTACAGTGGCCATTGGAAAGGGGGTATCGTACCAAGAGGCAAAAAACCAGAGTCATGTGACCAAAATATTATTATGAATTATCATGAGAAGAGCGAGAAATAAAATTTAAAAAATAAGTGATGAACAGTGTCGATTTGTAGAAGGTAATGGCACAAACAATCTTCTTCTTCTTCGATCCTTAACCACCGACCGTCAAAGCAGTCAGTGGCCATCACGCCTAGTGGCGTCTTGTAGGGCAACAACAAATTGATTCCACTTTGCACGGTCGGTGGCCATCCTTCGTACAGTGCCCCAACTCTGGTTCATTCTTTGCATCTCAGCCTCCACAGTCCTCCGCCAAGTTGTTTTTGGTCGGCCTCTCTTTCGCTTTCCTTCAGGGGTCCAAAGCATAGCTGTTCTTGTGATGGCATCGGGGTCTCTTCTGAGGACATGACCAACCCAGCTCCAGCATCTGCCAGCTATGATGGTGTGCATGTCCTCTTGCTTGCTACGAGTAAGCAGATCTTGGTTGGTGATGGTATTCGGCCTAAAGATTCGGTGAATTTTTCTTAGGCATGTTGTGTGAAAAGAGGACAATTTTGACATTTCCTTCTCTGTGACTCCCCAGCACCCCGCACCATAGAGAAGCACAGAAAGCACGCAACTCTGGCATAATCTTAACTTTGTGCCTGTGCTGTACCGGGAGGACCCCCAGATGTTATCTAGGCCAAAGAAGGCTGCCCTTGCCCTATTCATTCTGACGCCGATGTCCCTGCCTGCCCCACCGTCTGGTGCCACCATGCCTCCCAGGTATGTGAAGGTATCTGTCCGCACCAGCTGCTGATTCCCTACTGACATGGGCCCAGGGTTGCCCACACCGAGCGTCATGACCTCAGACTTCTTTAAACTGATGTTCAAGCCCACCCGCTGGCCAAATTTATTAAGTCTATCCGTTTTTTCCTGGATGTGTTGATGTGAATGTGCCAGCAGCGCAATGTCATCTGCATAGTCCAGATCTTCCAATGTAGAAAACGTAGTCCATCCCATTCCTCCCGGACCGCCCTCCATCGTCCGGCGCACCACCCAGTCCACGACTGTCAAAAACAGAGTGGTTGATAAGGGGCATCCCTGCCGCACCCCCGCCCCCACCTCGAAGGTCAGGCCGCTCTGCCCAACACCACACGCAAAGTCGGCACAGAGGCTCTCTATGATTGACACCATGCAGCTCGGAATTCCATAAGCCCTCAGTACCTTCCATAAACTGTCCCTATGCATGCTGTCAAAAGCCCCCCCAAAATCAACAAAATTTATGTAAAGCTGTCCCTGCCACCCCGAGCACTGCTCTATAATGTTCCTGAGAGTGAATATATGGTCTACACATCTTCTGTTCTTTCTAAACCCCGCCTGCCCCTTCCTCAGCCCGTAGTCCACCGCCTCTAAAACTCTCTGTATAACCATCCTGCCCAGTATTCCGCCGGGAACCGAGATAAGAGCGACCCCTCTCCAACTATTGCAGTCTGAAAGATCTCCCCTCTTGGGCAATTTGACAATTATTCCTTTGTTCCACTCTGATGGTGTTGTCCCCGTTTTCCACACTTGTGCAAATAGTGGTTCTAATAGTTCTGCCGCTAGCGCAGGGTCTGTCCCAAATAGCTCTGCATTTAAGTTATCATGGCCCGGAGCTTTACCGTTCTTTAACCCTTTGATTGCTGTGATGATTTCTTCTTTTCGTGGAATGTCTGTATTTACATCTAGATCGTTTTCAGCCTCAGGAACATTCAATTGTGTCTCTGGTGGTTCCTTGTTCAGAGTTTTTTTGAAGTGCTCCGCCCATCCCGCCTCCTGTCCCCCCGCTGTCCTGATGAGACCTCCCCGCCTATCTCCCACCAACGTAACATTGTCTGCACCCTGCCCTCCGCCGATGAATCCAGTCATTTCGCACACTGTGCTCTGTTCACTTCCCAGCGCTGCCTCTTCTGCCTGTTTTGCAAGATCGTCTAGGAAATTCCTTTTGTTGGCTCGGGTTTGGCGTTTAACTTCCCTGTCCAGTTGACTGTACTGTTCGCTATATAGTTGCTTTAACCTGGGGGACTTCGCTTCTGTTTTCTTTCTTTTCATTTCCTTTCTCATCTTTATGGTGTTTAGTGTTTCTGGTGTTATCCAGTCTTGCTTCTTCCTTTCCTGGAATCCTAAGAATGATTTGCTACTTTCCTTATATATTGTTGAAATGGTGTTGAAATTCTGGTCTATATCAGTCAATGTCTTTTCCTGGCTTTTGGCAAATTGATATCGTTTCTTAATGTCGGCCGCAAAAGCTTTTCTGGTAAGGGGGTCCTTCAATTTGCTGATGTCAAACCTTTTCTGTGCAGTTACAGTTGATCCAGCCCTTCTTAGTTTCACTTTCAGTTTTGCTACTACTAAATGGTGATCGCTTCCCACATCTGCCCCTCTTCTTACCTTCACATCTTGTAATGCATGTCTCCATCTACCGTTAACCATGATGTGGTCTATCTGGTTTCTGTCCCAACCATTTGGTGATTCCCATGTTAACTTGTGAATTTCCTTATGTGGGAAAAGTGTTCCTCCAATGACCAGGTTGTTAATGCTACAGAAACTTATTAGCTTATCCCCATTTTCGTTTGCTATTCCGCTGCCGCATTTCCCCATTGTTCTTTCATTATATGTATTGTGTGTACCAACTTTCACATTGAGGTCTCCCATTACTATAACAAGATCATATCTAGGTGTGTCCTCCATTTCTTTCTGCAGTTGTTGATAGAATTCATCCTTGACCTCCTCATCGCTATCATTCGTTGGTGCGTAGCATTGTATTATTGTAGTGTTGGTGAATCTCCCTCTCAATCTCAATCGTATCAGTCTGTTGTTGATGGGTTTCCATTCCAGTAATGTCCTTTCTATCCCTTTCTGTAGAATAATGGCTACGCCTTCACTGTGCTGTCCATCCTCTCTTCCAGAGTAAAGTACTGTTTCTCCTGTTGCTGTTTTAACTTTTCCTGCCCCTGTCCATCTGCTCTCGCTTATCCCCAGGATGTGTAACCTATAGTTTCTCATTTCTGCCGTGACCTGTCTTAGTTTACCTGTCTCGTACATTGTCCTGACATTCCAAAATCCTATTCTTGTATCCTGTTTTGTGGTCAGGACATCCGTTTTCATGTCAGTGGCTTCCTTTCGGCTTTCACCACTGACAGTCATACGAGCCACAGACTCCGAATGTCCATCCCGCAGCAAAGTTTGTTCATTTGATGTTGTTTCCGTAACTTCATTATTTTTTTCCATAGACAGGGGTGTCAGCCCTATGCTAAAACCCCCAACCTGGAGGACCAGGGTACCAGCTTTTGTCTGACCCCTACCCACACAGACCAGTCCAGCTTGGTTGAACCTACCAGGAGTAAAACTCCCACTGGCATAGCTCTGGGGATTGTCAGGGTACGCAAGCTGCCATACCGCTACAAGGTATAGGTACCATTGATGGCAGGGCACAAACAATGCTTTATATATATTTCAAGAACATTAATAGAAAGAGCCATATAGGTGAAGACAGATCTGAATTTGTGTTTTATAGATTACACCAAGACATTCGACAAGGTGAAACATGAGGAAATTTTAAAAATGCTAGAAAGCATGAAGATTGTCCCTCAGTCAGCATTGGTAGTGCAAATGCAGTTATAAAAACTCGGATTTTCTAAGGTTTGCTCAAGATGGGTTCCTCGAAGTCTCACAAATGACCACCGATTGCAAAGGAAAGCAATTTCTTCTGAACTGTTGGAGCATTTCAATGCTGATGGAGAGAACTTTTTGGCTAAGATCGTTACAGGTGACGCAACCTGGGCACATCATTTTGAACATGAGACAAAAAGACAGTCAATGGAGTGGCATCATCCGCAATCATCAATAAGAAAGAAATTCAAGACAATTCCTTCAGCTGGAAAGGTCATGATCACTGTCTTTTGGGACATTGAAGGTGTGATTCTTGTGGACGTTATGCCAAGAGGAGAGACAATCAATTCGCAAGCTTGCATTAAGACATTGAAAAAACTCAATCAACGTTTTCGCAGAGTTCGGCCGCACAAGAATCCAGCAGACCTGCTTCTCCTTCACGACAATGCGCGCCCTCACACAAGTCTGGCAACACGGGAAGCAATCACCAAATTGGGTTGGACAGTACTACCTCATCCACCCTATAGTCTCGATTTGGCACCCTCTGATTTTCATCTATTTGGTCCACTTAAAGATGCACTCCGTGGGACAAAGTTTGAAGATGATGAAGGAGTGATTCATGCAGTGAAGAAATGGCTACATGATCAAGACAAAATCTGGTACGGGCTAGGAATACATGCACTTGTTTCGCGCTGGCATCAAGCCGTACAAGTTGATGGGGATTATGTTGAATAATACCGATGTTTACACGACATATCCATGTATATTATGTATAAATGTCATGCTTTTTGAATAAACAGCTCCTGAGAAAAACGATGTGGTGCATTACTTTCTGAACGCCCCTCGTATAATGGCAACAAACAGCGCTGGGGCAGGAAACAAGATGGGCAGAGCACTTCAGAGAAACACTGAATAAGGAACCACCAGAGACTCAGGTGAATGTTCCTGAGGCTGTTCCTTAGACGTAAATACAGACATTCCATGAAAAGAAGAAATCATCACAGCTATCAAAGGGCTAAACAATGGAAAAGCTCCTGGTCACGACAATCAAAATGCTGAGCTATTCAAGACAGACCCTGAACTAGCAGCAGAACTATTAGAACCACTATTTGCACAAGTCTGGGAAACTGAGACAACACCAACAGAGTGAAGTAAAGGAATAATTGTCAAATTGCCCAAGAAGGCGACCTTGCACACTGCAAAAACTGGAGAGGAATTACACTCCTGTCAGTTCCCAGCAAAATACTAGGCAGGATAATTATCCAGAAAATTTCAAAAGCAGTTGACCATAAACTGAGCAAAGAACAAGCGGGCTTCAGAAAGAACAGAAGATGGGCAGATCATATATTTACCCTCAGGAACATTATAGAGCAGTGCTCAGAATGGCAGAGACAGCTGTATATTAACTTTGTTGATTTTGAAAAGGCTTTCAACAGCATACAGAGGAACAACCTATGGAAATTTCTGAGGGCTTATGGAATTCCCAGCCACATTGTTTCCATCTTAAAAAGCCTCTATTCTAACTATACGTGCAGTGTTGGATCGAGTAATGTAACTTTTGAAGTGAAAACAGGAGTGCGACAGGGATGCCCCTTATCAACAACATTATTTTTGACAGTCATAGATTGGGGGATGCGCCAGACAACAGACGGCAGTCCAAGAGGAATTAGATGGACAACGTTTTCTACACTGGAAGACCTGGAATATGCAGATGACATTGCACTACTCGCGCATTCACATCAACACATTCAAGACAAAACCGATAGACTGAATAAGTATGGTCAGCAGGTTGGCCTGAACATCAATTTGAAGAAGACACTAAATGTGGGCAATCCTGAGCCAATAACAGTAAGGAACCAGAAGTTAGAACAGACAGACACATTTACTTACCTAGGATGCATAGTAACACCTGGCGGCGGAACAAGCAAGGACATTAACAACAGAATTAATAAAGCGAGAACAGCCTTTGCTGTTCTCAACAACATTTGGAAGTCTTCCCAGTACAGCACAAACACCAAATTAAGACTGTATGAGAGCTGTGTACTTTCTGTGCTTCTCTATGGTGCGGAATGTTGGAGAGTAACAGAGAAGGAAATGTCGAAACTGTCCTCCTTCCACTCAATCGGCATAAGGAAAATTCTCCGAATCTTTTGGCCAAACTCCATCAGCAACCAAGAACTACTTATTCGGAGTAACCAGGAGGACATGCACACCATCATAGCTGGCAGACGCTGGAGTGTGGTTGGCCACATCCTCAGAAGGGACCCTGATACCATCACAAGAACAGCTAAGCTATGGACCCCCGAGGAAAAGCGAAAGAGAGGCCGACCAAAAACAACTTGGCGGAGAACTGTGGAAGCTGAGATGCTAAGAACGAACCACAGTTGGGGCACTGTATGAAGGATGGCCGCCGACCGAGCAAAGTGGAATCAATTTGTTGCTGCCCTACAAGACTCCACCAGGCGTGATGGCCGCTGACTGCTTTGACGGTTGGTGGTTATGGATCAAAGAAGAAGACTGGCAACAAACAGCAATTGTAAGAATTAGCAGTCAAATAGGAACGAATCAGCAAGTAAAAAAGGGTGTCAGGCAGGGGTGGGTGCTGTCATCGGATCTGTTCAATCTGTTCAGTGGAAATATAATGAGATCTCTAAAGGACATGCCAGGAATATCATTTGATGGACATAATTTAAACAACTTGAGATACGCTGGTGATACTGTCTTAATAGCAAAAAGTGAAAAGGAGCTGCAGGAAATGGTTGATACAATAGTGATAGACAGTGAAAATAAAGGCCTCAGCCTTAATAGAAAAAAAGACAGAAGTAATGGTCGTCTAAAAAAAAATGGCTTCCCCAAAATGCGCTATCAAAGTGAATGAAACAGTTTAAAAATAAGTCAATAAATTCAAATACCTGGGCACATTAATAACAACGGATGGAAGATGCATCTCGCAAATAAAGAGCAGAATAGCTCAAGCACAAGCAGCTTTCTATACAATGAAGAGAGTTTTATACAACAATTCATTGTTATTGGAAGTAAGACAGAGAGTTCTTCAGTGTTATATAGAACCAATTCTTACATATGGGAGTGAGTCACTGACAATTGGTAAACAAGCAGGGGAGGCACTAGAGGTCACAGAGATGCAATTTTACAAAAGAATGTTAAAAATACCATGAACAGTCAAAAGGATAATGAGTATGTCCTAAAAGAGGCCAATGAGTAAAGGAAACTTATTTCACAAGCTAGAAAGAAGCAATCCACTTTTTTTTGGCATGTTATGAGAAGACGAAAGCTGGAATATATCGTAACAACAAGTAAGATTGAAGGGAAAAAGAGATCGGGGAAGACAAGGAGAGCAAATACTGGATTGTTTGACATCGTGCCATGGAAAGAAATAACAGCAGAATTACTAAATTGTACTGGAGACAAGAAATTGTAGAAAGACATGATATCCTACACCATGTGATGAGTTACTGTTATTTTTATTTTCAACTCGCCACATTTTTTTGTTCCATTTATTTATTTTTTGTTTTTTAATTTTTCTTAGGGCGTTAGAGTGCGTAATTAATTAATTCTGGATTATTTAATGGCGGTTGGATTACTCAGACAACCGTCACCAACCCTTTTATTTGTAGGGGGGGGGGGGAGGGTATAACTTCGGCCAGTGAGCAGCAATAATTGTGTGATTTCCTCGGTCAACACTGAGTCAGTGGTTAGCTTATTATATTATTGGGTGGGTTCGATTTAATTTATGTGCAGGCATGATAGTAGGTCAAAGGTTGGATAAAAGCTGTTCCTAATAGATGATGCCAGACGCGATGATTCACTGCGTCTGTATTGCATCAGCCTATTCAAAATATATACAGTGAGCGTCAAAAGTATTTATCGCTCATTAGTCCAAGAATTTGTGCCGTGAATAGTACCATTGCCGTCTGCTCGGTCCGGGAAATTCGGTAGTTTGGGTATGTTCTTAAATTAATAGCTGTGTAGGAAGTTTTTTATATTGGATTTTAGCATGTTAGAGTAAGCTTTCTTCTGGGATTTAATTTAATTTGTATTAGTCAGGAGTGCCATCAATTGCTTACTTATACAAAACTAGAGCCAGTGTAGTGTAAGTTTTGTCTCTAATTATACTATGTATAAACCAGCAGTATCTGTGATTTGTGTAGCGGCTTTTGAGATAATTTTACTGTGTGAGGTCCGAGTAACCGCATTTGATTATGATAATGTATAGTGAATTTACGCGTTTGTGGTTTGTGTATTAGTTAGTTGTGCTATTTGGTTATGTAGTCAGAAGAGAGTTGTGAAGGGGATTTAATATCAACATAGATCGTGCATGTATATGTGTGTTAAATAAATTTGAAAATTGGATAATCTTCTCGTTGCAATCTTTAAGAAGAATAGGGCGGGAAAATTACTCAGTGCAGGGGATTTTAGCTTCAGTGAAGCGAGGTTGTGATGCCTACCGGCGAGACACACACACCAAAGATTCAGGTCAGCCCGCGTCTGGGTTTAGCATAACAGACAGCGAGTAAATTGTAAGGGAGAGATAGGGGAGCTGTAAATTAGTCTGACCCTCGTGCAGAAATAAATGTTTATTTCTTGTGCGTAGCTTGTGTGTAGGGGAGAATTATTAATTTAGGGGGACACCAGGGTGTAGATGAATTTTGGATGTTAAGGTGTTATGTATTAGGTAATTTTGAATTGTTGTATAGATGTTGTTATTTTGTTTTACAGAGTTTCACGGCAAGGAGGTTGTAGATCAACCTAAGCCTACAACAGACTTTGCCTTCTAGAGAGAAGGAGACATGAGATATCAGTGTAATTGAGGAAAACTGGGTACGCAGATGTACCTGGCGCCCAGTTATGTCTGCAACACTGAGAGTAATGAGAAGTTCTCTTGCAGTGAGGAACCATACCTCAGCGGGAACTGGTCTCTAAATAAGAGCTCTTAGCTCAAAAACGGCCCAATACCAAAACAAGCTACGTTGCTTGGTGTTGTTTACATACTGCCACAATAATGCAGTAGACCAAAACCCGAAGCGGGTTAACTCGGCTGTTTGTAGAATTGAGATCATCAGCAGCCTTATCATCTACAGCCTTAGGCAATTAAATTTATATCAAATTACCAAGGCCCTCTTCATCAGTATTCGGGAAAGGAGAGAGGGAAAACATACCTTTCTAAATACTAACGAGAGGAGGTGCGTGACGTAAAGCAACTTATCAGAGCCTCAGGCGAAGATGGTAGCATCAGAGAGGCACTGAACCGAGACAGAGGAGAGGGGCAGGAGTTTATCGAGGAGCAGTAGGGTTAGATATAAATACTTAGAGGACAGCCTCTGAGTTAGCGCTGAAAAATCAATTAGCGTATCATTTCCTATGTTGTATTAGTTAGGAGTGCAGGACCGCCTAGAGCGCCTTTGAGACATGGTAGTCATTAGTATAAATCTTCAGCGGGACAGTGTGTTAGTAGCAATAGTGTAGTCAGGAGTGGTGGCTCTTACCTAGAGACCCTGCCAAGTATATGTCTTTATCCTTAGTTGATTTCGTGCAGGTGTGAAAGAGAGCGTGGACATTTTTATATTGTGTCTTTCACTTGATTTATTCTTTATTTCAGGTTGTGCAAACTCGCACATTATTGTTGTTTGCCGTGGTACTGATTTTGTTGTTTAATAAACTATAAAATGTACACTGGATCAGTTTATCTTTAACTATACTGTACTTGTATGCTTTGACTGTATAGTGTTGTCTGTGGATAACGTAGTGTAACCTTATCTCCTTTCTGGTAGTCAGAGGGGGTAAGACAGTAGCTAGTAAATAAGTCACAAGTGGCGAGGGAGAGTCAATCTCGGTTCTCACCCTGAAGCTATAAGTCTCATCCTTCCACATTCACAGTAATTCTCATCTAAATCCATCTTGTCAGACTTCCTCAAAAACTGGTGTCTTGTCTCTGTACTCAGACAGACTCTAAATTAAAGCCACGTTGTGACACACCACTAGGCATGGTACTTGAAGAAGATCTTCACAGGCCTCTTTATTCTCTTCCATATCCTATTCCTTGTTTCCTTCTTTGACCTCCGCACCGCACGGTGCTCCTGAATAATACAAAAAATTGCGCACTATTTTCATACACAATCATTGACACTGTTACAGTTCGTATGTTCACAAGGATCCCCGCTAAACCCTCATTGAGGCATACTGGAAATAAGGTGTTAGGCCATATTTTCTTGACCATAGTCACACTAAAGCTGATGTGGTCAGCATCACGCCGGCCGCCTTAAATTTCCTAGAGTTACTCTAGTACCCACTTCAAGAGGCTATGACGACCCTGAGCCGCCTGAGGTCTGAAAAGCTAGGAAGCCAGTGCATTAACTACTACGCAACCGCTTCTCCCTGCTATGCTAACAAGTCAGATGTACGGTAATAAACAAACTAATCCAGTCAGTCACACTTCACATTCAATCCGATGCAAACATCATAAAATTGCTCCCATGAAGCAAATGTGTTATAAATTCATCAACACATATTCTAACAATAATGGCGTCCTCAACAACTGCCTTCACATTCAGTTTTTAATCAATGCTGATCTGGAAATGTAATAAACATGGTAAGAAGCGTGTCAAGGCATATTTTGTCATAGTCATTAGTTAATGACATCAAGTCTAAGGTGACTCAATGTGCTGAGAAACAGGATGGCTACTAAGAAAGTAGTCTTATACATTGGCTGTCTGTGTCCGCACAAGGCAGATGGACTTCCTAAGGAATACCCCTTGCCTTTTCCCTGGCATGGCGGCTGAGGGTGATGGTATATGTGCACCATATCTTGCAAATATTATATTATGTATTTTGAAAAAAAAAACTAGAATTATCGCGGGTGGTACGGGGATCGTGCTGTGTCGCCAATGCATTCTACAAATGTAACGAAGAAACGTGGATGTATAAGGAAAGTAGGGGAGAGAGAGCAAAAAATAAGAGCTGGTAAGATAAAAACAAGACAGAAAGCGGACAGACTCTCTATGAATTACATCCGTATATGTGGGTGCCGGTACTTGAATTGTCGAGGCACCTACCAACTGGCAGACATTATTCAAACAATCATCTCTAATTTTGTATATACCGGGTACAAATGATCCAGGACATTAATTTAATAGCGAACACTGTTATCAATTGCCTAGGTTGTAGATATTTCTCGTGAATTTTAGACAGGTTTGAAAGATATTTATGGTCCCGTCTGAGTATAATGTATGATGATATGTACGTGAGGAGTAAAGGCATAAGAAATAGATTTCACGAGTGAATAGTTTAAGAAGATCTGTCTCTGGATTGAGAAGTTTCTCTAGTCCAGCCTATCTATACGACTATAATTTAGTATAAGACAATCTTTCGCTACCTATATGAAATATAAGTTTAACTACCCACGTACACACACAACTATGTGACTACAAGACACACAAACGTGTAAAACTATGGTTAATTGGGTATGGGTCTGACCAACACACACACAGTTAAGTTCGTTTGTTGTTTATTATCATTAAGCTTCACAACACCAAATAACTAAAGAAGATTAAAAAAAAATCAGCATTACATACTGTTACTGGAGTGTTTGGGGGTGTTGTTTTGGCTGGCACTGCTGACAATGGTGGTGTCAGATCTGTCGGGCTTACTGTAAGTGGCCGACGTGTTGACGATGAAGCGAATGCTAATGGGTCGTTAATTTGTTAATGATCTTGAGAACAATGTCAACGCAACAGCAACGACTGGGTCATAAAGCTGACCAACTTGTAAGTACTGTACACTGGACCCATTATTGAAAGTACATTAAGGACGAGACTATTTATTATACGACAGGATATCATGGGCAGGTATAAGTACATCATCATAATGAGTTCATGGCAGAAAATACATCGTTAATACTTTGGATCAAGATGAATGCTGACCGATCTCACTAACCATCACCATCTGAAGGGCGACGGAAGCTCTGCGGCAAAAAGGTCCATATAATCGTAGTTTCTATTACACAACTGGTGTAATATATTGGAGGACTTCCACAAAGATAATGCGTTATGATCCGATAAACTTCTTAGCAGGAAATGTGGTCTCACTAGCGACACGCCATAGCTAGACGTGCCGAAGCTCTGCCAAATACTTGCAAAAGATAAACTAAGTATCTACAGGATACTTGAAAAAGCCAGTTCTGGCTAATATATATATGCTCCACCTAGGGAGATGTCCTAATATAATTCAGTGTCTTCCCACAACTCAGTGTCCCTGGTAAAATCTACTCTAGAATCCTAGAGTAGAGACTCCGACGCCTAGCTGAATCACAATTAAATGAGGTCCAGTGCGAATTCCGAGCAAACCGAAGTACTCGAGACCTAATCTTCACACTCAGACAGCTGAGTGAAAAGGCCTTGAGAATAAGAGTGAGATCCATCTTTGTTAATAGATCTGGAAAAGGCATTTGACTGGGTCCCCTGGAGCAAACTTTGGGACTGTTTGACAAGGAAGAACATTCCACCACACCTGAATCATGCTATACAGAGCTTCTACAATTCTTGCAGAAATTATGTGAGGACAGCAAACCATGAGTCAGAAGAGTTCAGGACCACCACTGGTATAAGACAAGATGATATCCTGTCACCTTATCTTTTCATACTCCTCATGGACGATGTTATCAATGCATGTAAAGAGAGAACATGAAAGTATTCAGTGGGGTACTGGAAGATGAGACAGGTATGTATTTCAGAGCTGGCATTTGCTGATAATGTTGCCCGATTACTAAATCAGAGGCACATCTCCAATCCAACCTGCACGTCTGGAAGGAAGAGCTGGAGAAGAGAGGGATGGGCATAAGCAGCTCTAAAACAAAATCCATGGTGATATCACGAGAAGAAAGAAGATATCAGATTGAAGTAGGAAAATAGGTCCTGGAGCAGGTCGACCACTTTAAATATCTCGGAGCTATTTTAGACCGAAAGGGAGGCATCAAAGAAGAGTTAGCCACTCGAAAAGCAGCAGCTGGGAGACTTTTTCAGAGCATAAATCGAGGATTTCTCAGCAAAATAGAGGTTGGTAAGAAAACTAAGATGGCTGTATACCGATCCACCTATGTCCCAGTCTTCTCATATGGATGCGAGTAATGGGTAATGACTACAACCCATAAAAGCCAGATCCAAACGGGAGAAATGAGGTATCTGAGGAAGGTGGTTGAAGTAACAAGAAGAGACATGGTCAGCAACCAGACAATACGTCAAGGCCTAAAATCCCACCCCCTGCAGAACCAAGTAGAACAGTCTCAACTAAGATGGTTTGGCCATGTCTGCAGAATGGGAGAAGATCGGCTACCACGACAAGCATGAGAAACAAAGTGCCAGGGATCCAGACCCCCAGGTCGACCCAGAGTCCGCTGGGAGGACAACATTAGACAATCATTGAAGGACTGAGGACTAGAATGGAACCAGGCCAGGAGGAAGACAACCGATCAGATAGTCTGGCGCTCTCTCTTCCAAACCTCTACTCCTCATGGTAGAATGGGAACGGTTAAGTAACTAAGTAGTCTTCTCACAACTTGTTACCAAGACATATAACGGTATTCCTCGAAGACTTCTGTCTATATCAAAGGACCTTCGGATCTGCCTCCAGAATAATAGCTGGATGGCAACAAATCGACGCAACAAAACCGCGCCTTTCTGTACAAATATAGTGCACGATCGCGCACAAACACTTAAACATATAATTACTTTACATGCGCTCACGTGTACGTCTATAAAAGACTAGACACACATGTGAGAGTCTCAAACACTTACTTCCCGCTCGAAAAGAACTTAACAGTTCACATCGACCCCCCGAAGGGGCAAAAAAAAGTGAAGCCTTTTATTTTTATTAATAATATACCGAAGAAAATAGTGAGGTCACTCAAATTCCATCAATCTAACAATGTAAACTATCATATATGTTATGTCATTATAAAGAAAAGTAAAATAGTGGGATGGAAGTGTGTAAAGAGAATCAAACACCAAATTCAAACAAAAGAAAGGAGACATAGATCAACTACGTAGAAAATATAGACCAAAAAGTGGTAAGTGAAATGAGCAAATGCAATAACAGAAGGTGAAGAATGATCATAAAAGGTGAAACAAGTGGCAGGAATCAACAAAGATGAGAAAACATGTCACGCAAATGTGGGGCGACAGGACGGAACAAAAATCAATGTCCAAATTAAAACACGAGAATAAAGCAACACTCCAAAAAGAGTACTATGGGAGAAAGAAAGTAAGTGAAGTAACACATGAAGTGCTAATTAAATAATTATACTAGCATTAAATAATCACACGCACAAAGTAGGTGCAATTGATGCGCAACCTCTTAAAAGTTATAGTATAATCTAGGTATAGCACACGTGTAGCTAAAATGAAAATATGAAACCGTGGAAATGTGGTATGTGAGTAACTCGATACGAAAAAAATTGCATTGCAAAAAAAAATATAATAACTAAGTGTACCATAATTAAATGTTTTGTTCCGTACTAATAAAAATGTCAGTGACTAAACTCGCGTAAAAGTTCTGTTCGATGTAAAATATTATTGAACAATCACTTCTTAAAAATTTTCATGGTGGACCGATCAATACACCAACCGATAAGGAAACAAGTCAATTATAGCGAACAGGCATGAAATTATTTGAAAAAGTACCATGATAAAATATCCGAACATGGTTCCAAAAATACAGTCAATTAATGTGAAATGACGTCACAGGGTCGCATTCACAGCAGGGTCATCATCACAAATGTCGTACTGAGTTACATGAAACCTATGTAGTAGCACCAAGTGAAGATGTAGATCATTGGCGGCACAAGATTAGAGGTTCGACTGCTCGGAAGATTCTTGTGGACATCTAGAAGGCCATGACATTTTAGGAACCCCGGATTGCTCGTATGGTAAAATGGAATGGATGTAAGGAAATGGCGTACCGCGTGGATTTAGAGCTCTTTAAGTCCTTGTTCTGTAGCGCAGTAAGGGCTCTCTGATTGTACTACACGTTGAAATGGACAACTCGAACACTTTTTACACAACCACCCAGGTGGAATGTGACAGTAGAGACAGCATGGCTGGAAACGGAAAGAGCGGATAGGCGATAGAGAAGGACACTGAGTGATAAAGAGATGAACGATTTTTAAGGAAAAAAAACAAAGAGCCATCCATAACTTTAAAGGCTTAGCAAGAGAAGCCAAGGACACAGTGAGGGATGCCTTTGTGACACAGGTGGACAGTGGCAAAATACTGCAGAAATTGTGGTCCTTATATCGAAGAAAGCGCAGGAAAGAACAAGGCAACAAATTCCTAGTGTTTGCAGCGCGACAGGGACAGCCATGAAGACCGATGCCGGAAAGGAACATGCATTACTCGAGCGTTATATTACTTACACGGATAAAGGGGATAAAAAAAACCACTGCCATGAAATTAAAGACTGTATTTCATTTGGTGGGTTTTCAGCGGCTATTTCTAAAGCTTTTAGGATTGCCACTGTGATAAGAGGTTTTGATGTTACTAAATAGAGACTATCCTGGACAAATAGATGTATCAGAGGATACCAGGATAGTGCCAGATAAGAGACTGGTCTTATAAGTAATATCCTCTTCTCTGAAAAGAATAAGGGTGTATAAGACAATAAAGGTGAGGTCAGACTATGTAAGTTCCCAGAGTAAAGACTGATGATGATGATGTCTGGGTCCCTAACTGTCACCCCTTGAGATCTCACCCCGAGTAAAGAACCTGTGTGGCGTTATATGGCAAGGTGTCTAGAAAAGAAAAAAGGTAAAGGAACCCGTTACACGCCCATTGAGGCATATTGGGAATATGGTGTTAGGCCCATATTATCTTGACCGTCGGCACACGAGGGGTGATGTGGTCGGCATCACGCCGGCCGCCTTAACCTTCCCAGAGTAGCTCTGGTACCCATTCGGGGCTGGGTCGACCCAGGAGCCGTTTGTGGCCTAAAAATTTTTCCGCCTCATCTGGGGATCGAACCATAGACCACTGCGCTAGGAAGCCAGTGCACTAACCACTATGCTACCGCGGCTCCTAAGGTGTCTAGGGTAATGTATTAAATGTATTCTACCAATCTTAAAATTTTCAGAACATAACTTAACTTTAATGAAAATTAAAGTAAGCACGACTGTTTAACAGTTATATACAATTTATTGGTACTGAACCTCAATTCTTGGGTCAAGTACTCTTCAAAATCAAGAAAATTTTTATTTACACAATAGAAATAAATAAGTTGGACACTCTGTCCATTTCTTTTGAACAAAAAAGGTCACTGAAAATATTTTCACCACAGTTCTGGTTTCTATGCTTGATAATATCACTATTCTGTAATTGGAAGGTCTGTTATGTTCATCCTCCCAAGGTAAAGTTTATTGTGTGGAACTGGATTGGTATGAACTATCATTGCATTTTTTAAAGGACTTAGCTTGAATTTATTTGATGAAACAGTTGGCCCATAGGTCTTCAGATCAATGGTGGATCTTCATTTTGGGGGCCCTGAAACTTGAACTCCAGGAGGGGCCCCTTTTATTTTAAAAAAATTGTGAGGATGGGAAATAAATGTATTATAGAGATAAATGGACTTGGAGGACCTGAAGTTCTAGTTTATAGTAGATCCACAACACGCATATAAAAACTAAAGACAAATGAATGAAATTTCGAAAAAGAAACAACTCTGCTGGGAGTTGAATGCAGAACATTTGTTTGGAAGGCATATGTTCTGATCACTAAACCACTATCCACCTTGGTATTTGTGATTTTTTAAACCTTACTTACTTAGTCGTTCCCCTTCTACCGTGAGGTGTAGAGGTTTGGAAGAGAGAGCGCCAGACTATCCTATCGGCTATCTTCCCCCTGGCCTGGTTCCATTCTAGTCCTCGGTCCTTCAAAGATTGTCTAATGTTGTCCTCCCAGCGAACTCTGGGGGACTGGATCCCTGGCTCTTTGTTTCCCATGCTTGTCGTGATAGCCGATCTTCTCCCATTCTGCAGACATGGCCAAACCATCTTAGTTGGAACTGTTCTACTTGGACCTGCAGGGGGTGGCACTTTAGGCCTTGACGTATCGTCTGGTTGCGGACCATGTCTCTTCTTGTTACTTCAACCCCCTTCCTCAGATACCTCATTTCTGAGGTTTGGATCTGGCTTTTGTGGGTTGTAGTCATTGCCCATGACTCGCATCCATATGTCAAGACTGGGACATAGGTGGAGTGGTATACAGCCATCTTCGTTTTCTTACCAACCTCTCTCTTGCTGAGGAATCCTCGATTTATGGCCTGAAAAAGTCTCCCAGCTGCTGCTTTTCGAGTGGCCAACTCTTCTTTGATGCCTTCCTTTCGGTCTATAATAGCTCCGAGATATTTAAAGTGGTCGACCTGCTCCAGGACCTGTTCTTCCAGCTTAATTTGATGCCTTCTGTCTTCTCGTGATATCACGATGGATTTTGTTTTAGAGCTGCTTATGACCATCCCTCTCTTCTTCAGCTCTTCCTTCCATACTTGCTGGTTAGATTTGAGATGTGCCTCTGATTTAGCAATCAGGGCAACATCATCAGCAAATGCCAGCTCTGAAATACATACCTGTCTCATCTTCCAGTACCCCATTGAATACTTTCTTGTTCTCTCCTTACATGCCTTGATAACATCGTCCATGAGGAGTATGAAAGGTAAGGTGACAGGATATCACCTTGTCTTACACCAGGGGTGGTCCTGAACTCTTCTGACTTATGGTTTGCTGTCCTCACATAATTTCTGCAAGACTTGTAGAAGCTCTGTATAGCATGAATCAGAGGTACTGGAATGTTCTTCCTTGCCAAACAGTCCCGAAGTTTGCTCCAGGGGACCCTGTCAAACGCCTTTTATAGATCTATGAAACAAAGATGGATCTCACTCTTATGCTCAAGAGCCTTTTCACTCAGCTGTCTGAGTGTGAAGATTAGGTCTTGAGTACTTCGGTTTGCTCGGAATCCGCACTGGACCTCATCCAATTGTGGCTCAGCTAGGCGTCGGAGTCTCTGCTCTAGGATGCTAGAGTAGATTTTACCAGGGACACTGAGAAGGGATATGCCTCTATGGTTTCCACATTGTCGATTGTCACCCTTTTTGAAAATTGGGGTTATGATGGCAATCTCCCAATACTTTGCTATGGTCTTTTTGCACCACGCTGCCTGTAGGACCCTTTAGAGTAATAGGTCGCCTGATGCTCCCATGTACTTAACCATTTCTGGTTTTATACCATCAAGCCCTGCTGCTTTGCTCATCTTGATTTTCTCCAGTGCAGCCTTCAGTTCTTCCATCTTTATGTCATCTTCATCACCATTGGTTTCATCTTCTTTGCTAGTGGTTATCATTTCTGATGCTTGACGTTGCTCACCATCAAAGAGTTCTTAGAAATATTCTTTTCATCTTTCCATTACTTCCTTCGGGGCAGTAAGCAATTTGCTTTGTTTTTCCTTTATAAATTTGAGAGGGCATTGTTTTTCCTTCCTCATGTTCTTTAAGGTCTTATAGAACAATTTCTGGTTTTCTTTCGCATCTTTTTCTAGCTTTTCGCCAAATTCTTCCTAGGACTTCTGTTTTGCTGCTAGCACCTTGTTCGTTGCTTCTGTTCTGAGTGTCACATATTCTCTATTTGTCCTGCTGTGTTTTTAGCTCCAAAGAATTGTTTCCATGCCATTTACTTCTCTTTTATTTTCTCTTTGACTTCCTCTGTCCACCAAGGTGTCCTCTTTCTCTTGTTCCCAAGTCGGACCTCACCACATGCTTCTGCAGCAGCTGTCTTTATGATGTTCTTGAATTTAAGCCAGAGGGTTTCCAAGTCATCAGGTTGTTCTTCTGTGTTTCTCACCGCTGTAGCAATAAGCCCCTGATATCTGGTCTTAATTTCTGGCTCTCTCAGCTTGTAGGTCCTAATGCTCATTTCTCCCGTTTGTTTACTTGGTTTCTTGCGTGACGTTGGGCAGTTTCTATGCTGAGCAACTCTTTCAGTTGTTCTTTTGATTGTAAGAAGGTAGTGATCACGTCCAATCTCTGGCCCCCTCCAAACTCTAGCATCCAGGACATACTTGAATGAGCTCCTCTTAACAATGGAATAGTCGATCACTGACTTCTCATTCTTTGTTGGTTCATATCTAGTGTATGCATGTATGCGCTTATGGAGGAACTTTGTGTTTGTAATGATCAGATTCTGCTCACTGCAGAATCTAAGGAGTCGCTTTCCATTGAGAGTATTTTCTCCATATCTTCCGATAACTCCACCCCATCTAGCATGGTCATTTCCAACTCTGGCATTGAAATCTCCGAGCATGATAATTTCATCTAGGCAGTCATCCACTGTCCTTTGAAGAATTCCTCCTTGACCTCTGCTCTCTCATCCTCATTAGGCTCATACACTATGACCAGGTTGACTATGGTTTCTCCTTCTTTTAGTGTTACAACCATAATGCGCTCGGAGACAAAGTTCCATCCGTTGATACTATCTTTCTGGTTTTTGGCCACAATGCAACCCACGCCCCATTTAGCTCGTTCAGACGTGGGTACACCACTGTAGAGCAGCGTGTTGCATCGAGATCCATGACTCCTTGTCCCTTTTTCTTTGTTTCCGTTATAGCCAGGATTTCTAATTTTGCTTTCCTCATCTCTTCCACCAGCTCCTCTTCTTTCCCATTTATACTTCTTGTGTTCCATGTTCCATAAGTCGTAGTCCGTAGTCCGTTCCAGTTCGTCGCCTTTAGAATCAGTCCGGTTTTCTCTCTTGTAGTTCGCGTAATCGTGTTTTAAAGCAAACAGGCGATTGGCCTGTTGTGCCTTCCTATGGTGGAGGGGCTGCCTCCTTACGGCCTCCATGCAGGCCGCTCTCCTCCTTTTTCAGCCGGGCTTGGGACCGGACTAGGCGGTGTTATTTTTTAAATCTTAACTGTTTTAATGATTGCTTCCATCTTTCAGAATTAGTTCGTTGAAGATATACCAAGAAAATTATAAGATAAGAAAATTAGCAATGAGGAAAATATATAATATTTTAATACATGTGTTAAAAAACAAGGCTGACAAGGTGTATCCATAAGAGATTTGTGCTCAAAAGGAAAAGTTAAACTGACCAGAACATACTACATGAAGCATATTTTACAAAATACTCTTATTTCTGTTTTTTTCTAGCAACATATTCACGTACAGTTTTGTCATATGAGAGCTTCCTTGCAATGTAATTTTCTAGAGACAATATGCATAAAGAATTTAAGCGCTCTTCGGTCATGGTAGACCGAAATTTGTTTTTTTATGAAGGATAGCTTTGAAAAAGTCCTTTCTGCTTCATAGCTCGTGATGGGCATTATCAAGCACAGCTTCAGCGCAGTAGTAATATTGGGGAGCACTTCAATTAGGTGTTGCTCACAAATAAGCTGAAGAACTTCTGCACGTTGCATTTTAGATGGCGTGTTTTCTTCTGTGTTCTGGGATTTCCTAAGGTGCAAACATTCTTTGAACTGATACGAGTAACACTCGTTTACAAATGTGTGGTCAATACCATCTTTGTAATACGATATTATAAGTTTAATACTGTCCTCATCAATTTCAGAATTGTTCATCATTTCTGAGAGGAATTTGAACCTTTTCGCAATCTGCTCATATGGGTCAATCCTCTTGCATAACTGGATTATCAAGCAGTCATAGAGTTGATATAGAACTTCTATCCTACATTTGTCAGCTCCTCTCAAAGAAGCAATACCACTTGTTCCATCTGAAATTTTCCTTGTAACAATGCGTTTGGAAGCATCAGAATAACTTGAAGTGATATCTTCACACAAACCTTTTGCTTATGATTCATAGTGTGCAATATCGGCAGAATTTTCAATGAGTTCTTTAACAAACGAAAGTAAAGATGAAAGCAGAAGATAACCTTCAAATACATCAAAACCGGGGGTTTGGAGTTTCTTACTTGTTTTGTTGAAACGCTCCAGCACTTCTTCCCAAACGACCGTTAAAATATCATATTCCAACTGTACCAACTTGTATAAATTCTTTGCATCTTGTTTACATTCAGGCTTCTCTTCTGAGTCTTCAAAAATATATTTGAGAGTTTGTAAAATACCCATATATCCATTTTTAATTGCCCGGACTGCTTCATTGTGTGTAGACCATCTAGTTACGCTTAAGCTCTTAAGAGAAAAATGTAGATTGCCCTGTGTGTTTAAAATCCCCCATCTTCGTGGAGATCCAGAAAAGAAAACATACAGCTCCTGCAAAATGCCAAAATAGTCAACAACTTCAGGTACAATAGACACTGCCTTTTCTCCAACAAGGTTAAGTGAATGGGCTGCATATGGTACTTAGTCTGCGTACCTATTAATGATTTTAAAGAGTGCTTGCAGCCCTTTCTCCGAGCCCTTCATGTTAGATGCATTATCGTAGGACTGAGCACGGATATTTTCAAGTGAAAGCTTATGTTCACCCAGGACTTGTTGTATTTTGTTGAACAAGGTCGTGGATGAATGGTTTTCTATCGGTAAAAATGTTAAAAATCTCTCACAGGGTTTTCCATTATAGCAGTATCGAACCACAATTACCAGCTGGTCAACATGTGTCAAGTCAAGCGTAGAGCCAACAATAATAGAGTAGTATTTGGTGTCTAGGTTGTTGATTTGATTCAAAATTTCATCTTGCACATGTTTTCCCATAATTTCTATCAATTCTTCATACACTGTTTTGGATAGGTAAGTAGCATTTACTTTTTCATTTTTACATTTCTCGAGATGTTCATGTAAAAATGGGTCGAATTCTGCAATAAGTTCAATGGCCCCCATGAAGTTTCCATTATTTGGTGAGCCCCACTTCTCCTCATGACCTCTAAATGCCAAACCTCTTTCACTTAAAAACTTTATAACAGCTACAAGTCTTTTCAGTACTTCAAAATAGTACTGTATGGTTTTTGTCATCTGCTCTTCAAGTTGCTGATACACAGTATTTTTATTTGTCTTTCTTGCTATCCAACACAACATCGCCCTGTTATGTTCCATGCTGTCTTCATGATTCTCCAGAGTTTTGAGTACATTCTTCCAGTCAGAAAACCCACCTGTTGTAAGTGATGTTTGGCATTTAGAAAAGAGTTTGCAAACAAAACAGTACATACAGCCTTTGCTCTTTGAGTAAGCTAGCCATTTTTCAATCTTTTTTTCAAAATATTTGTTTGAGAAACCTCCGTTTTGCTCGTTGTAAACCCTGCTTGATTCGGTATATACATCATCTGGTTTTTTATTTTGAAAAAAACATATGTCTTGCATTAAACAATTCTGTATGAAATCATTATCAACTGTGATGGGCCAGTTTTCGAAGTCACTGTATTCTTTGAAATCACTGAATTTGCTTCCTGCTTCATGTTTCTGCTCAGTCTCTGCTTGTTCCGCGGTACTTTCATGTTGACCACTGTGATCGTCATCAGTATCAAAAGCGTCAACAGTGGGTTGAATATTGCTAGAAAGAGCTCCCACAGTTTGTGCACTATCACTGGCTTCAATGGTGTTTGCTTGGCTTGTTTCAACTGCAGGTGTTGACAAAATTGACATTGCCAAATAGTTTGTTAGTTTTTGACATTTAGAGATTTCGTCAGATCGCTTTTCCTTGAGTTTGTGTTTTTGGTATCCACTTAAGTACTTTCGTGAACTCATTGTTATTCCTCTAGGGTCTTGATCTCTGTTAAAAAGGGAACAAAATTACATTAGCCACAGCAGAACAGCCAACTTACCGTGACACTCCACCTTTACAACATCTGTGCTACTGACTCTCAAACTTGGGGATTGTTGAAATATATACAACAAAAAATTAATCAATTTGAGTCGTGCGACTATTGTCGCATGCTTTGAAAGGAAAAACTTTAGGTCTACTTTCTGAGAAAGCGTTTTTTTCGTTTACCACCAGCCTACATGATACTTTAATAACCTTTTAATTGTTATTTTAACTATTATTTTGTATTGAATTACACTATATTATTAATATTATTATTTAACAAAAAAAAACTTTTCATACAGTAGACCCAACATTTTTAATCAATGTGGACTAAAAACGCTTTTGGGGCCCCTCCGGGATTAGGGGCCCTGAAGCTTAAGCTTCATTAGTTTCATAGTAGATCCGCCACTGGTTATGGGGCATCTAGTTGGGTAATAAATTTCCAAAATAATTATTACCCGGTGAATTAACGCACAAGTACCGAAATTTCCATAAAACATTGTTATTGTTATAAAGAATTAACATCTTTGCACTCCAGGCAAACCCATAGGTGCTCAGTCTCCATCAGTATATGTCGAAGAGTGTGAATGCTAACTGTTCTTGCATATAGCTGGTTGGAAACACGACGGGTGCATCTTCTCATACGTCCATCTCTACTAGCTTTACATTTGATGCCAAATTCCAACAGTCGTAACCTTCATGATTCATCTATTGTGGTGTCATTCTCTAACAGGCGATCATTGATTGTTCTCAGTATATCTCCCTTATCCATATCGAATGTCCCCACTATGGGTGCTCTTGATGCTAATCTGTCAGCTCTTTCATAACCACATTCCCCAGCATGACCAGGACAGTATATCCATACTAGCTCTTGTAGACTGGAAACGTCTATGAATGTTTTCCATTCATGACACAACCAACCACTTTGAACCTTCCAGAGCCTGAGAGTTAGACACAATGATAGCCTTTGTTAAAGGGAGGTTTAACCCCCAAAAATGAAGAATTTCATTGAAAATGTCAAATTTTAGATATATATATTGCACTGGAAAGTACGTTAATTTGCCCACATTTATGTATGTTTATTTTCACTAAAACCTCTGTGTTTGATTTTATATCAATTTTTAAAGTATGTCAGGTAAGTGTTTTTTTTTACCTAATTGTAAATGCAAAATATAAATATTGGTATATCTTCGCTTTTAATGCATGGATTTTAACAAATGTTTCGGAATTCATTTCCCTGAAGCAAACATAATTAAAGTTTTTTAAACATCGTTTCATGTGTAACAATAATTTTGACTGGATAATTTTTATTAACCATTAACCATCCTTCGATGGGTCATCCAAATAATAACGTGGTCGAAGGTATTCCAGTAGAATGGTGGGGTACTTCCTTATACGCAAATAAAGCTGCAAATAAAAACGAATCCCAGGATTCTGGTTTCGCCTGTGCGAGCTTCCGTAAAATTGTAAGTTGAGTCCCGTTATATCTTTCCACTTGTCCATTGGATTGTGGATGAAAAGACGTGTGGACGAGTATATTTTGAAAAATCTTAAAAACGTCCTCCATCAATTTCCTTCTGAACTGTGAACCATTGTAAGTTAATATCTCGTAAGGGAATCCTAATCTTGTGAATATTAAGAGCAAAGCCTCTCCTACATGTACTGAGTCTGCTGAGGGTAGAGCAATCGCTTCTCCCACCATACTACATGTGTCGTACAGATAAAGGATGTATTTTTTTCCGGAAACTGACAAAAAGCACATACAATCTGCTTAAATGAAGAATTTAATAAAAAGTAAGCTGGGAAGTATGAAACAACCCATGGAATCAATAAAAGAAAATACCAGAGATGATTCCTACATAGCAGTGGGATACTGAGGTGAGTAAATGTTGTGTAAAAGTGTAATTCGTCCCTTTTTTCGTAATTTTCTCAAAACCGCATTTTTCACACAAATTTGGGCACGTATCCCATGATTTTTCAAAAACTATAAAGATACAGCAATGAATTTTGGGCCACATGTTGTACACATAATGCTCATAAAAATAAACTAAAATAAAGGATATATGTTTACAAACTACAAAACTGTTAAGAAATAGCTAAGATGCCCCCCTTGAAAATTTCAACTATTTGTCGATTGGTATGTTAAAATCCCCCAAAAAAACTCAGATATCAAACCAATCAAAATTATTTAGTATAAAATCATTATCATATATTAACAAATGAAACAGCCAAATTTCATAACTCAAGTTGTACTCACATTTGAGAAATCTTGGACAACAAAATACCAAAAAAAGTTAAAATGGGCCTTTTTTCTACTGTTTTTAGTATATACCTCAATGTTTTTTTTTTCCTGTCATTTTGCTTGCATAAATGACCAGATATAGCTATTATTTTATAATTCTGTGTTTTTCATTTTAGGGGTTTAACCTCCCCTTAATGACGTTTCAGTTATCCACCTTAAGGCTGCAGTAACATCTCGACTTCCATTCTCATGCTGGAAATTGTCATCTTGTAAGCCCCAATATGTTTGGCGACGATTCTGCCCTGTACCCTAACTGAGAAGCCACAACCGAATTTCTCACCACAGATCACAGAGCCATCTGTAGTATAGACAATGGCCACAAGAAAAAACACAAAGAAAGTTACACTATATGACATTTACAGTAGTTCACAATTTACAGAGGAATAATGTTTAAATCAAATACCAGCAGGATGGAAGGAAGGTTTTCTGGTTCAAGTTGCTTAAGAAGGGAGATTTACAAGAGCAAACAAATTACATAGGAACAATATTACTATCAGTGCTATTAAAAATATTAAACAGGATTATCTTTGAGAGATTTAAAGAGTCCATAGATAGACAGCTGAGAGATAAACAAACAGGTTTAAAGGTTAACAGATCCAGTACAGACCAGACTGCCACGTTGAGAATAATATTGGAACAAAGTCTGAAATGAAACTTGCCTCTTTACATAGGATTTGTGGACTATGAAGATGCACTTGACAAAGCGGACAGACAATCACATCAGAAATTGGTGAGACATTATAGAGTCCCCCCGATAAGATCATTAACTTAATAAAGAAAACATGAAGTCATAATGTGCAGAGCTGTTCATGGAGAAAGTTTTACAGAACTATTTTGGATAAGAGATGAAATGTCACCGGGATGCCTCCTGACACCATTTCTCTTCCTATTGGCTATAGATTGAATTATGAAAACATTGACCTCAACCAACAACTTTAGTCAACAGAAATGGTATCCAGTGACTAAACAACTTGATAATGTAGACTTATCAGCTGGCCTGGCTCTCCTATCCCATAGCCATAATCAGATGCAAGACAATGAAAGTGCTTGGTGTGAGTTTACAGCAAGTAGATCTGAAAATACACAGGGAGAAAAGAAAGATAATGGTAATAAATGCAGCAAATGATAACAGTATTGCACTTGAAGAAAGGCCCCTTCAAGGTCATACATAAACCTTGGCAGCAATGTAGACCTAGTGGGATGGACTGACAGTGATATCAAAATAAGAATCCAAAAAGCTAGGGAATCTTTCATTGCATTGGGAAATGTGTGGAGAGCAAAAATGTTAAGCCCAGCAAAAACAGGTCAATGTCAAGTCAGTACAGCGTGACTCTGAAACATGGAGAAAACAAAGACAACAACCAAAACGGCTAGACTTTCATAAATGGTTGCTTGTGTATAATAGAAAGATTGAAGTGGTATGACCAGATCACCTTGCGGAACGGATGACCAGAACAAAACATCTACCAGTGGTACAAGAGATGAGAAGAAGACACTGGAGATAGATAGATCATACACTGAGATAACCTGTTGATAGCAATATCAGGCAGTCCTTGTTCCATAGTCCCCAGGGTGAGAGAGTTAGAGGGAGACCAATGAGCACATGGAGAAGAGAACTGGAGACAGACATAAGAAGACATAGTAGGATGTGAGCTGAAGGCACAAGAAAGGAAGACAACATACGTTTGTTGAAGGTGTATGCTGCTTGGAGAGCTGAAGCACGATGATGAATGTTACTATCAGTGTCAGGAAAAATCTGTAACTGGATCATGCTTGAGAGATAAGAGTCCATAGGGTTAGTCTAGAATTGTCATTCCTTTTTTTGTTTTTTTGTAAGTTATTTTTATTTCCTTCATCGCTTAAAGATTTACTGAGTCATCACCTGTGATCTACTGATACATTTTGATTGACCAGTTGCAAACTCCTGAACTAGATTAAAAGGAAGAATTTCTAAATTATTATTAATAACTTAATTATGTTCTGTCATCATTGCTGCAGTACAGGTGTATAAACGAACCAACACAGTTAGCACTGCTCCTGTTTAAGAGTTAAAATCTTGTCTAACTGTCATTTACTCATATCTCTGGGCAGTGAGAGTGAGTCAAGAGTGTTCTGTCATTTTTATTCTCACTTTATTTTTTTTAATTTGAGAAGTTGTTTTAAGATTAGGGTTTGTGAACTGCTTGTGTGAAAGGTATTAAACAGATGTGAACCCAAGGGAGAGATAGGAACTTTGGGTCACAGATATATTGGAAATGAGGGTGGGGGAAACAGACAGAAATGGAAAGTGACAAATTGTTTATTGAAAAAAAGCAAATCTCTATAACAAGGGTCCTTGACCTTTATGGCACCATAAACACATTTTTTTTAACTAATAGGGCGAAGAGCAACAACAAATTTGTGCGACTCACTTATTACTTACTTACTTAGTCATCCCTCTTCTCCCGTGAGGTGTAGAGGTTTGGAGGAGGGAGCACTATACTATCCTATCAGCTGTCTTCCTTCTGGCCTGCTTCCAATCCAATCCTCAGTAGTTCCCAGTCCGAGATGGTTTAATGTTGTCCTCCCAGTAGAGTTGTCCCTGGATTTTAGTTTCCCATACTTGTCATGGTAGCCAGTCTTCTTCCATTCTGCAGACATGTCCAAACAATCGCAGTTGGGACTGTTCTACTTAAGTCTGCAGTGGCTGGGTTTTAAGGCCTTGCCATATCCTCTGGTTGCAGACCATATCTCTTCTTTTCACTTTACCATCTCCCTCCGATACCTCATTTCTAAGATTTAAATCTGGCTTTTTTGTGGATTGTAGTCATTGCCCATGACTCGCATCCATGTGTCAAGACTGGAATATACACGGGGAGTTAGACAGCCATCTTCTTCTTTGCTTGCTTACTGTTGTTGAACAATCCTTGGTTTATGGCCTGAAAAAGTATCCCAGCTGCTGCTCTTCAGGTAGCTAACTCTTCTTTCGTGTCTAATTTCCAGTCTATAACAGCTTTGAGGTAATTAAACTGGTTGACCTTCTCCAGGATCTGTTCTCCTAGCTTAATCTGATTCCTTCTTTCCTATTGTGATGTCACCATGGTTTTTGTTTTGGAGCTGCTGATGACCATCCATCTCACCTCCAGCTCTTTCTTCCGAACTTGCAGGTTGGATTGAAGATGTGCCTCTGATTTAGCAATCATGGCAACATTGTCGGCAAATGCTAGCTCTGAAACACAGACCCGTCTCATCTTCCAGTACCCCGCTGAATACTTTTAGGGTCCTTTCCTTACATGTTTTGATGACATGGTCCATGAGGTGACAGGATATCATCTTGCTTACACCAGTGGTGGTCCTGAACTCTTCTGACTTTTGGTTTACCACCCTCACTTTTTAAAAAAAATAACGTTTATTTTTACAAAACTAAAATGTATAGTATATAAAAGGCTGAGTAACACATTTAACAATAATGGTTGGTAACCCAGTGTTGCGGACAATGATTAAGTGGGATAGAGTATCTAAAATAATATCGTGGGGTTCTTTACTAAACGTTAATGTTGAGAAGATGGTGTGAATCTTCTCTTGTTGTGTTAGTGAGTAGTCTGTAGTGTTTCTTGTTGTTTGGTAATGGCTTCTCTTTACTTGACGCATAGAGATTTATGATCAATAAATTTTCTATATTCTTTTCTTTTCTACCCGTGTCCTCTACTTTATTATCGCTCTTTTATCCTTTTACTGGTTTTTGTATTCTTTCGTTTGCGACAAAATATTACTTTCCCATTCTGACTTTGCCGTTTCTTTTCTCATACTAGTAACGCATTTTATTGCGTAAGATGTCAGTCCCTGAACGTGGGCGGAATAGTGTGGAAATTCGTCTCGTCAGACATAGAGAGTAGACATTTGTCTACATTTTCATCTGACACGAGTTTTCTTCGGATAAGTTTCTCGGTGTGAGGTGTGGAAACTGCCATCTGCATCACTCAGAAATGAGACCCGTCGGCGTGAGGTGTGAAGACGCGTTTTGGCAGTTATGGCCAGCGTCTAAGGGAATGTGAAGTGTTAAGAGGAGAGGGGGAGACGGAGGGTTTTCGAAATAGCGTGGGATCCTTTGTCTGCTTTTCAGATATCTACACCAGTAGCTTAGACTATTCAGGCAGTCCTCCAAGTTGCAGTAGACGTGATCGCTTTGTTCTAGATACTTATATTTATAGTGAAACTCTTAGTTTCGTTGTGATGCCCGTAGTTCTGTTTGGAGGTAAATATTATATATAATATCTAATAGTGTTGAGTGATTAAGTGTTAAATCGCCTATTATATTTCACTAGTTTCTTTTGTGCAGAGTGATTAAATTATAAGTCTGTTATATTCTCTAGTTAACATGTTACAGTGGAAAGCAGAATAAACTATAATTTCTAGCTAAAACTCATGCAGCTTTAATGAATATAATTTAACTGCTAATAACCAGTCGAGAATATTTTAAACTAACTTATAACTGCACTGATTCATCATTGAGTATTGACGAAATACGTATGTATTTCTAATTCATGATGACTGATTTTATGAATATAACTTATTTCACGGGTAGTTTTAAACGATAAGTCAAGCTCTCCGCTTGCAGTTTATAATGTAAGTTATAACCAAGGAATAGTATGTATAAGTATTTTATATGTTGTTTTCTCTTTATTCAGTGAAAACTGGGGTACCCCAACTCTACCAGCGTTTTAGTACAACTGAGAGAAGAAACAATTTTTATCTTTAACCACGTGGATCTACAAGTTAACACCTGTCTGGCAGTGCTTTTTCCTCCAGAAATAGACAGAGTAAAAATCTCACAAACGGTTCTAAAGACTAAATGCCTATACTGGGCCTATTGCGCCAGATTATATTTCTTCACAAACTCTCAGGTACATGCAGCCCTGTGGCGAGAAAAATTACAAAGTATTAACATTCCGACATTTTTTCTAATTGTGGTGTGAATAATAATTATCCATTGAGAGAAGTTACCAACCGGTCATTTTTCCTAAATAAGGGAAACCTCATGATTCTGACACTGTGAGCCCGCTTAAAACTAATTCTTACCTGACTAAGTAAATTGACACTAACTTAAATCTGAACAAAATATCGCATGAAAAGGACGCTCCCTGGACCCATTGGATGAAACCAAGATCTGCAGAGCTGGGAATCCGCTTCATCAAAAGAAAAACAGATTAACGGGGTGTGTCATAAAGTGCGCCAGACGGCGAACACCAGTAGGCTATTAGGTAAGAAAGTGAGACAGGGATCCCTGCTGAAAGAACAGAGTGAAAGTAGACTGAGTGATTCTTTTATGATAAGATTTGTACACCCACTTTGTAATTTCATTTTTTCAAATGGTTGCTAATGCAGGTTTTTCCACTCTTAGGATAGAGTAGAGTATCATTTCTGTTCTTAACCTTAAAGGGAAATCTTAGACTAAAGCATATGTATGTATCCGTGACTCTTTGGGGCTTTCACTTTTCTTCTAACAGGACTGGGGGCTAAATATCGAGGGAAAAGATCATACCAATGGGTCTATCATTCTTGTAGAAATTCATTGACTTCATGACTATTTGTATATGCTTGATGTAAATTGTATGTGTTATGATGGAATATTATTATGATAATTAAAATTCAAGTAAACTTATTCCAGTGTGTCGGTCAGTTCGTTCCCAATTATCTATATTTACATTGTCATAGTTTCACGTCTGTGTGTCTATTGCAGTCACTTAGGTGTGTGTATGTGAGGGATATATATATATATATATATATATATATATATATATATATATATATATATATATATATATATATATATATTATACTAGACGGTCTGACAAATGTTAATCTGTTGTAGATGATAGGCTGACTGAGAGAAATCATCTCGAGGATCAGAGACCGACACTAATATAGTTCCTCCATCTCACTCGTGAAATCTATTTCTACTATTATCTCTCACTGTGGCTATCACTTATTCTAATCTATTCAGAAGGGACCAACCCAAGTCTTAATTCCCCTATCAAAATTCTACGACAGATGATGTGTTAGGAGGTGTTCTGTGAAATTAGGCAATGCCCACGATATTGCAGACTACACAACCCATCTGGAACACCGCACTTAGATAAAATGTTCTTGGATATTTGGCAAAGACGAATTCTACAATTTATTCATTTCACACAAGATACTTCATCATATGACACATTTCAAAACAGTTTACAAGATATACATCAATGTTAGCCAATATAAATATTTGGCACTTCATAAACCCTACTGGCGATTTCTAGAAAAATATGTAATGAATTATGTGCGGATAGCCCACGTAAGACTGTCATCTACTTGTAAATAACAGCTTGGCTGTCTGAGCCTCTGTTCACGGGTGAATACACTCTCGTAGTTAATAGGTCTGTCAATCAGCCATCACTGGGTGAATTACACAGTTCTTACCTTGAGCTTACATGTATTTATCAAACTCCAATAGAATTCTCACTTTGAGATATACATAATCAATTATTATTCCACATATATGAATAGAACAGCATGGGCCACACACACACAAACACACGCACGCACGCACGCACGCACACACACACACACCTCCATAGGGCAGAATGCCTCTAGCTCGCTCAAAAGCGAAAATCACTCTCACTGTCCCTTTGTTCTACCAACGTCGTCAAGAAAATACACGATCGTTGTGAACAGTTTTTAACCCACGGATTTATGAGCCGTCATGCCATGACTATTTATGGACACTACTATGAGCCCTTCTCATCTGTGTTAAAACATCAACAGCAATGATATAAGAACGTGTATTCAAAGCTGAGAAGGCGTTTTGAGGTGCAAACACTTCGATTACAAAATAAACAAAATATCCAAGCTACTCAGCATCCAGAATTCGAAATGTTTGGGGAGGGCCATGTTTTGGTTTCAGTATACACCCAAAATAAATCCAGAAGTAGCACAAAGTTGCCCAAAATATCGCTCGAAGTAGCCCAAAAATTGTCCCATTTAAATTATGTAGTACAGTTTATTTATCAGAAAAATATTTTTTTTAAACTTTAAACATAAACTTTGTTAAATACCTGCACATCTACATTCAATGTTCTAATCACCGTCATCAGCATGACGTCAGACATCTGTTGCAAGGACAGTCTTTGGAAATAATAATTTTATCTTATCCAGCCTATATGGACGACGATATTTAAATTAGACGCACTTTCTTTCCTTGTAGGAAAATACAAGTTACACTGCACTCACATGCACACAATTCTGTGACAAATACGTACGAACGTGAAAACAAACTATGGATAACATATAATGGATATGGGTTGACCGACACAATAACTAATTGTTTAATAAAGTTTATTATCGATAGAAAATCACAACATAAATCATATGCATCAAGAGATCGTGGTTTACAGACAAAAAAATGAAATTAATCAAATAGGTTCTCCCCTCTGGTAAAGGAAAAGAAAAGACGATCCCAACAAAGGTTAATTAACCCAAAAGATCAAAGATTAACAATAAGTTATGAAATAGTCTGTATGGGAAAAGGATAGTTTCCTAATGTAAACTATCTCGTGATTAATCAGATTATTGAGATAAAAAAAAGAAAGATGAAACCATGTAAGTATATGATGTAAAAAAAGAAAGTTTCTTTCTCTGTTCATTCAATTCACATACACGCATTGGTCACTTTCAGATACACTTACCCCAGTAGTTGTCGCAGGCATTCCAAGGAAATACACTAATAAGTAATATCTATTTAGTGTCAAATTTAAGTTTTGCCAAATCCAACCCCAGACTCTCCGTAGTTGCTGACTGCAAATTTAACAGGAGTCGCTAGAGTCGGGGTTAAATTTGTCCTGGGTACAATAAGTTATCTATATATATATATATATATATATATATATATATATATATATATATATATATATATATATATATATATATATATAAGTAAATCTGTTTTTAATATTATAACTCAATGGTTCTATTATGGTTTCTCTCATGAAAATGAGGAAAATTGGACCGCACTGGTCACAGCAAGAAGCTCATCAATATTAAATATTCTTGGATGCTTATGATATTATAAGTTCGTATGATCATAAGTTCATATTGCCATAAGTTCATATGGCCATAAAAAAAGCCTCTAGTACTCAGGTTTTGACCAGCTTTTATTTTAGGAAAGAAAATAAAAAAAAACACTTTAACCAAATTATCAGTATCATATCTAACACGTGTTAAAATAGGACCTCTTCACCACTGTTATAAATTAGATTTAAAACACACGTGTCTAGCTTATCCTGTCATTCTGTTAACGCGTGATATGAACACTAGTCATTTTTTAAAATTACATAAAATAAATAGAAGTAAATAATATATGCCGTCAGTAGAAGTTATTTAATGTATGTACTAGTCAATTTAAAACATCTCTTACTGGGAAATAGGCGAGTAATTAAAGTTACTTAACAGCTGGAAAATTTAGCTATAAGATATTTAATTAGCACAGAAAATCTCAGTGAAATATAATAAAACTTTAAATACACTAAATCACTTTAAAGCTAGTATATAAATGACTGCAATCAGAAAACTGAAAAACTCCACGAAAATCTAATAATTTTCACTCTGTACGAGAAATCTTAAGATAACGAGCAAGTGAATTCAGATAGATTTCTGGCAACTGATCATGGCTATCGGAGAGACATGGTGTATATTGATATGTTCCGTACTATCATTCTTTAATGTGAAAGTCACACCTCTGCCAGACACGAGCCAATTTGCCGTTTGGTTCTTGAATCAAAGGTAATTTTACTACCTCTTGACTTTCGTCATCTCCACTTTGCCAAATATCAGCTACGCAATTACTTTCACCTGAAAGTTTTACAATCCAAGGTCCGTCAGACTGAACATCGTGTGTTCTCCTAATCAAAGAATCTATTACGCCATTCTCGGCGCTTCCCTCTCTTTTTTACATAGGGCCTAATTGTCAGATGGCCCACGTGTTAATTGCACTTGGTGGATCCTTCGTTCATGTAGCAAAAATTTAAACTTGATAGGGAGGGGCAAAAGTGGATGATTACTGCTGCACTATTTTCATCTGTGACAGTGAGTGGTCTGTAGTGCTTCTTATTGTTTGGTGATGGCGTCTCTTGACTTGATGGTGTGTTAGGAGGTGTTTTATGAAATTAGCAATTGCACACGATATTACAGACTGCACAACAAATCTGGAACACTGCACTTAGATCAATGTTCTTGGACGCCTTGCAAAGACGACTTCTACAATTTGTTCACGTAACACAAGATACTTCATCATACGACACATTCTGAAACAGTTTACGTCAATGTTAGCTAATATAAACAATTGGCACTTCAGAAATCGTAATGGAAATTTATAGGAAAATATGTAATGAATTTTGTGCGGATAGCACACGTAAGACTGTCATCTACTTGTAAATAACGCTTGGCTACCTGAGCCTCTGTTCACGGGTGAATGCAATTTCGTAGTTAATAGGTCTGTCGCCAGACATGTCCTATACAACAAGAACCCGGGGTTTCTATGAAGATAATGTACTTCATTTATATTTAACTTCTCTCTAAAGAACATACACTCTGCAAGCAGTCATCAGCCATCACTGGGTGAATTACATAGCACCTACCTTGAGCTTACATGTATTTATCAAACTCCAATAGAATTCTCACGTTGAGACATTTATTTTTTATTTTATTATTCCTTTGACCGCCGACCGACTAAGCAGTCTTCGGCCATAACACCTTGCGGCGTCATTAGGGCAACAAGAAATCGTCCGTTGTTCCGTCACACCTAGCGGCGTATATTGGTACAACAGACTTTTAATTGTTGTTTCTGTGATCAATGTGACAAGCAAGCGGTAGATCAATCCGCTGTGACGTTGAGACATGCATAATCAATAATTATTCCACATACATGAATAGAAAGGCATGGGCTACACACACACCTCCAGAGGGCAGAATGCCTCTAGCTCGCTCAAAAGCGAAAATAACACTAACTGTCCCTTTGTTCTACCAAAGTCGTAAAAAAAAAAATACACGATCGTCGTGAACAGTTTTTAACCCACGGATTCATGAGCTGTCATGTCATGACTATTTATGAACACTACTATGAGCTCTTCTCATCTGTGTTCAAACATCAACAACAATGGTTTGTGAACATGTACTCAAAGTTAAGATGGTGTTTTGAGGTGCAAAAACTTCAATTACAGAATAAACAAACTATCCAAGCTACTTCACATCCCGAAACAGTTCTCAAAACCCAGAATCCTAAATGCTCGGGGATTGCCATGTTTCGGTTTTCAGAAAACGCCCAAAACATCAACAGAAGTAGCCCAAAATATCACCATAAGTAGCCCAAAAATTGCCCCCTTAAATTGTGTAGCACAATTTATTGATCATAAAAGTATTTTTTATAAAACTTCAAACAAAATCTTTGTTAAATACCTGCACATGTACATTCAGTGCTCTAATCACCATAATCAGCTTGGTGTCAGACATCTGTTGATGGACCAGAACAGGATTTTCAGCTCATGAATATGCAGTAAGACAGATGGCCTTACTGTAGATTTTACCCAGTGTCATCTGTCTCATTAACAATGGTTTCTGTCTAAGCAGTTTTTCTTTAATTCCATAAACTGCCAAAACTTCATTTTTTCCTCTGTGCAAAATTTTCTGATCTGACATTAGTATTTGGTCATCGCTGTCCGAGTAAAACTTATGCAGCTTGTCTGCGTTTCTTTATGTCATATGCTGTGGTAGTTCCTACTGCATATTTTTCATCAAAACGACGCTGAGACACCATGATCAAGCTTCTGCAATAACTCTACCTTCTGCGCTATCAATAATGACAAATGCTTTCTTTTCTTATTCACACTTTTACCCACAGGAGTATCTGCAGCTCTTTTTGACATTTTCACAATGAAATTAAACTCACAAAGTTTAAGTCACTAAATTAGCTCACAAATATCCACACTCAAATTGACACAATAAGCTCAGAAATATTCACACACATGGCTGGAAGTGGTACCTAGACAAAACTAAAAGCTGTATTTAAAAATTTATATTACATTGTTCACTGTTGTTCGTCCATCACAAGTGATGAAGACCACTCTGTTCATCCAATTATTAGGATGTTAGGATAGTCTATGAGTACGAAGGTGACTGATGAGCCCGATGCGGGCCTGGAAGGATCTCGGACAGTGTGGGCAGGGAATGTTTGCTTCATGTGAAGGTTTTATTTCACGATCTTTTCTAGCTTGTCTCCGCTGTTCCGCTGCTGCTCTTCTGGAAGATTCGCATGCCACTGCACCTTTACGAAGAGATGTGCGCCAGGCAGTTCGGTCTTGCGCAGCAGCTTCCCATGTGTCTGGGTTTATGTCAAAGGTTTTTAATGAAGCCTTAAGCGTGTCTTTGAAGCGCTTTTTCTGGCCACCATGGGAGCGTCTACCCTTCTGCATCTCACCATAAAAGAGTATCTTTGGCAGTCGATGGTCTGGCATGCGGACTACATGACCTGCCCAGCGAATCTGTGACTGCATCAGAATAGTATCGATGCTAGAGATACCAGCTCTGTCAAGAACGGCGGTATCTGGGATCTTGTCTTGCCATTTGATGTTCATTATCTTCCTGAGACAGACTGTATGGAAGTGGTTGAGATTTTTACGTGGCGCCTGTATACAGTCCATGTTTCACATGCATAAAGCAGCACTGGAAGCACCGCAGCTCTGTATACCTTCAGCTTTGTCTGTAGACTAATGCCACTTCGATGCCAAACGTTGGTGTATAGTCTGCCAAATGTGCTGCTGGCTTTGGAGATCCTGGTGTTCACCTCATCATCAATGACGATGTTCAGGGATAGTGTACTACCAAGGTATGTGAACCTGTTCACAACATTCAGTTTCTCACCATTTACCTTGATGACTGGCTCAGTATAAATTGTGCCAGGAGCTGGTTGGTACATGATTTCTGTTTTCCCCGTGTTGATGGAACGCCCAAAGTTGGAGCAGGCTTCGGAGAATCTATCAACGCTACGCTGCAGATCAGCCTCTGAGCCAGCACTGAGGGCACAATCGTCAGCAAACAGAAGATCCCTGATGGTGTGTGATTTGACCTTGGTTTTTGCTTGAAGCCTCCTAAGGTCAAACAATTTTCCATCAATACGATATCTGATGTCGATTCCTGTGTCCCCGTCTCTGAAAGCATCAGTCAGCGTAGCAGAAAACATGATACTGAAAAGCGTCGGTGCAAGTACACACCCTTGTTTAACTCCATTTGAGACTGGGAAAGGCTCCGATAGCTCACCGTTTTCCTGAACTCTAGCCTGCATTCCATCATGCAGCTGCTGCACTATTGAGATAAATTTCTTTGGGCAGCCGTATTTTGCCATGATCTTCCATAGACCCTCTCTACTGACCGTGTCGAACGCCTTTGTCAAGTCGATGAAAGCTGTGTACAGGTCAAAGTGCTGTTCTTGGCATTTTTCTTGAAGCTGTCTTGCAGCGAACACCATATCGGTGGTTCCACGTTCTTTCCGGAATCCACACTGACTTTCAGGTAGAAGACCTTTGTCAAGATGAGCCGTAAGGCGATTAAGAAGGATTCTGGCAAATATCTTCCCAGCGATTGATAGTAGTGAGATGCCTCGATGATTGTTACAGTCTTGGCGATTACCTTTACGTTTATAAAGATGTATAATTGACGCATCCTTGAGATTGTGTGGGATGGTTTCACTCTGCCACATTTGCTGGAAGATCATGTGAAGTTTCTCTATCAGAACTGTACCGCCATCTTTATAGACCTCAACAGGAATTGAATCGGAGCCGGGGGCCTTTCCACTAGAAAGTTGACGAATCGCTTTTTGAGTCTCCTCCAAAGTCGGTATATCATCTAGTGCTTCATTTATAGGAATTTGGGGCAGTCGGTTGATGGCTTCATCGTTAATAGATGATGGCTGGTTCAGAATATTATTAAAGTGTTCGACCCAGCGTTGGAGAATTTTTTCCTTGTCTGTAATTAGTGTTTTTCCATCTGCATTAAGGAGAGGAAATGATCCTGATGATGTTGGACCATAGACCGCTTTGAGTGCATGGTAAAAATTTTTCAAGTCATGGCTGTCAGCAAAGCCTTGGAGCTCATCTGCTTTATTACTCAGCCATGAATCCCGCATCTGGCGTAGTTTATGTTGGACGATTCTACGCATGTTGTTGAAAGCGTCTTTCTTGGATGTAGATTTTGGATCATTTAAATATGCTTTATGGAGATGGTGTTTCTCAGCCAACATCTTCTTTATATCATCTGAGTTCTCATCAAACCAGTCATTTTGTTTCTTGATGGCGGGACCCAGGACCTCTGTAGCAGTGTTGTAGATCTGCTCGCTTAGGGCTGTCCAATTTGTTTCCGCACTTTGGCCGTCTAACGAGATAGATTTGAGACGGTCTTCTAGGGTGTCAGTGAATGACTGTTTAATTTTTGTCTTCTTTAGTTTGGTAATATCCAGCCTTTTTTGAGTTTTCTTTCCCTGAGGGCGCCTGGCAGGTTGGATACGAATTTTAAGTTTAGACACAATGAGGCGATGATCAGTCCAGCATTCGGCACCACACATGGACTTGGTCACCCGGACATCTTGCCTGTCCTTCTTCCTAACAATTACATAGTCAATTAGGTGCCAATGCTTCGAGCGAGGGTGTATCCAGGAGGTCCTGTTGCGGATAGGAAGTCGAAAAATGGTGTTGGTGACAAGGAGGTTATGTTCTGCGCAAGTCTGGAGGAGAAGTCCATTGCTGTTACAGCGACCCACGCCGTACTTTCCGATAGTGCCATTCCAGGAGATGTTATCTGAGCCTACTCTTGCATTAAAGTCACCAAGAATAATAAGCTTATCTGCTTTGGGAACTGATGCAATGACTGCATGTAGTTCTTCGTAAAACTTATCCTTGACGTCATCCTGGTTTGTCATAGTTGGTGCATACGCGCTAATGATGGTGGCATGTTTCCTTCCATAAAGCAGCGGGATCTTGACCGTCATGAGTCGGTCATTTATTCCCTTTGGGGGCTCCGCTAGCTTGCCAATAATTGCTGTTTTGATTGCAAATCCAATCCCTGCTTCTCGTCTTTCTTTAGTTCCTCTTCCGCTCCAATAGAATGTATAACCTGCACCCTTTTCGCAAAGTTGGCCCTCGCCTGCAAGTCGAGTTTCACTCAGTGCTGCTATGTCAATGTTGTACCTGGCCAGTTCTCTCCCAATCAGGGCAGTTCGCCTCTCGGGTCTGTTTGTGTTAAAGTCTTTGTCGAGTAGAGTGCTCACATTCCATGCGCCTAGAATGAGGGGGAAAAATCTGTCCTTTCTTTTTCTTAAGTGTCGCCCGCTGAAGTAGGGTACCCACCAACCGCGGTAAGCTGGTTAGGTAATGGTGGAGCAGGCAATGTTTAGGGCACCTTTTCTAGCCCCTTCCTCATACCATGGAGGTGAGCAGTGCTTTCCTAAAGAGGGCTGCTCAGTCACTCAGGGGGCTGCCGAATCCCACTGCTGCTCCGATCAGTGGAAGACGACCATATGGCCTGAGCCGCCTGTGTGTAGGTCTGCGACTACGACTGCCAGCGCACCCACGTCTGCCGCTTCGCCGCTCGCCCATCGCCACAGGACTTGTTGTGAGTGGATGGATGAGTGGATGAGTGGATGAAAGAGTGACTTGCGCAGTGATTTGGTTTAAAGTGAGGAAGAGTTGCGCAATTCGTCGACCTCACTCTCTCGCCTGGGTCCATCTTAATCCAGTGGCAAGACAAGTCAAGACGACTGGAGATGAAGTCAGGTGCAGTGGATGACCATGGCTTTCTACGTGCCTCGCCATGCTCCTTACGCTCCACAGCGCGTTGCTGGTAATCGCCGTCATGCCCGTTGAACCAACAGGTGGTTTCTTCCGCGCAGTCTACCGAATCCAGTCTTCGCATGCATGGGTAGGCAGACCCTAACTCACCGAAGGTTTATAACTAGTCTGCTACCCTCACCTAGTTTAGCCGGCCTGTCAAAGCCGTTTCCCGGGGGGTGGCCGCTGTCGCATGCTGACAGCTACGAGGAGCCGCGAGGAGCCTTAAACATATGTTAAGGTATGTACACTATTACATTATATTACATTATAGCGCATACTTCAGCTTATACTGTGCTTGGGCGCTTCAAGAGGACAAAATGTGATAAACCAAACATTGTGTGTGAGTGTGTGTGCGTGTTTGCGTGCGTGCGTGCGTCTGTGTGTGGGAATTTTTGGGCCAGGGGGAGGGGGGCTACTTAGGGGGATATTTTGGGCAACTTTGAGCTACTTCTAGTGATATTTTCGGCGTAATCTGAAAACCGACACATGGCCCTTCCCGAGCATTTCAGATTCTGGGTGTTGAGAACGGTTTCGGGGTGTGAAGTAGCTTGGATATTTTGTTTATTTTGTAATTGAAGTTTTCGCACCTAAAAACACCATCTTATCTTTGAGTACATGTTCACAAACCATTGTTGTTGGTGTTTCAACACAGATGACAGGAGCTCATAGTAGTGTTCATAAATAGTCATGACATGACTGCTCATGAATCCGTGGGTTAAAAACTGTTTACAATGATAGTTTAATTTTTTTTTACGACGTTGGTAGAACAAAGGGACAGTCAGTGTGATTTGAACTTAAGAGTAACCCAAAAGTCGGCCAAATAAACTTTTCTGTTTTGGTATATCTTGGTTTTCGGATGTTCTGATTATGGGTTAGACACCTGTTTAAGAAATAATCAGAATTTAAAAAAAATAATCTTCAAATTATTTGAGTTAAAACTGTATTTAGTATGATCTTTGGCACAGTATGTCACTGACCAACTATTTGAAGTTATTCAATAATCCATATCAGCATCAGTGATCCACTGTGATCTTTTTAAAAATGGACTTTTTTGGTCGAAATTATTCCAGAAATTCATTATAATATAAATGATATTTTAAAACAACATCATTCTGAAAGTCCAAAATCTTTAACTCATGTTCTTCTGTAGTAGATTCCTTGAGCAGTCATATTTGTACAAGGTATATAGGTAAACTGTCGGCGTCTGTGGCCTAATGGATATGAACGCAGTTTCATAATCCAGATATACCAGGTTCGAAACCTGCTGCGGGCGGTTTGGTAGCAGATCGCTTTGTGTGGATTTTTAACAATGGTATAAGCGCCGTACCGTTCAGAAAGCAATGGCAAACTACTGAATGAAAAAAATTGCCTAGAAAAATCACAAACAGCTAATAAAAGCTGGGGTTGATTGCCACGTCCTGTAAAGGATAAGCAACTAACTTTTATATAGGTAAACAACAGAAAAATTACAGGGATGATTTTGATTAAGAAATAACATGCAGATTTATGGCTATTGCAGAAGCATTAGGCCTCACTATTTGACATCTATTATTGCTTGGTGTTGCTGGTATTCAGGTGTTAGTGTAATATACCGGTATTTGTATTGTATCTTTATTTTCTTAATGTGATACCTACAGTAGTAAATCTACTACAGTTGATTGCTTTCAGGCTGGAAGAAATATGGAAACTAATGTCACATGTCTGTTTGCAGAAATAAAGCAGGAAACAGATGTTAAGGTATGTACACTATTTGTAACATTGTTTGGAAGCTTAAATAATATTGTTTCTTTTAAGGATGTATGGTATACTGTTAATGCTCAGAGAAGACTGATTTATATTGCAATATGCAGCACCCATAAAGATTCTATTTTGGACAGTTTTATGTGATCTTTTTCAGGATTTATGGTGGTCTATACGAGGTATTTGTTAATCTAAAATTCTAGCTTAATTATATATCCAACAGGAAGCTGAGACGCTTGGGAGTCATGACCCAAGTGGGCCCGCCCCCCTTAGAGTGTAAAGGAGTATATAGGGCCGAAACACTTGTCGGACGGGGGGACTTCTTCTGATGATCAGATTGCTTCCTGTTGTATCGCTCTGTAAAGAGTTTCCTATCATCATAGTTAACTAAAGGTTATGACCTGTAAGAAACTCAGAGTTTACAAGGCACCAAAGAATATTAAAACAATTGACTCAAATGTAAATGTAGGTGAAAAACAGGAATTGAGTTGTAGGTGTTTTTATTTTTGTTTTACTAATCACATACTGAAAGTTAGGAGGTTCCACTAAAGCCTAGAAAGGGAGGAGGACTTGGGCAACTGCCTTTGTAAAACATCTTTAAAACATTGTGACGTGACAGGAGGCAAGATTGAGGTGCTTTACCCTCTCCCGTCCCCACTGCCGTTCAGGTTAGACTTGTCAGTCAAGGAGTAATGGAGATTCTTACCATACACCATAGTAACTTTACATGTCAGGATGCTTTAGCAGATGGAAAATTGTTTTTTAAAAAATTGAGGTGAATAAAATAGAATGACAATGTATTAGGATTATATGAAATGCGATATACTAAAGCAGGTTAATTTTATTCTGACAATAATTAAACAAGAAAGAAGGATCAGTTAAATTTTAGTTGCTGGAAGAGCAAGAACTTAAACAGGATTTTAAGCAATATCATATTATCATCATCTCATCTCATCTCAGCCCGTAACCGGTCATGGGTCGTAGGGGTGCCATGGTGGAAGCATCAGCAGACAGGGTCCTCCACTGCTCTCTATCCTCAGCAATGCGTACTAGTGTGGAAAAACCGTGTCCTGCCCATTCTTTGATGTTATCAGCCCAGGATTTTCTCTGCCTTCCTCTTCTCCGTTTACCTTCGACTGTTCCCTGAAGGATCGTTTTCCAAAGGGAGTCATGACGAGTTACATGCCCAAACCAGGCAAGCTTTCGACGTTTCACTGTTGACAAAAGTGGTTCTTGGTGGCCTGCATAGGTGTTTATCTTCTCTCTAACATAGACATTTGTTTTGTGCTCTTTATAGCAAATGCGCAAAATTCTTCTATAACATTTATGCTCGAAAGCCTGAATCCTTCGCTCCGTATCTGCAGTGAGTGTCCAGCTCTCACACCCATACAAGAGAATAGATAATACAAGTGATTTGTATAATTTGATCTTCACAGGAAAACTGATGTTACTTTTCCAGATCACATTCAACCTTGTCATGGCAGCTGAGGCCATCTCAAGTCTTGTCTTGATTTCTTTAATTGATCTTCCATCACTGCATATAGTGGACCCGAGATATTTAAAGGTGTTAACTTCTTCTAACGTTTGCCCATTTAACGTAATGTTGGTCGGAACATGTTTCTTATGGCTATTCACCAATATCTTGCTTTTTTCTATATTAATTTCCATCCCATACGTTCTTGTTACTTTCTCCAGTCTAGAGGTAAGGTCTTGAAGTTCTGATTCTGATCCAGCTATCAGATCAATATCATCAGCAAAACGTAGGTTGCACAGAGGTCGGCCTCCAATCGATATGGTTGATTTATAATCGTAGAGAGCCTCCTGCATAATATGTTCTAGATAAATATTAAAGAGCACTGGGGACAGGATACATCCCTGCCGAACTCCTACAGTTGTTTTGAAAAATTCTCCAATGTCGTTGCTTGCAAAAACAGCACTGCTTGCGTCCTTGTATAGTGCTTCAATGATATCTATGATGTTGGTATCAAAATTGAATTTTCTCATTACTTGCCATAAGCCTTCATGCCAGACTCGATCGAAGGCTTTTGTGAAATCGATGAAGTTATGGTATAAATCGTGTTGATGTTGGAGATGTTTTTCGATAAGTAATCTAATATTGAAGATTTGTTCTGAGGTACTTCTTTTTGGTCTAAAGCCAGCCTGTTCCTCTGACAAGATTTCTTCTGATTTCTGTTTTATTCTGTTCAAAAGTATCCTTAACATCACCTTACTTGGATGACTAATAAGGCTAATGGTTCTGTAGTTCTTGCACATTTTTAGATTTCCTTTCTTTGGAAGCGGTATTACTAATGACTGCGTCCATTCTTTTGGCCATTTTTTTGTACTCCATATCTTCTGGCAAATTGTTGTCATGATTTTTACTATATCTGGTCCTCCATATTTCAAGAGCTCTGCTGGGATATTATCCACACCCGGTGACTTCCCTCCTTTCATCGAACATATAGCCTCTTCCACTTCTTCCCGTAATATTGCTGCATTTCCGAGTTCCCTGTTTTCGCACTTAATGTTGTTTAATATGCCTAAGTCAGTGTCAAGTTTACAGTTATATAATTCTTTACAATATTCTGTCCATCTTCTCATTACAGCTGTTTTTTCATTGAGCAGAGCCCCATTGCTATCTTCTATGACAGTTACCCTGGGCTGTTGGGGTTTTGATAGTTTTCTTAATGTGTCAAAAGCTGCCTTGCTGTTACCTTTTATTAGCCCCGTATTAATGGACTCACATTGATCAGCTACCCATTTATTATATTATTAAATTCGGGAGCCGCGCTGGTGTAATGGCTTCGGCGTTGTACTGGCGACCAGGTGTTCATGGTTCAAACCCGGGCGTCAGCGTTTGAAGAAATGTTTACGGTCGGAAATTTGACTGAATAGCCTGAACGGTTCCTGTGATAAACCCTCTGTGGATGGTGTAGCGGGAGGTTAATTAGATTTAGATATCTATATAGGATTCTAGGTAGGTCATAGGCTACCAGGATAGTCTGCCAGTAAAGAGTTCTGGTCTTACAAGAAATACCCCAGTCTTAGAAATAAGCACTGGTGTATGGTTATCATAGAAATAGTCAGACTGTGAAAACCCTGGCCAGATGGTAAGAAGTAGTACCAGGATTTAAGGCGTCTCCTCCCTATGACTATCTTATGATTACTTATATTCTAGGGGATAATTAAAATGAACATTCACTGTGACCACAAATGCAAGAAGTGAATAATTCCTCAGGTACAGTTAAAATATTTTAATATTTACACTAATATTCTATTTCTACTAGTTGGAAAAGAGCCTATATATATATATATAAGTATTCACACAGTTACTATTATTGTCTGTTTAGACTTCAAGATCTTGAATAATAAAGTTACTGCAATATGCAATAACTGGTTTTAGTCCCTTGACTTTCCAATTAATTTTCATCAGTTGACTGAACTATGATGTTTCACTATTAGCTGTTTCTTATAGGGGTGGTCAGTGTCTTAACTGACACTTATCTTTCACTTTGGCAATGCTGACACTGAACTGTCCTTCATCGAATCAGACTTGGTACACCCAGCTGTAGGGAGGCCAATGACCAGTAGTAGTTCTTTCCTTGGGGTCCTGCACTTTTGTGGGATTGCCTCTGATGAACCACACCGGCTTCTGATACTTGACACTCTGGTTTGAGTTAGTTCATGGAACCTGAAACATCATATTAGCCTTGGCTAGTATCTGGCTAGACTTGTAGCTGACTAGCACAGATGTCAGACCAGTCAGTCATCAGATGTCACCGTTATACAATCATAGTAAGTAAGGACATCATTTCAGTGATATAGCATTAATATTAACATTTCAATTAAGTGTAACTGACTAGCACATAGGTCAGACTAGTCAGTCATCAGGTGTCAAAGTTATACAGTCATAGCAAGTAACATCATTTCAATTATACAGAATTAATATTAACATTATCAATAATAAACATCATCTGGTTTATTCCGCTCCTATACATCCCTTTCTGATCTGTAACTTGATCCTTCCAAATCATATCAAGTACAAATTCAAATACTGATGCTATTCTTAGCATCTACACAAAATTAATACATAAATAAATTACAGTGAGTGACCACGCGATCAGGTTGCTTTCTACTGAAACTGGCTGTGGAACACTCCAATTTACCAGCTGTAAATGGGTACAAAGTTGTGCGCTCGAACTAGGGAAGGAAAAGGCAGCGAGGAAGGGGACTAGTCACCTTAACCTCGTAAAAGCGGTACACAATTCATTACCCTATGACCATCTCTGGTCATGGGACTGCCTTTATCTTCGTAAGCGATGAAGCATTTAATATCGCCGAGATACAACATTTAATATAATAAATATTTTCTATTTGGCTGTGGGGCTAGTTTGAATACCTTTTAGTACAAACAACAATCATCCACAAAGCACATGTTTAAATCATATTCAAAATAACAATACATTATATCAATGAATATTATACAGGCATATTTTGTGAACTCTATATATGAACCTGAAATAAAAGAAAAATTATTATACACGGTAGTTATTCTAATTTCGCTTACCCTCAGACTCCAGATATGACTGAACTTATGGCGATTCGCTCACACTTCAGATAGATGTAGCGTAGTGGCGATTATCTGCCGTCAGTCTGTCTCCAAACCTCTTTCGATGTGTGTCTCTCCAGTTTTACCGATACGCTTATATACGCATAGCGCGAGCGTATCGGAGGGTACTGACGTCACAGCTTAGAACTAGGCCTAACAAATCTTTCCCGAACATCGATTTCAGCCGATCTGTGCGTCGACTGAAATTTTGCCTTTCTCATTCTCGGCATATATAGTATCCATATTGTTCCATCTTATCTTGTTTTATACAGCCGATAAATCTCTATCTTCCTATCCATGTAATTTCCCAAACTGTTATCTGTTGATTTTAATATTTAGAACAGAAGTGGGTTTACACGCTTTCAGCGTAACTGTGGGCAGCCGAAATACGCATATATCTCCGTAAATGATAACTTCCTACCGTTTCTTCTATTATGCAGTTATACATAATCCTTTCCTGGACCACAATGTGAAATCCTTTTAATAATGATTCCCTTCTGCTTTTATTTATCGTTGGCGATTTCCTCTGTTTGATACACATCTCGCTGTTACACCGCCATTTTGAAAGCGATCAATCGATCGTTGACGGGTTTATAAAACTACATGACACGTTTGCAATGACTTGAAACCAATTTTGCGACAGATGGGAAGGAGCGAAGCTCCTGACCGGGTTGGAAGGAAAGTCCTCAGGTTCCCCAGCCTAGCAATGACATGTCATTGGGCTGAAGGGCTGAAAGCCCAAGTGCCGCTGGTTAAGGAAAAAAAATACTATTACATTTAAAGAAGTCAGAGGTCATGACGCTCAGTGTGAGCAACCCTGAGCCCATATCAGTAAGGAATCAGCAACTGGTACAGACAGACACCTTCACATACCTAGGATGCTTAGTAACACTAGACGGCGGGGCAGGCAAAGACATCAACATCGGAATGAATAAGGCAAGAACAGCCTTTTTTAGCCTAAACAACATCTGCAGGTCGTCTCCATACAGCACAAGCAAAAAATTAAGATTGTGTCAGAGCTGTGTGCTTTCTGTGCTTCTCTGTGGTGCGGAATGCTGGAGAGTTGCAGAGTAGGAGATGTCAAAATTGTCCTCTTTCCACACAACATGCCTAAGAAAAATTCACCGAATCTTTTGGCCAAATACCACCACCAACCAATATCTGCTTAATCGGAGCAAGCAAAAGGACAAGCATACCATCATAGCTGGCAGACGCTGGAGCTGGGTTGGCCATGTCCTCAGAAGAGACCCCGAGGCCATCACAAGAACAGCTATGCTTTGGACCCCCGAAGGAAAACGAAAGAGAGGCCGACCAAAAACAACCTGGCTGCGGACTGTGGAGGCTGAAATGCAAAGAATGAACCAGAATTGGGGCACTGTACGAAGGATGGCCACCGACCGAGCAAAGGGGAATCAATTTGTTGTTGCCCTACAAGACGCCACTAGACGTGATGGCCACTGACTGCTTTGACGGTCGGCGGCTAAGGATCAAAGAAGAAGAAGATATTAGTTCACTTAAATGGCTGATTGGTACTAATTTCATGCAACTATACACACCATGAGTGAGTAATAGAGAAAAACATGTGCACATTCTATAATGATTGTGGTGTGGCTATGCTCAATGCAGATCTCAAGAGACAGCTTTGCTTTTGAAGCCTGTGGCAAAGTTAGTAATGAAAATAGTGGAAATAGTGACAAGGTAAAGAAAAAAGTTAAAGAGGTGGAAAACATGTAGTATGCAAGAACATACCATTTGATAACAGGAAACACAAGGTTTCTAACAATATGCAAGGTGTTGATAAAACTGACAGCTTATATTTTATGATTCTGTTAAGATGGGCTGACTTACAGATTCACACAACATAGATTGAGGGAATAAATCAAGCCAGGACAACCCAAGGTTTAATTTGACATAATAAATCCAACAGAAAATATTTTCAGCGCATTTCAGGCATTACTTCTGACATCATATATCCAGTATCTTATTCCATGACCCTAGTCACTTGTACTGCACATATTTCCATTATTGTTCCTATTTTCATAAACAGCAGTTACATTGTTACAGCCTGAAATTTGACTAATTATCCCACTGATAAATGAGAGGCCAGCCTGCTTTGGGATTTCAGTCTTGAACATTATTAATAAAGTATGCATAAAATAGACATCTTGTCCTTCAACCAACTTGGCCAGCTTTGGCCAGCTCCGACATCATCCTTCACAATGCTTTTTACTTCTTTTATAAAGCCTGCGCAACAATAATTTGTGGGAACTCTCTATCGGAGAAACCCGATGTCTTCAATCATCATGCACTGCTTACAACAGAAGGCCCCTTTGGTTAAATGAAAACCCATTAAAAAACATTGATTATAATCAAATTAGCTACCGAGCCATGAAAACTACGCCGATATCAGAGATGCAGAAAGCTACTAGATTACAGACATTGTCTTATAGAAGTATAGAAGAAACACAAAAAGCATGATCCAGATGGAAAACTACAACAGTATGCCAACGCACCCAATGAAGGCAAGACTAGATGATCTGGTCTAAATCGTAGCAGCTTTGTCCATCAGGGAAAAAGACTTAAAAGACAGCATAAAGAAGATCGATCGATGAAGACATTCATAACCCTCCACTTCCAAAGGAGCATAGGCCTTCAACAAACACATGCCAAGTCCTCCTGTCACATGCCATCATCTCAAGTTCTTTCCATGTTCTCCTCATCACTTTCACCTCTGTTTCCAACTCTCTTCTCCATGTACTTCTTGGTCTTCCTCTGCCTCTCTTGCCCTGGGGGTTCCAGAACAAGGACTGCCTTGTAATGCTATCAACAGGTTTCCTCAGTGTGTGTCCTATCCATCGCCATCGTCTTCTTCTCATCTCTTGTTCCACTGGCACTTGTCCAGTTCTTGTCATCAGTTCCACGTTGGTAACCTTGTCATACCATTTTAATCCCTCTATTCTACGCAAGCACCCATTTATGAAAGTCTGTAGCTTTTTGGTTGTTGTCTTTGTTGTTCTCCATGTCTCGGAGCCATACAATAAGACCATTTGAGTTAAAGATTTTATTTTCGTGTTGGATCCGATTTCTCTTGATCTCCATATATTTCCCAATGCAATGAAAGCTCCTCTTGCTTTTTGTATTCTTATTTTGATATCACTATCTGTCCCTCCAACTTTGTCTATATTGCTGCCAAGATATGTGTACGATTCTACATCTTGTATTGGTGCTTCTTCAAGTTTAACCATGTTATCATTACCTGCATTTATTCTCATTATCTTTGTCTTTTCCCTGTGCATTTTCAGACCCACTTGCTGTGACCTCTCATCGAGTGTTTTCTATTTGTCCTGTATCTGATTACGGTTATGGGACAGAAGAGCTAAGTCATCAGCAAAATCCAGATCATCCAACTGCTTAGTCAGAGTCCACTGGATTCCATTTCTGTTGTGTGTTGTCGTTGTTCTCGTAACCCAGTCTATTGCTGGTAAGAAAATAAATGGAGACAAGAGGCATCCCTGTCGCACTCCTGTTCTTATCTCAAACGGTTCTGTAAGCTGTCCTTCATGAAGAACTCTGCATGTCATGTCGTCATATGTTTTCTTTATTAAATTAATGATCTTCAGGGGAACTCCATAATGCCTCATCAATTTCCAAAGTGATTCTCTGTCTACACTGTCAAATGCCTTTTCGTAGTCCACAAATCCGATGTATAGTGGTGAATTCCATTACAGACTTTGTTCAACTATTATTCTCAAAGTGGCTATCTGGTCTGTACAGGATCTGTTTTGTCGAAAACCTTCTTGTTCATCTCTCCGTTTCTTGTCTATGGACTCTTTTAATCTTTCAAGGATAATCCTGTTTAATACTTTTCCTGGCACTGAAAGTAACATTATTCCTCTATAATTTGTGCACTCTTGTAAATTTCCCGTCTTAGGCAACTTACTCAGATATCATTCCTTCCATTCTGCTGGTATCTCTTCTTTTTGTCAGACTTTAAAAATTAATTTATATAACATCTCTGTAGCCATGTCGATATCTGCTTTGATGGCCTCTGCTGGAATTCCATCAAGTCCAGACGCTTTTCCATCTCTTAGAAGCTTTATGGCTTTCTTTATTTCTTCCTTCATTGGTCTTTCACAGCTAATTTGTAGCTCTTCTTCTGCTGGCTGGATGTCCGGGGGTTTTGTGGAGTTGGTCTATTGAGAAGGTCCTCAAAATAGTATGTCTACCTTTTCATTTGCTCTTGAAAATTGCTGAGCAGTTTTCCATTCTTGTCTTTTATAAAGCAGCTTGTTTGTATCATATTTTTAAAAACAAACTAACAGTTAGTCAGTAGAGCTGTGTTCAAAAATTACTGAGCATACAGCCCCCAACTAAAAAATCATCTCATCACTAAAGCGTGTTAACTACCGTGTGTACAAAAGTCCGCTCCATACATACAAATCTTTAACACTTAACTCCCATTAATAAAACATGACTTAACATCTGGTCAATTTCTATATTTACTGCTGCTCGATAATGTAGCGGCAAAGAGTAGGGTTCAACCGAATCGGATGGTCATCTGTCACTGCAATCTCATGCTTTATTAAGTCAGTATGGCCTTGAATATCCGTCAACACATCTGAAAACTGTCTTATTAGTTCACTGATTTGCTTTATCTGATGATCCTCCAGCGACGAACTTATTTCTACATTACGGTGAGACTCTGATGGGGTGAGAGGTAGGAGAAGTATTTGCAAGTTAACATCATTTTCTTCATATCCAACCTCGTCAATAACTGCCGAGCACGTAACACTGCTATCACAAACTTCTATAATGACTGGTTCCAATTCAATAGGGCGGTCAACAAATGCTTTCAACATATTAACGTGGAACGTCTTGTCCTTTCCTCTGACATGTATGACATAGTCACATCTGTCACCTGTTTAATGACCCGGAAAGGCCCCTGCCACTGAATTAATAGATGATTTTCCTTACAAGGGAGCAATAACAAAACCTCATCATCTGGTTTAAATGAAACCAGCCGACTGTTCCTACTTCCGTAAAACCTGTTCTTCGCATTTGCAAGTCGCAGAGAGTCTTGCGCTATTGCGCATGCATTTATAATCCGGTCTCGAAGATGAACAACATATTCAAAACTAGACTTTGTTTCCTGCTCCTTTTAATTATCTGTCCACAATTCTTTTAGAATGTTTAGTGGTCCTCTAGGGTTAGCCCCTTATATCAACTCAAAAGGGGAAAACCCTGTGCTTTCTTGTGGCGCCTCTCTATACGCGAATAGCACTGCAGGTAAATATACATCCCACAGCTTGGGAAATTCAGCGGTTACTTTCCCCAACATCTGCTTCAATGAACCATTGAAGCGTTCGCATACGCCGTTGGACTGAGGCCTGTAAGATGTTGTGAATGATTGCTTAATTTCCAACATCCTACAAACGTGCTTCATCATGTCAGAAGTAAACTGACTACCCCTATCTGACAAAATTTGCCTAGGGAAGCCAAGTCTACTAAATATTGACATCAAGGCTTCTGATATAGCCTCTGTAGTGATGGTTCTTAGTGGTACTGGCTCTGGCCAACGGGTACACAATTCTACCAACGTCAAAATAAAACTATTGCCTTTCTGAGACATGTCTGGAAGTGGCCCAACAATATCTATAGCCACCTTTTGAAAAGGTCGACTCGAGAGATCCACAACCAGCAATGGTGCCCTTGGGTTCCTATCTTTTGGACTGAGCACTTGACAAGTCTTGCATGACCTGCAATATAGTTTGATATCCGTATTGCACCCTGGCCAGTACAAATTCGCCAGGATTCTATGGCGTGTCCTAGCAACACCCATATGACCAGCAAATGGTGAGTCATGAGCTGTTCTCAGTACAATAGACCTTGAAGAGCTAGGCACCACTACTTGATGCACTAATCTGTTTTGCGGAGCAAAACATCTTGTAAGGATGTCCCTTTTGAGTTTAAACCATGCCCTTGTTGATTTTGTATGCTTTACAATCCCAGTTCTTTCATGGGCAAACACTCTCCGAAGTGATACATCATCATGTTGTTGAGAAACTACATCCAGCATTGATGTCTTAGAACATGGATTATTCTCCGATAAAGTGCCATCCGATAGTGTTACTACAGGCTGATGTTGCAATATTATGTCATCAGCTTTCTGCTGTGCTCACGTAGTTGCTACATATGCAAAATCGCTATGTCCCTGCTTCCATAACTTAATGTCCTCGTCCGTACATTCTTTAATTCCATGGACATTGCCTAGTATCAGATTGGCGACCGCATTATCATCAAGAACACATGCTTCTACCCTACCCGCAAGAATGGTGTATCAATATCTATCAACACCAGAGGATAAAACTCCACCCTGCCACCAAAAGTTATACACCGAGCAGTTTGACCCAATAAGCGAGACTTTTTAATGCATGATCTCCGCACCCCAACTGTCGTGCACCCTGTATCCATTAAGACGGATACACTTTTCTGTCCTATGTACCCTGGATGCAAGACTATGTTCCCATCTGTATGAACTGCTGATAAACAAGGAAGTGGATGGCCACAAATCAAGATTGGTTTCTTATTTTTATCAAACAGTGGTTTGCACCCTTCGCAACTCTCGCTGTTAAATGTATCTAATACTACGACTGAATGTGCGTGTTCAAGTTTCTTATTTGGACAATCAAATTGAAGGTGACCCATGCCATTGCATACAAAGCATCTGTACTCTTCACGTTGGCTCTTCTGTGGACTCTATTTAGTACTAATTTGAGTCTTGGCCAGACTTGGTGTCTCAGGTTTGTCACAAAACTTTGCTCCACGGCGTGGTGACCCACATTTAAAACAACCAGAAGGTCTTCTACTACCTGACTCTGCCATATTCTGCTGTTTCCTGGGGGATGTACGGAAGTCTGTTTCTGTCCACCTCTTAGTGACTGCGTTCTTATTATAAGGTCTTTCCTCACTAAGAGAATTTTGTCTCCGATATGGCCGTGTTTCATAACTCCGCTTGGTCACACATGTCGTAAATGTTTCTGGCACCGCCAATTTATGAATCGATCTGTCTGGATGTGCTGTTGCGTATTGTTGCCCTAACATTGACATTGCTGAAATATTTTCCGGTTTTCTCTCCTGAAAAAAGCCAACAAATCGGGGCTACATGACGACATTACCTTATCACGTAAGATCAAATCACATAGGCCATCAAAATCTTTAGCATCGCCCGATAGGTTAATCAACTTGCTCAATAACATCTTAATCTCTGCAATAAACTCCGCAAAATCTTGCTCACTACTTGGCATTGCACTGTGAAACTTTAACCGATAACCTGCTCATTTAATCTGTACTTGCATAACAAAGTTTCCTTCACTATGTCATAATTTAATCTATCTTCCACAGTTAATTGGAAAACTGTTTTTAATGCTGACCCTGTTAAATAATCTGTCACAAGTGATCCCCACAGTTCTTTATTAATCTTTAAGGCAGTTGCCTTCATTTGAAACTTCTCCAAAAAACAGTCCATAAAATATATGGAATCGTTGAAAATTGGGAGTTTCAACTTGTACATGCTCCCATACTCTTTTTTTGCTGATGAGTCTAAACCCGACTTCTCTAACTCGAGTTTGTTCAATGATACCTCTTTGTCCGCTTCTATCTTTTTTAATTTCTTTCTGTGCTTCTATCTCTTTTATTTCTTTCTGTGCTTTTATCTCTTTTATTTCTTTCTGTGCTTCTATCTCTTTTATCTATTTCTGTGCTTTTATCTCTTTTATTTCTTTCTGTGCTTCTATCTCTTTCATTTGTTTCTGTATCTCTAACCTCTTAGTCTCTTCCTCTGCTTCTGCTTTCCTAATTTCTTGCTCTGCCTCTGCTTTCTTTCTCGCTCGCTCCACATGTCGTTCTTGTCTCTCCTGCACCTCTTTAAATTGAGCCTGTGCAAATGCTCAGATATTTTCTCCGGATTTTCCTATCCTCTCACCGACGAGGATAAAAATCCATAAGTTTTTACATGATTATGAATATATCTGACTTATATGCACCTCAAATACTCTAACCAAAATGTCAAAAAAGCTCTTACTTCAAAATAATATTTTCAATAATTATTAAGATGACACCTTACTCACTGTACTTAATGTCTACCCAAAAAAAATTATTAGCCCTACAAAACAAACAATGACAAAAATGATGATGATAAGTACTACACCATAATTTAACAAACAACAATCTAGTAGGTCGGTAACAAGAAAAAGGAAATGTGTGACAGAAGTAATATTGAAATATACAGTACCAGACCTCTATAATGCACGAAAACAGGAGATTGAAAAAATTAACCTATTTACAGGATAGTGTAAGAAGAAAATGACTGAAGAATACACCATATACACAGAACGCCAAAGAGGGAATATAACACACAACCAACAACAAACTGCACGTAAACAACTAATGCCAAAATGCACATTTTATTCGTGACGGGCAATACATCTGATCCTGCCCACAGGATAGGACCCCTTCTAAGAACAAATAGCGCAAAATCCTACAGATGAAATCAAAACACAAATAAATAACATAATCGTCACGTCCAATAACAACACTGAAACAATGTATGCCAAGGAAAGCCTATAGAGCAATCTGGACAAATAAATGAAATATGGCCTTAGAATAATGAACCAAAACAAACTAAGGTTACGTAGCTTTTTATGGTGTACTGGAATGACAGGCTATGGCAATCAACTGATCTGATCTGTTCTCTCCAAGTCACCTCTGCAGCAGTAACTTTGAGAAGCGCAAACACTACAACAGTTCCTGTGAGGAATATGTTAATACATACTTAGTATATAATTCAAGCTAATAGAACACAAAATAAAAATGGAACAGAAGAACTAGAAGAAGGATAACAGATAGGATTAGCACAGTTATAGGTAAAGTAGATATAAGTAATATGTAAAACCGACAAAAATGACACAGCCTGAGGCAGAGCAGGTATAGGACTATACAAAGTATGATACTTAATTCTAACTGCAATCTAACCTAAAACCTAACTAACATATAATGCCATATAGAGAAAGAGTGAAAATTAACAACAGTAGAACAGCAACACTGACGATGAAGTAGAAAATAAGTGATACTACTGATAGAAGGAAGTAGTAGAACTAAAGAAAAGAAGCTACATGTGAAAACAGAAGTACTCAGTATAGGAGAAAAAATACTGATTTCTTAGGAAATACACTGTTAGCACTTTATAACACAAACATTACCTTTTAACTAGAAACTTAGTATAGCAAACGACTAGAACATTAGCATATTAGAGCACGAAAGAATGTTCCATAAGTACCTTATTTATCAGATACCTTATTAATCATCTTCCAAGAGTAACAAAAGTGCAACCTTTAAATAAATAACATTTACAGAGCAATTACATAATACTTAAGTACCAAGTGTGTAGATATGTTTATAATGTCTTCATCATCATCATCATCAGTTGCAATCTCCACAACGAAGGTTGGCTGTAATGGATCTCCAACGTCTTCTGTCTCTTGTCTTGGTGGTGCACTCTGATAGACTCTTTCCTGTCCATCTCTTGATGTTATCTTCCCACTTATAGCGCTGTCTTCCCCTTGCACGTTTGCCTTCAGCTCTCCCCTCTGTTATGGTCGTCTGCAAGGTGTTATGCCTTTTTATGTGGCCAAAGTATTTTAGCTGCCGAACCTGCAACCAGTCCCAAAGTGATGAAATATGAGGACCACACACAGCACGGCACAATACACTCAGTTCAGATTATGTAGCATCGCAAGCTACACACAGTGAAAAACAGGGCTATGTTTTCCACTTCACACTGTCGAGAAGAACACTGCAACACGACAGCTTTACCGCTTTCACAGATCTTCTAGTCACAACAGACTGCTTTAGACAGCTTCCTCTAGGTACAACATAAGTTTATTCTGGTCATAACACATTGTTTCACAGCCCCCAATGTAACCAGACCTGTAAGACAGTATTCCTATCACACTGTTTTTTCGTCAGCACACGTTACAGCTGACCCAGATTTGAACGGTGTCGAATCGTTCAGTTACAGTTGTCACACTTCGCTGCGTTGAAAAACAAACCATAGGCTGCTGGCAATATGACTTTTGATTACTCTAGTGCTGTACCACTGGGTTCATTTGAAACATCCAAATAGACGGTCCCCAATGTGACGGGTAAGGTGTATGTGGGTGGATGTAGAAAGTCAGACAACACGTATACACCGCTCGTCTAGCTCACTGTCTAAGGAACAACTCCAACAGCTATGTCAATCTCCAACAATGTATTATATTAACAATAAGTCACAATGGACGCAGGGCCATTACAAATATTAGATACATCACAAATCCCGAGTATCCGAACACACTCTGCTTCTCGGAATAACTACAGCCAAAAATAGGCTACTTCATGAATAACTACTACAACATCTTCTTCTTCTTCTTCCGTCCTTAGCCACCGACCGTCAAAGCAGTCAGTGGCCATTACGCCTAGTGGCGTCTTAGGGCAACAGCAGATAGGTTTTCTTTGCCATTGTTTCCCATCACGCCTATTGGCGTCTTTAGGGCAACGGCAAATCAATCCATTTGCTGTTGTTTCCGCTACTCGCGCACTACTATAGACATCCACCCTTCTCTTCTCTATGATCTACGCTGTCTCCTGTCTACTGACTCAACTCTCTACTGACTCAACACATGTCTAAACCAACACACTACTCTCTCTGACTGCCCCTTTCCTGCGTATTCATCGAAACCCGTGAAACCCTTCCATGCTCCACTGATCTTCATTCACGCATAACTGTGGCTAACGGCTTGTCTTAAGCAATGCTCACAACATTGCTTGTTACATAAAATATTACAAGGCAAGCATTCCCAACTCACAACAACTCACATGACTAATAAACTCCCGCTGGAGCATAGAACATTCACACATGCAAAATACCCTCACAACACTGTTACAAATGGAGTGGTTGATAAGGGGCATCCCTGTCGTACTCCTGTCTTCACCTCAAAGGGTAGGTTGTGTCACCGCTGGACTGGGTGTTTTAAAGACTGGTCCAAGAAGGCACCAATTATCCTAAACATGTGACAGTGCTATCTCTTCTTATTATATCTTCCAGCACTGGTTACGGTACCCACTAGACTATAAGTCGCAGTGTCGTAGGTGGGTGTGACAGTGCCATGTCAATCTGCTAACTGTTGTTATTTAACTAGGTGACTGTTGGCAGGCCTAGTTATGATACTATTCAGATTGATTATCTCCTATTTTGTATTATCTTCCAAGTAGGTAGATGTTATCTTAAATACTGGCCCTCACCGCCTGAGTTATTGATTCCTGGATGATATTTTCTCAAACTTCCAACCTAAACTCGTTCCATCCCTTCTTGTGATGTTACTTAGTGACAACTTCATATAGTAGTTATTTTCTTTATATCCAGTATCTTGTTTACTCTAGCACTCAACAACCTTTTAGAGACTCAACCCAACTTGAGAAACGCTCCATCAAAACAAAAATTTTATTTACATCTCATAAGTTCATCATAACAGAGGCATGTGGTACTAATTCCAGGTACAAACATTTCCTAACTGCCTCTTGTATGTCCCATTCCTCCTGGGCATATTCATGTACCTATGCATATATATATATATATATATATATATATATATATATATATATATATATATATATATATATATATATATATGTATATATATATATATATATATATATATATATATATATATATATATATATATATATAGCTCTCTACCTGAGAACATTATCAGATATGGTTTATACCCATTTTCTTCCCTTAAGGCTATTCTATTTATTCTGGCTTCTCCCAAGCCTTTCATCAACTCTTTCCTGAGTTGTTTTCTCTCCTCTACTAATCCTGTCAGATTTGACTCATATTAATCAAAATACCATCATCTTAAAATTCATATATGCAAATCAATACATTGGGTACACCTGTTGCAGTATCCTCATACTTATACCTGCTAGAGAGCGCATGTTTCATCCTGTAAATACAATCACCCTTCAATTTCTTACTCATCTTACTTGTAACAGTCGATTTTGCAAAGTTCATTATACAATAGCCCAGCACGGCTATTAAATCCATGTTCTTCTGTAAATCTTCTCAACTGCTTACTTAGTCTCAGTTCATCCACCTCATAGTCAATTTTGTAACTTCAGCTTCGTTTCTCATTATCCTGCGCTCACTTAGTTGTAAGCGTCGTTAACCTTGTAATACTTTATTTCAGCTTCTGAAATCATTCTATTCAATGTCTATCAAAAGTTATGAGCCAAAGGACCTACTTACTTTCATTTCACCGAATCCTCACAACACTCATATTTCTTACTATCACCCCTTATCACTAAACCTATACTTTAAACACAGGTTTATCTTTCATATGTGAATAGATTCTACTACTCTAACTAGGTCTATAGGATTCTTCAGAAGTATTCATTCTGTTTCCCACAGAAATTGAACTTGAGCCTGGCAGAAAACACATTCCTGCCACTCTACGTCATTAACTAGGACTGCACCTCAGAAAAATGCGACCGCTCACCAGCGTGTCAAAGTGTGTTCTCCTATCTAAAAATCATTATCAGCTGATCTGTCCTTGTTTACTGTAAATTTTTTTGTTCCTCCTGTTCTCCGCTCAGCTGGAATATCTTCACGCTTATCCGCTGTGTAAACAAACCCGTGAAGTGTCATCCGTTGTCCTGGTAAACTTTTCACGTGCATATTTTTTTTCTCAACTCACTTAATCATATAAGGGAGGTAATTAACCATTGTCTCCCTTTGCATAATTTGACTTAACCTTATATTGTCTTCTCTTAAGCTTACTATACAATTCTTATATGTACATTTTCTAAACCATAATTACCAACTCACCAAATCTACTTAAGTGTAATTAAGCACTTTCCTCCCCTGACCTTAATATAACTGACAAACACTATTTTTCTTTCTTATATAAGAATAAGTGTTCTTAAGTCAGTTTCTTGCGCTGATTTCAAATTTGAAATCCGTTTATCTCTATCACATCGGGTTCTTAAAATATTTGTAAATAAATATATTTTTGGGAAACCGTTATTTGCTCCGTTTCATTTTTACTATATAACTTATTAAAAATTAATAAAATGCAAAATAATTCTACTTTTTATACTGCTAAAAGATGCATGACATATGTTACGCCATTTTTCAAATAGTTACTGTATTTTGAAATAATTATGAGCAAAATATGGCTTCTAGAAGTTGTAGAAATTCGGCTGATCTGTTCTGTTACGTGTGCGGATATTTTACCGATCGTGTTCACCAGAAAAACTTTACACCATTACTAAAGAAAGCATATGAACTTTATTTCGATTCGAAAGTTGATGATGCAAATAAATCTTGGAAGCCAAATGCAGTTTGTTCGACTTGTGCAAATATATTGGCAGGGTGGTTACGAAAATCGCCGAAGCATAAGTCAATGCCTTTTGGAGTGCCAGTAATATGACGTGAACCGACAAATCACGCTACTGATTGTTACTTCTACTTGACAAATATCCATGGTTTCACTTTTAAAACTAGAAAGTCTGTGGTTTATCCAAATATTGAATCGGTTTCGAAACCAGTGCCTCATGATCCAATCACGTGTCCGATCCCAGTTCCACCAGAACAATATCCGTTGGACGTGAATGAACCATCAGAAAGTGATAGTTTACCTGCTTTAGAAACTAATTCTGACTCGGATTATATACCGGTGAATGATGGTATTCACTTAATTAACCATTCAGAACTTTCAGATCTAATACGTGATCTCGCTCTTACCAAAGGACAAGCGGAATTACTCGGTTCGCGACTCAAAGAATGGAATCTTTTACCGCCCAATACTCCGATATCTAAATTTCGTCATAGACACAGAGAACTTGTTCAATACTTTGAGATGGATGATGACATTTGCTATTGCAAAGATGTAAACGGTCTAATGGTGCACCTCGGTCATGAGCACATAGTTAACGAATGGCGACTTTTCATCGACTCTTCCAAGACTAGTCTAAAAGCCGTGTTATTGCATAACGGAAATTTATTTTCATCAATTCCAGTTGCCTACTCTGTTCATGACACTTATGACAATATGGCTATACTTTTGGCAAAAATAAAGTACAATGACTACAAATGGCGGATTTGTGGAGACCTAAAGGTCATTGCAATTCTCACGGGCATGCAGACTGGGTATACTAAATTTTGTTGCTTCCTATATGAATGGGACAGCCACAACAGACAGGAACATTATGCAAGAAAGGTGTGGCCTATCAGGGATCGTATGCAGCTCGGGCATAAAAATGTAATACACGAGCCATTAGTTAACAAAGACAGCATCATTTTACCACCGTTACATATAAAGTTGGGGCTCATGAAGAATTTCGTAAAAGAGATAGATAAAACGAGCAAAGCTTTCACTTATCTTCGAGAAAAGTTTCCGCAAGTTAGCGATGCAAAGACAAAGGAAGGTATCTTTGTAGGACCTCAGATTATGAAAGTTATGCCATTCACCGACGAAAGTCGACTGCAAAGAAATTCAAGCCTACATAACTGTTATACTTCTTGTACAAATGATGTTGTAATACTGTATGTGTTGTTAAAAATGTTCAATTGCGTATTTCTAGAGATCCCGAACTGATAGAGAAAAACGGTTTGCAGATTTAAAAACAGCGCATTAAAATTGACCAGAAAAACATAGAAATGTTAGAGAAAGAGAAAAAAAAATTTTTTTGTTAGCCAGTGTATTCAGAGTCTTCTCCCTTTGATCAAAGTATTACTTCACTCATTTTATCTCCCTTCTAGCAAGACAAATAGTCTTTATTCAAATCCATTCTCATTTCTTAAACCATTTTTTCATACTTTCCCCCTTAACCAAAACCAAATCACCGCTTATAATTCCTGCTTGAGCATTTATAATGCTCCTAGCAAAGCCAACGGTGACAGTTGCTCTGCCCAACGCTACACGTAATGTTGGCATAGAGGTTTTTTTTATGGTTGACACTATGCAGCTTGGAATTCCATAAGCCCTCGGTATTTTCCATAAACTGTCCCTATGTATACTGTCAAAAGCTATTTCAAAATCAACGAAATTAATGTACAGCTGTCTTTGCCATTCTGAGCACTGCTGTAAACTTTTCCTGAGGGTAAATATATGATCTACACATCTTCTGTTCTTTCTAAATCCTGCTTGTTCTTTCCTCAGTTTGTGGTCTACTGCTTTTGAAATTCTCTGTATAATTATCCTGCCTAGTATTTTGCTGGGAACTGAGAGAAGAGTGATTCCTTTCCAATTATTGCAGTCTGCAAGATCTCCCCTCTTGGGCAATTTGACAACTATTCCTTTGTTCCACTCTGTTGGTGTTGTCCCAGTTTTCCAGACTTGTGCAAATAGTGGTTCTAATAGTTCTGCTGCTAGCTCAGGGTCTGTCTTAAATAGCTCTGCATTTAAGTTATCATGGCCAGGAGCTTTTCCATTCTTTAACCCTTTGATTGCTGTGATGATTTCTTCTTTTCGTGGAATGTCTGTATTAACATCTAGATAATTTTCAGCCTCAGGAACATTCAATTGTGACTCTGGTGGTTCCTTGTTCAGAGTTTCTCTGAAGTGCTCTGCCCATCTTGTTTCCTGTCCTCTGCTGTCGTGTTGAGATTTCCTTGCTTATCTCTTACTAATGTAATATTGTTTGCACCTCGTTTTCCGTTGATGAATTTAATTATTTTGTATACTGTGCTTTGTTCATTTCTCAGTCCTGCCTCTTCTGCCTGTCTTGCAAGATCGTCTAGGAAATTCCTTTTGTTGGCTCGGGTTGTGGCGTTTAACTTCCTTGTCCAGCTGACTGTACTGTTCGCTATATACTCGTAGTTGCTTTAACCTGGGGTTCTTCGCTTCTGTTTTCTTTCTTTTTATTACCTTTTTCAGTGTTATGGTGTTTAATGTTTCTGGTGTTATCCAGTCTTGCTTCTTCCTTTCCTGGAATCCCAAGCATGATTTGCTGCTTTCCTTATATATTGTTGAAATGGTGTTGAATTTCTGGTCTATACCATCAGTCAATGTCTTCTCCTGACTTTTGGCAAACTGATATCGTTTCATTATGTCTGCCGCAAAAGCTTTTCTGGTAAGGGGGTCCTTCAATTTGCTGATGTCAAACTTTTTCTGTGAAGTTACAGTTGGCCCGGCCGTTCTTAGTTTCACTTTCAGTTTTGTTACTACTAAATGGTGATCACTTCCCACATCTGCACCTCTTCTTACCTTCACATCAGGTAATGCATGTCTCTATCTACCATTAATCATGATGTGGTTTATCTGGTTTCTGTCCCGACCATTTGGCGATTCCCATGTTAATTTGTGAATTTCTGTGTGTGAGAAAAGTTTTCCTCCAATGACCAGGTTGTTAATGCTACAGAAACTTATTAATTTATCCTCACTTTCGTTTGCTGTTCCGCTGCCGCATTTCCCCATTACCCTTTCATTATATTCATTATGTGTACCAACTTTAGCATTGGGGTCTCCCATTACTATGATAAGATCATATCTAGATGTGTCTTCCATTTCTTTCTGCGGTTGTTGATAGAATTCATCCTTGATCTCTTCATCACTGTCATTCGTTGGTGCGTAGCATTGTATTATTGTAGTGTTGGTGAATCTCTCTCTCTCAATCTTAATCTTATCAGTCTGTTGTTGATGGGTTTTCATTCCAGTAATGTCCGTTCTATTCCTTTCTGTAGAATAATTGCTATACCTTCATTGTGCTGTCCATCCTCTCTTCCAGAGTAAGGTACTGTTTCTCCTGTTGCTGTTTTTACTTTTCCTGCCCCTGTCCATCTGCTCTTGCTTATTCCTAGAGTGTGTAATCTATAGTTCCTCATTTCTGCTGTGACCTGTTTTAGTTTACCCGTCTCGTTCATTGTCCTGACATTCCAAAATCCTATTCCTTTTTCACGTTTTGCTGTCCGGTCGTCCGTTTTCGTGTCAGCGGCTTCCTTTCGGCTTTCAGGAGTTGCAGTCATACAAGCCTCAGGCTCCAGATGTCCATCCCGCAGCAAAGGTTGTTCATTTCTTGTTGTGTCCGTAACTTCATTTCTTTTTACATAGAGAGGGGTGTCATCCCTGTGCTAAAACCACCAACCTGGAGGACCAGGGTGTCTGCTTTAGTCTGACCCCTGCCCACGCTAACCTGTTCAGCTTGGTAGAACCTTCCAGGAGTAAAACTCATACTGGCATAGCTCTGGGGGTAATCAGGGTACGCAAGCCGCCATACCTCGACAAGGTATTGACACCGGTGATGGCAGAGCAGAATTAGTGGCAATCCTAAAAGCTTTAGAAATATCCACAGAACACCCACCAAATAAAATAGTCTTTAATTTCATATCAGTGGCGTTATCCCCTTTATCTGTATAAGTGATATAACGCTCGAGTAATGCATGTTTCTTTTAGGCATCGGTCTTCAGGCCTCTCCCTGTCGAGCTGCGAACACTAGGAATTTGTTGCCTTGCACTTTCCTACTCATTCTTCGATATAAGGACCACAATTTATGCGGTGTTTTATCAGTGTCCACCTGTGTCACTAAGGCCACCCACATTGTATCTTTCGCTTCTCTTGCTAAGCCTTTAAAGTTATTGATGGCTCTTTGCTTTTTCTCCTTAAAAATCTTTCACCACTTCATCACTCATTGTCCTTCTCTATCGCCTATCCGCCCTTTCTTTTTCCAGCCATGCTGTCTCTACTGTCGCATTCCACTGTTGTGGTTGTGTAAATAGTGTTCGAGTTGTCTTTTGTTTCGCAATTTGACGCAATATGTACACAGGGCTTCTATACTTCTAACAACCTTGGAGTATGACACTGGAAAGTCTGTTTCGATTTCGTGTTCCTGGTAGCATTTCCCTTCGCAATGAATGCTACACAGGTTAGAATACATGATCGCTTTCTTGAGTGTGCAATACATGCCAATGTGCAAAGGTGGCTGCAGCATTAGAAATGAATGCTAGATCAATGGCACCATCAATATCCTCTGGTTTAGATGCCAGTATTTTTGGGCGTCCACAATTTAAGATGGATAAGTTTAAGCTTAAGCCTGGCTCAAGCCAACACCCTGTCTATTTTCTGTGGAGTTCACCCATCCATAGATATAGCATTAAAATCACCGTCAATTATGCACATATCGTTAGGTTCTTCGGTCAATTTTGTCAGGAGCTCCTAGGTACACCTTTCCGGAAGGCGATCCACATAGGCATACAAATTGAAGACTTGCCATTCTTGATCACTTAACTGCATCCTCATTGGAATGGAAACTTATAATTAGCCATGCACGAGGGAGTTCATATTTCACATACATCTCTTGTCCTCGTCTGCCAGGTCCACACTAATTTGTGTAATATCTTTAACCTGGGCAATTGATAACAGTGTTCGCTTTAAATTAGTCTCCTGGATCATTAGTACCCGGTATATAAAATCAGAGATGATTGTTTGAATAATGTCTGCCAGTTGATAGGTACCTCGACAATTCCAGTACCTGTACCCCCCTTTACGTATGTATTTCATAGAGAGTCTGTCCGCTTTCTGTCTTGTTTTTCTCGTACCAGCCATTCATTTTCTCTCTCTCTCCCCCCTACCTCTCCTTCTACATCCACGTTTCTTCGTTACATTTGCAGAATTCACTGGCGACACAGCACGATCCTCGTTCGAACCCACGACAATCCTGGTTTTTTTGCATAATCCATAATATAATATTTGTAAGATTTAGTGAAAATATCTTATCACCATGAGCCGCCATTCCAGAAAAAGGCAAGGGGTGTTCTTTAGGTAGTCCATCTGCCTGTAGCCGACCCTGACAGCCAATGTCCAAGGCTACTTTCCTAGTAGCCATCCTGTCTATCAGAATATTGTGTCACCTTAGACTTAAGGTCATTAACTAAAGACTATGACAGAATATGCCTTGACTCGAGTCTTACCATGTTTATTACAATTCTAGATCAGCATTGAGTAAAAACTGAATGTGAAGGCATTTGTTGACGACGCCATTATTGTTAAAATATGTGTTGACGATATGTGTTAACACATGTGCTTCAATGGGAGCTTTTTATGATGTTTGCATCGGATTGAATGTGAAGTATGATTGACAGGATTAGTTTGTTTATTACTACTAACTTGTGAGCATAGGAGGGAACAGCGGTTGTTCAGTAGTTAGTTCACTGGCTTTCTAGCTTTTCAGACCTCAGACGGCTGTGAGGTCGATCTAGCCTCTTGAAATGGATACCAGAGCAACTCTAGGAAAGTTACGGTGGCCGACGTGATGCACTCATTCAAACACTTTGTGATAGTATGAAAAACTCGGATCACTGAAGTAGCAGCTACTTGTGAATATTCAACATTAACAAGAATCACGACCACATATGTGGAGATACTTATTGGCAATCATAAAGAAATTTGCATTTGGAATTTTCACAGTCAATATTAAAACTAAATATATTAACCCGTTTTTCTTGATTGCACGCCAATTATTTGTTTTAGATTTTTGTATTAACTTGAATGCTGAAACATGATCCGACAGCAAGCTTCTGTGCCTTACTTTCAGAAAGCTTATTTTCACTTCTCAATGACTAGAGTATAGTAGTACGACGTGTCATCAGTAAAAACTAAGTTCTGACCGCTCCCATCACCTTCAAAGCAGTACCCGTAAGAGCTGACAGCATTCAATGTTGTTCATGACATCTCCTGCAATTATTCGATGTTCTTGAGTTTTCGTTCCTTCAATTGAATCTTTAAGGAACAGGAAGAATTCACAGGGGGCCAAACTGGGACAGTGGGGAAGACAGCCGATAGGATAGTATGGCGCTCTCTTTCAAACCTCTACACCTCATTGAAGAAGAGGAACGACTAAGTAAGTTTTTCATGACAAAACTGCTGCTTCAAGCCTTCTATTTAACGTGACTCAAGAATTATAGCAAAAAAAAAAAAACACATGTAAAACATTAATACATGAACCAAAATGAAATGAAAGTTTGTAGTGCTTTTTAGTGGGCCAGGCATGTACTAGTTGCAATTAGCTATCAAAGCCAGACCGGGAACGTTGTCCCTTCATCTCGTAACAGCTCTGACTAGTTACCTTCAACACCTGCATCTGTCTAACTACCTAATGTAAATTTAATATTTGTTACGATAGGTGAGTGAAGAAGTTGTTGTTTTGAAGAGGTGATGGATGGAGAGCGGGCACTTAAAAGCTGGCTGTTATTGCCTCTTCTCGTTTCATCTTGGTCTACACGGTTCAACCTGAAAATTGGTTTTAATTGGGGTATTTAGTGTCATTTTATTTACTAATTTTGTATTTAATTTAAATAACTATTGTCTTTTGCAGTTGCTGACTTTAATTTATGTTAGTATTTGTCCATTTTATTTTATCTTTTGTATGGTTTATAGATAATTATTGTCCTTTACACTTGGTTTTAATTTGTATTAGTATTTGTTCTGTTTGCGTTGTTGTAGTTTTTTTTAACCTCGTTGTCTTTCCTTGCCCTATGAGTAGTTTGTAAGTTTTTTTTTTGTTTTTTTTTAATGATTTGTAAGTTCTCGTTGCTTAATTTCTATTTGGTTGAATGTCTTTTCTGGAGTACTAACCTCATATGTTTTCCTTTGTTTTATGTATATATCTTTTAAGTATTGACTGGGCATCTCCTGGGACATCTATACTTAAAACCTTATCCCCTGTCATGTCTTTATTGTGATTTCTATAGTTAGTTATTAATTCAAGACATTGGTGTTCGTACTTTTTACAGTGGATTAGATAGTGGTCTATGTGATTCTCTTCCTGACATTCTTGGCAGTGTGGTTCCACTATCATAAAGTAAGCTGCACGGAGACGGAGACGCCACAGTTTTTTGTTCGATGGTATCTTTAATTCTTCTCTGACCTGGCACGTCCTTGTAGGTTCTTTCAGCAGTTTGAACGCGTGTCTGCCTTTTCTACTGTTCTTCCATGTTGTCTTCCATTCCTCGTTTATAGTTAGCTTCACTTGGCTCTTTATCTCCGATCTTCCCAGTCCTGCTCTTATATTGTTTTTACTTATTCTTCCATTCGTGGCGTTCTGGTCTGCTAACTCGTTACCAGCTATACCTATGTGTGCTGGAACCCACACTAGCCTCACACTACATCCTCTGTTCCCTTGTGATGTATTAATTGTTAGAATGTCTTCCTTTATGTCTGGCCGGCTACATCTACCTGGGTGTTCTAGTGCTTGTAGTGATGAGAGTGAGTCTGTAAAAATCGTAACAGCTTCTGGTGGGTTCATTCATAACCCTCCACTCCCAAAGGAGCATAGGCCTTCAACAAACACATGCCAAGTCCTCCTGTCCCGTGCCATCATCTCAAGTTCTTTCCATGTTCTCCTCATCATTTTCACCTCTGTTTCCAACTCTCTTCTCCATGTACTTCTTGGTCTTCCTCTGCCTCTCTTGCCCTGGGGGTTCCAGAACAAGGACTGCCTTGTAATTCTATCAACAGGTTTCCTCAGTGTGTGTCCTATCCATCGCCATCGTCTTCTTCTCATCTCTTGTTCCACTGGCACTTGTCTAGTTCTTGTCATCAGTTCCACGTTGGTAACCTTGTCATACCATTTTAATCCCTCTATTCTACGCAAGCACCCATTTATGAAAGTCTGTAGCTTTTTGGTTGTTGTCTTTGTTGTTCTCCATGTCTCCGAGCCATACAATAGGACTGACTTCACATTTGAGTTGAAGATTCTTATTTTCGTGTTGGATCCGATTTCTCTTGATCTCCATATATTTCCCAATGCAATGAAAGCTCCTCTTGCCTTTTGTATTCTTATTTTGATATCGCTGTCTGTCCCTCCAACTTTGTCTATATTACTGCCAAGATATGTGTATGATTCTACATCTTGAATTGGTGTTTCTTCAAGTTCAACCCTGTTATCATTACCTGCATTTATTCTCATTATTTTTGTCTTTTCCCTGTGTATTTTCAGACCCAATTGCTGTGACCTCTCATCGAGTGTTTTCAATTTGTCCTGCATCTGATTACGGTTATGGGACAGAAGAGCCAAGTCATCAGCAAAATCCAGATCATCCAACTGCTTAGTCAGAGTCCACTGGATTCCATTTCTGTTGTGTGTTGTCGATGATCTCATAACCCAATCTATTGCCAGCAAGAAAAGAAATGGAGACAAGAGGCATCCCTGTCGCACTCCTGTTCTTATCCCAAACGGTTCTGTAAGCTGTCCTTCGTGAAGAACTCTGCATGTCATGTCTTCATATGTTTTCTTTATTAAATTAATGATCTTCAGGGGAACTCCATAATGCCTCATCAATTTCCAAAGTGATTCTCTGTCTACACTGTCAAATGCCTTTTCGTAGTCCACAAATCCGATGTATAGTGGTGAATTCCATTCCAGACTTTGTTCAACTATTATTCTCAAAGTGGCTATCTGGTCTGTACATGATCTGTTTTGTCGAAAACCTGCTTGTTCATCTCTCAGTTTCTTGTCTATGGACTCTTTTAATCTCTCAAGGATAATCCTGTTTAATACTTTTCCTGGCACTGATAGTAACATTATTCCTCTATAATTTGTGCACTCTTGTAAATTTCCCTTCTTAGGCAACTTAACCAGATATCCTTCCTTCCATTCTGCTGGTATCTCTTCCTTTTCCCAGACTTTACCAAGTAATTTATATAACATCTCTGTAGCCGTGTCGATATCTGCTTTGATGGCCTCTGCTGGAATGCCATCAGGTCCAGACGCTTTTCCCTCTCTTAGAAGCTTTATGGCTTTCTTTATTTCTTCCTTCGTTGGTCTTTCACCGTTAATTTGTAGCTCTTCTTCTGCTGGCTGGATGTCCGGCGGGTTTTGTGGAGCTGGTCTATTGAGAAGGTCCCCAAAATATTCTGTCCACCTCTTCATTTGCTCTTGTATATTGCTGAGCAGTTTCCCATTCTTGTCTTTTATGAGGCAACTTGTTTGCTTGTATTTCCCTGTTAGCTTCTTTGTGCTGCTATACAGTTCTCTCATATTTCCTTTGGCTGCAGCATCTTCTGCCTCTCTTGCCAACTCCTCAATATACTTCCTCTTGTCTCTTTTGATACTTCTTTTTACTTCTTTGTTTGCTTCTGTGTACACTTCTTGAGCCTTGGCTTTGGAGCTTTTCTGGTGGGTTATCTTTGATTATTTCTAGACTTTTTAGAATTGCTACCATCTCTGTGGTAAAAATCCCATACATTTGGTTGGTTTTTGACATATGCTTTATGTGCTGGGTGGGTCACTTCTTGTGCTACTTTACTCCAATAATTTAATCTTAGTTCTTTCCGTCTTAGACCAAGGGGCGGTATAACAAGAGCTACTTCTAATGCTTCTACTGGTGTTGATATAAATGCCCCTGTAATGTTTCTCATGGCTGCATTTTGAATTATGTCTAGTTTTGCTTTGTTAGAAGCTGCAGCTGAGCCATAGACTATGCTGGCATAATCCAGTTTACCCCTGATGAAAGACTTGTAGAACATAAGCACTATTTTATCGCTACTCCCCCCCCCCTCAATCCATTACCTTTTACTATCCTTAGTATATTTAGTGGTCCCCTACAGCTTTCTACTAAATTGTCTATATAATTATTCCAATTTAGTTGTTTATCTAAAGTTATGCCCAGAAATCTTGTTGTTGAGGAGTTACATATTTTCTGTCCTTTAATGGTTATTTTTATTTTTTATTTTTTTTTTAAAATCTCCTTTACTGAACTTCATACCTACTGTTTTGTTTACATTAATTTGGAAGCCCTAACTTCTCATCCACTCTGAAACTTTGACTATTTGTTTTTGAAGTTTTTGGTAAACATGGTCCAAGTTTGTTCCAGATCGCCAAATGGCACAGTCATCTGCAAATTGTGATACTGCATTCTTAATTTCGTTAAATGCATCTGCTAAATCATTTACAGCTATAGTGAAAATTGAAGGTGAAATCACTGATCCATGAGGAATCCCATTCTGTTGTTCATATATTTCTGACTTACCATTGTTTACCTGTACAGCAAAATGCATGTCCTGTAAAAAGTTTTCTAGATACCTATAAGTTTTACCAGTATTGCCAATCTTTTTCATGTTGTAATGAGCTCCATCTCTCCAGCATTCACATATGCTCTTGGGATATCTAGAAAGACTGCCACTGTTTTCTCTTTCCTCTTGAACCCTAGCTTTACATCGTGTTCTAATCTTACAAGCTGGTCTACTGTACTTCTGTCTGCTCTAAACCTTGACTGGTTTGGGCTATATAACTGATTTTTTTTTCTAGGTAGAATTTAACTCTTTTGTTAACAACAGTTTCCAGTATTTTACCTAGTTGTGATATTAAGGAGATAGGCCTATATGAACTTACATCATGGGCTTCCTTATTGGGTTTTAGGATGGGTACTATCATAGCTACTTTCCATGCTTTTGGTATCTTTCCTAAGCTCCAGATTTTGTTATAAAGGGAAGTTATTATGTTTATAGTTTTTTTGGGTACTTTCTTAAGGATTTCATAACTAAGCATATCATGCACTGAGGCAGTATTAGATTTCTCTTTTATTGCACTAGTTACTTCTTCCTCTGTTATATCAGCATCTAAATAGTTAGTTTCATCTATTTGGTCTAGTAGTTAATTTGAAAACTGTATCGTAAGTCTTTCTCTTCTCTCATTTACTTCCTGTCCAAGACTTCTTATTGCACTGACTTTAAAGAAATACTCAGAAGGGCATTAACCTTTTCTTTATCTGTTTCTGCTCTCTTTGGTAGTTTGATTTTTGGCATTTTGTTTTCTTATTGTTCCCTTTGATTGCCTTAAGTTTTTTCCATACTTCTTTAATTTGAGTGCTAGGTTTAAGTGACTTACAAAACTCCTTCCAGTTAGTTTCTTTGGCTTTAAATATTATTCTGTTAGATTCATTCCTAATATGTTTATACTCATCATAGTTTTCTTCTATTCTGTTATTTCTATATTTTTGTAATGTCCTTTTTCTTCTCTCATGAATTTTTGCACAGCTTTTATTCCACCAGGCAACTGGTTCTTTATTCCACTGAGTTTTTCTTTTCTTATTAATGTTATTTATTGGTTTTAGGTGCTGTGTCATATTTTTATTTGGTATATATTTTATTGCTATTTTCAGAATTTCATTGGTCAATGTTTCTGCCTACAAGTCAGTATCATCTGATTCAATGTCTTTATATTCCATCACCTCCAGCTCTGATTGAAAGGCTTCCCAGATTGCTTTTTTATAGTTGAAAATCGGTTTTTCTGGTTCTGGGTTTGGAATGACGTTTTCACGCATGGTTATTACAAAGGGCAAATGATCTGAGTTTGTAAATTGTAACACTTCCCAATTTACATTCGCTAGGTTGTTAGTTGCTATACTTACGTCTATTGCTGAATCTGCCCTGTTAGCTTGTGGATTAATTTTAGTTGCCGTTCCATCATTTAGTATTAGCAGGTCATTGTTTTCTATAAAGTAGGCGTTTTCCTGCATTGTCTGCATGTTGTCCGCCCCAAGCATAATGATGGGAATTAAAATCGCCTACTATGATTGTTTTGGGGCCTAGTCTGGTGATTATGGCTAATATTTCTTCATCTTTAATTGTGCCATTTTTAGCGTATACATTTAAGATTATCAGTAATAGCTGGTGCAGCATAACGCAGTACTCGATTACTGATTCCATCAAGTCCCGATGAAAAATTATCTTTAAGATCAGTAAGATAGTTATAAACTTCGTTAACTGTTTTAAAAGGAATGTCGCATGGAATGTTGTTAGTACACTTATTCTCGCAGAACGTAGATAATTCACTGAAGTCACGCTGAAGAATGTAAGGCGGATTATATTGTGGATGTCTGCCTGAAATGATTGCTGAAGTCTGTACAAGTAAATAAAGTATTGGGAGTTTGTGAGTCTGGCGAATTTCTTTTGTTCACTAAGGTATTGATTGCCTTCCATATATTTCTCCTGTTGCTTTTGCTTTGAACTAAATTACTAAAGTAGTTTTTCTTTACACTGCGAATTAAACATTGTACTTTGTTCCTTGCTTCCCGATATGTAATGATGACCTTATTTTGGTGTGCTCGATCACTCTGCCTCATAGCGGCAAGTACTTCTTGTGTGGTAAATGGAGATTTTATTTGTCTTTTTACGCGAATTTCTTTAATAGGCGCAAGCTTATTAAAAATACTATAAACTGTCCGTGTCCAATTTGCAATGGCGCCATCAGGATCAGGAAGTTGGTAAACATCGACGAAAGGCGCATTTCGAAAATCATTTAAAAATAATTCTTGGTTGAAATTTTTTATACTTCTATATTCAATACTGATGTGTTTATTTTTTAGAGACTTATACCCATTTTTGCCCAAGTGCAACATATGGGATAGTGCTCACTCATAGCAATAGTAGGGATTGAACATTCTATAACGTTTTCTGGACAGGTTACATAGATGTGATCCATCAGTGTGGATGATGTTTTTGTTACTCTGGTAATACCTACTATTTGTTGACTATTTGTTTCATGTTATACGATGCTAAAATGTTGGTTCATATTTGGTTTGGCTTATCAATATTGACATCACCAAGAAGAATAATTGCATTGACTGTCGTAATAACTTTATCCATCATGTTCGTGAAATATTCGAACCATGTTGTTCCTACACTTGGATTTCGATAAAGATATCCTATTACAATGGGTCTTTGCTTTTGTGGCTTTACCTCTAACCATATGCATTCTAATTCTATGGTCTCTATATCGTTTCTGCGGCGATAACTGAGAGAAGTGGAAATATAACCTGCTGAGCCTGTCTCTAATAGTCTAAATCTCATCGAATAGTTTGAAAACCATTACGTGCAATGTCACCATCAATTATTTTCTCATTCAGACGACATTCTGAAAGCCCAAAAAAATGGAAATTTTGATTGAGAACTTGTGTAAAGTTTTGGAAGTTTACCTAAAAGATGGTTTACGTTCAGATGGCAAAGTCGTAAACCATTCATGGTTAGTAACTGTTCATACGTACCTGGCATTTATGCTATGTAAAGAAGCTTGCGCTCAAATAAACAATTCAGCTAACTGAATTACGTCAAAAGTAGGTGAAAAATGTAACAAATCAAGCGCTCATGTCACATTATCAGACAGACAAACAATGTGAAAAAAAAAAGGCTGAGCAGATTGAATTGGATCACTTTGGGAATGGAGTGGGTCAAGTCGGTGTTGTCGAGGAGGGTCGTCTGTGGCAGAAGATTGTTGAAGGCAGACATTGTTGGTTTCCTGTATACCGTGATGATCCTGATTGTCTGATGATTTTGGGCGGCTGGTGTTTAAAGTTGTGGGTAGTGATGGAAAATGAAGTTCATAATTGCCATTAGAGAAGTAGCTATTTATATTTGGCGTTTGGATGGATATATGGATGCTGATGTGCGAGTTGTGCATTTGTGGGTGCTTTCTGGATACTTTATATTTGTCGCCAACATATTGGTCCCTTGACTGGACAATGTAATGTCACCGCTGCAGAGATGCTTCCTATGAGCCCCAGATGTGGCAAGGAAGACCACGGTATGATCTATGAAAACATGTCCATTTCTGAGGCAGTGTTTTTTAAGTTTAGCACTGTTAGTTTCAACACATTTGCGGTAATAGGCACGGACTGGCGGGATAATAGAGGAAAAATAAATTTTGGCATTATGGAATAGGGACCGAAATATGAATGTGATCTCGTTTAGGTCTGTCTGTGAGAGTTCAATATCTTTTATTGAGTCTGACAGACCTATATGCACAGTTACTCTAGTTACAGAAAGATCATCCGAAAACCGTTTAAGGAAGGTCAGTAGGTCATGAGTTGATGCCCAGTTCTTGAAGGGAAGTGACATCAAATCAGTATCACCAGTTACTAGTTTTTATTGTTGAGGGTCCTTCGTGGTTTGGTCCCCAAAGATGAGATGTTTTCTTCTGTTCGTGTGGGTGCCAGTGATAACAGCTGTTGCTTCCCTTGTTCCAGTTGTACTGTGGCTGCTAGAAGTCTTGTGGTGTGTGCTGGCAGCTTCCGGTCAAAGTGGCGGGTGACGATTTGCAATTTTGACCGGAATTCAGCATACACTGGCTGCAGGATTTTCGCGAGAGTCCAGGGAATTACGTTCATTAAGGCGTAGTTCTGAATGTAGTATTTGTTGTTGAGGTCGGACGCTGTACGCACGTTTTTGTTTGTGACTCAATTCATTTGTGTGCTTTTGTGCAGTCTGCTGCTGAATGTGAGTTTCGCTATTTTCGTAGCGACTTTTTAAAGACATGAGATCAGCCTGAAGCTGTTCATAAGATTTTTTAAGATTGCTTAATTCAGCTTTCAGTAGCTCCATCTCAGATGTTATTTTTGTATACACATCATCATGTGGTGATTGTATAGTTTGCTTGCGTGGTGTCCTTTCTAGACTACTATCCAGCAATCCTATGAATGAATTCTGATCTGTCTCTGTAATGGTGTATCTTGATGTAACGGAAGGCGTCACTGTAATGATAGATCTTGATGTAGAGGAAGGCGTGTCTTGTACCATATGTAGTTGTTTGTGATACTCCTGAACGAATGTATCAGAGACAATGGGAAAGGAACAGTAAGTGGGGGCTAATTTCTGGGCATCGGAAGTGGTTGATGCATTGTTGATAACAGCTGTTAACGTTATAGCCATTCGACTGACTCCAGCAGTCGTTGCTGTTTCCCATAAATGATTCAAAACTTTCTTGATCCACTCTTAACTGCAGTCTCTGAGACTTGAACCATAACTTTGTTCGAAGTATTGTAGACATGGAGGAAAACGTGTCCAGTAGAAATGATATCTTCGACAAGAGCACCATTAGCGTCAGTGCGAGATTCAATAGAGGCGATTGATTTATAATAGGCCTTGGACAAGCCACGCAATGCTTCGTACTCGAGCAATGTTTATAATGTTAATATCACACACTGGTTCTGGTTTTTGTATTGAAGTGTCACTAATGGTGCTGAGGGTGTGTCTACATTGAGAACCCTGGTCTTTTTTTCACCGCTTTAGAAGCCTTTAAGACGTAGTCCTTGTTTCTTTCTGCTCGGACGAGTTGTGGTGACCGAGTTTACGTTTGGCATTGTGAATGTTATTGCTGGTACCGCGAAGGAAGAAGGTAATTAGCTTTGTTCTTCTTCTTTCTTCTTCTCTGATCCATAACCGTTAACCGTCAAAGCAGTCAGCGGCCATCACGCCTGGTGGCGTCTTGTAGGGCAGCAACAAATTGATTCCACTTTGCTCGGTCGGCGGCCATCCTTCGTACAGTGCCCCAACTGTGGTTCATTTTTTGCATCTCAGCTTCCACAGTTCTCCGCCAAGTTGTTTTTGGTCGGCCTCTCTTTCGCTTTCCCTCGGGGGTCCATAGCATAGCTGTTCTTGTGATGGTATCAGGGTCCCTTCTGAGGACATGGCCAACCCAACTCCAGCGTCTGCCAGCTATGATGGTGTGCATGTCCTCCTGGTTACTCCGAATAAGTAGTTCTTGGTTGCTGATGGTGTTTGGCCAAAAGATTCGGAGAATTTTCCTTAGGCAGATTGTGTGGAAGGAGGACAGTTTCGACATTTCCTTCTCTGTTACTCTCCAACATTCCGCACCATAGAGAAGCACAGAAAGTACACAGCTCTCATACAGTCTTAATTTGGTGTTTGTGCTGTACTGGGAAGACTTCCAAATGTTGTTGAGAACAGCAAAGGCTGTTCTCGCTTTATTCATTCTGTTGTTAATGTCCTTGCTTGTTCCGCCGTCAGGTGTTACTATGCTTCCTAGGTAAGTAAATGTGTCTGTCTGTTCTAACTTCTGGTTCCTTACTGTTATTGGCTCAGGATTGCCCACATTTAGTGTCATGACCTCTGTCTTCTTCAAATTGATGTTCAGGCCAACCTGCTGGCCATACTTATTCAGTCTATCGGTTTTGTCTTGAATGTGTTGGTGTGAATGCGCGAGTAGTGCAATGTCATCTGCATATTCCAAATCTTCCAGTGTAGAAAACGTTGTCCATCTAATTCCTCTTGGACTGCCCTCTGTTGTCTGGCGCATCACCCAATCTATGACTGTCAAAAATAATGTTGTTGATAAGGGGCATCCCTGTCGTACTCCTGTTTTCACTTCGAAAGTTACATTACTCGATCCAACACTGCACGTAAAGTTAGAATAGAGGCTTTTTATAATGGAAACAATGCGGCTGGGAATTCCATAAGCCCTCAGAATTTTCCATAGGCTGTCCCTGTGTATGCTGTCGAAAGCCTTTTCAAAATCAACAAAGTTAATGTACAGCTGTCTCTGCCATTCTGAGCACTGCTCTATAATGTTCCTGAGGGTAAATATATGATCTGCACATCTTCTGTTCTTTCTGAAGCCCGCTTGTTCTTTCCTCAGTTTATGGTCAACTGCTTTTGAAATTCTCTGGATGATTATCCTGCCTAGTATTTTGCTGGGAACTGAGAGGAGGGTAATTCCTCTCCAGTTGTTGCAGTCTGCAAGGTCGCCCTTCTTGGGCAATTTGACAATTATTCCTTTACTCCACTCTGTTGGTGTTGTCTCAGTTTCCCAGACTTGTGCAAATAGTGGTTCTAATAGTTCTGCTGCTAGTTCAGGGTCTGTCTTGAATAGCTCAGCATTCAGATTGTCGTGACCAGGCGCTTTTCCATTTTTTAGCCCTTTGATAGCTGTGATAATTTCTTCTTTTCGTGGAATGTCTGTATTTACGTCTAAGTCACTTTCAGCCTCAGGAACATTCAGCTGAGTCTCTGGTGGTTCCTTATTCAGTGTTTCTCTGAAGTGCTCTGCCCATCTTGTTTCCTGCCCCTGTGCTGTGGTGATGAGATTTCCTTGCTTGTCTCTTACTAACGTTATGTTGTTTGCACCTCGTTTTCCACTGATAGCTTTAGTTATTTTATAAACTGTGCTTTGTTCATTTCTCAGTGCTGCCTCTTCTGCCTGTCTTGCAAGGTCATCCAGAAATGTCCTTTTGTCAGCACGGGTTTGACGTTTTACTTCCTTGTCCAGCTGACTGTACTGTTCACTATATATTGCCTTTAACCTGGGAGACTTAGCTTCTGTTTTCTTCCTTTTCATTTCCTTTCTCTTCGCTATGGTGTTTAGCGTTTCTGGTGTTATCCAGTCTTGGCTCTTTCTTTCCTGGAATCCCAAGCATGACTTGCTGCTTTCTTTGTATATTGTTGAGATGGTGTTGAATTTCTGGTCCACATCGTCGGTCTCTGTTCTTTCCTGGCTTTTGGTAATCAGATATCGTCTCTTTACGTCGACCATGAACGCTTTTCTGGTGAGGGGGTCCTTAAGTTTCGTGATGTTATATCTTTTCTGTTTGACTGCAACTGGTCCAGCAGCTCTGAGTTTCACCTTCAGTCTTGCTACTACTAGGTGATGATCACTTCCCACATCTGCGCCTCTTCTTACTTTCACGTCTTGTAGTGCATGTCTCCATCTGCCATTGATCATTATGTGATCTATCTGGTTTTTGTCTCGTCCGTTTGGTGATTCCCATGTTAACTTGTGCACTTCTTTGTGTTGAAAAAGTGTTCCTCCAATGACCAGGTTGTTAATACTGCAGAAGCTTATTAATTTGTCCCCATTCTCATTTACTGTTCCACTGCCGCATTTCCCCATTACTCTTTCGTTATAATTATTATGTGTTCCAACTTTCGCATTTAGGTCTCCCATTACTATAATAAGATCGTACCTGGGTACAGTTTCCATTTCCTTTTGTACCTGTTGATAGAAATCGTCCTTGATCTCTTCATCGCTGTCGTTTGTTGGTGCATAGCATTGTATAATTGTGGTGTTGGTGAATCTCCCCCTCAGTCTTGCTCTTATTAGTCTGTTGTTAATGGGTTTCCATTCCAGTAGAGACCTTTCCATTCCTTTCTTAAGGATAATGGCTACACCTTCGTTGTGCTGACCATCCTCTCTACCAGAATAAAGTACTGTTTCCCCTGTAGCTGTTTTTATTCTCCCCATCCCTGTCCATCTGCTCTCGCTTATACCCAGGATATGTAGTTTGTAATTCCTCATCTCTGCTGTGATCTGTCTCAGCTTTCTGCCTCATTCATAGTTCTGACATTCCAAAAACCTATTCTGGTTTCGTGTTTTGCAGTCTGGGCATCCGTTTTCATGCCAGTGGCTTCCTTTCGGCTTTCACCACTGTCAGTCATTCGAGCCTGAGACTCCGGATGTCCGTCCCGCATCAAAGTATTTCCATTTATTGCTGTTTCCGTAACGTGTGCGATTTTTTACACAGACAGGGGTGTCGGCCCTGTGCTAAAACCCCCAACCTGGAGGACCAGGGTACCAGCTTTTGTCTGACCCCTACCCACGCAGACCAGTCCAGCATGGTTGAACCTACCAGGAGTAAAACTCCCACTGGCATTGCTCTGGGGATTGTCAGGGTACACAAGCTGCCATACCGCTACAAGGTATAGGTACCATTGATGGCAGAATTAGCTTTGTTCATGGATGATAATCATCGGCCTGGCGTGACGATTTGGGTCGCTGGGTTTCATTTTTATAGTAGATTTTGCAAAAACGCGCCACGCTGAAGACCTATAATTAAACACCTGGGTGGTTCGGTCATTGTTGGGAGCTCAACTATTCGTGGGTTGTCGGCTACCCATTTAACAATACTACAAGTTTAGACGCAAAACAGCACAGTGTATTATAATTGTAGATCCTTTTAGAACAAAATTTAACATTTCTGTTCATATTGACAACACAAACATGATTTCACGACAAAGCCACAAAGATACCGAACAGAGTGATATTAAAATCCATCACGAATTATAGCAGGAACACACGTTCACAAATACGAAAGTAGAGCTCTATGAAAACACGTCCGCACTCCAGGAATATAGACAGCCAGCCAGCCGTAGCGGTGCTTACACGAAAACAACGTCCAGCATGAGAATGGGGGTAGAGGCAGTTACTGCTGTCTTAAGATGGCTGTCTGAGACTTTATTAACAAAGGTAATTATTGTATCAGGCTCACAATCCAGGCTTGAAAAGGTCCAAAATGAATGGCTCCGACATGAATGGAAAACCTCCAAAGAAGCATCAATTCTTCAAGAACTGATAATACTGATATGGATCTACTGTACTGGTCATGCGGCAATTAAAGAGCTGAGAGATTAGCTTCAAGAGCATCCATAGATGGTACAATGGACATGGAGAGAAATACTGATGGCAATTCATGATCGCTATTATAGAATAACACTGCAATCAATGAATCATCAAGGCAAAGACTGCTGGAATTTGGCATCAAGCCTAAGACCAGCAGGAATGGATCTATGAGAGGACGCATCTGGCGTGTATACAACCAGTGCACAACAGGAACAATTAGCATTCATATGCACATTCGATATTTGCTGAGGGAGACTGAGCACCTATAGGTTTGCCCAGAGTGCGATGACGTCGATTCTAATTAACATTATCTGCTGTCTATGGGGCTACAACTACAGCTGGTCTCCAGTAAGTGCTGTATTAATTTGTTTAACACTTTGAGATTGTCAGCACTATTCTTCTTTGATTCATAGCCGTCGACCATCAAAGCAGTTAGTGGCCATCACACCTGGTGGCGTCTTGTAGGGAGGGCAGCAACAAATTGATTCTACTTTGTTCGGTCGGTGGCTATCCTTTGTACAGTGCCCCAACTCTGGTTCATTCTTTGCATCTCAGCCTCCACAGTTCTCCGCCAAGTTGTTTTTGGTCGGCCTCTCTTTCGTTTTCCTTCAGGGGTCCAAAGCATAGCTGTTCTTGTGATGGCATCGGGGTCTCTTCTGAGGACATGGCCAACCCAGCTCCAGCGTCTGCCAGCTATGATGGTGTGCATGTCCTCTTGCTTGCTCGAGTAAGCAGATCTTGGTTGGTGATGGTATTCGGCCAAAAGATTCGGTGAATCTTTCTTAGGCATGTTGTGTGAAAAGTGGACAATTTCGACATTTCCTTCTCTGTAACTCTCCAGCATTCCACACCATAGAGAAGCACAGAAAGCACACAGCTCTGATATAATCTTAATTTTGTGCTTGTGCTGTATTGAGAGGACTTCCAGGTGTTGTTTAGGCTAAAAAAGGCTGTTCTTGCTTTGTTCATTCTGTTGTTGATGTCTTTGCTTGCTCCGTCGTCTGGTGTTACTATGCATCCTAGGTATGTGAAGGTGTCTGTCTGTACCACTTTGTGATGAATTTACCATGATACAACGTTAAAATATCTCCAAATTTAACGATAAAATGTAGGGATAAGAATAATGCATAAGATACTAGGAGACATGCTCGCCCATGCCAGCCTTTCCCACCGCCATTTAAAACTAACAAGTTAGACGTGCAGACGAAACGTTTACCCTTTGTAGACGGGAGAGAAACGGAGGACACCAAAAGGAAAAATATGACTGAACACGTGTTTGAAGATCGCAAGGCTAAAAGACGCAATTGGTAATAATAATAAAAATGAAAAAAAAAAATTCACGTCACTAGTTGACAGAGGGTAAGGAAATGGACAAAAAAACGACTTTAGCTCGTGTCAGAAACAGTCATTTCTTGGACTTTTACAATACTTGATTGTTATTTGAATTCAGCGGCAAAACGCCGTGGAAAAGGTTCTCGAACATATTTCACAAAAAAAAAACAACTAACCTTGGAAAAGTAACTTTTTCTTAATAATAATGTTAGGAATATAAAACCTAGCTAGTTTGATAGCCCGTCTTGAGCAGAGAAATAATATACTTTAAATTATACAGACGGATAGATAATAATGAAGATATTGACAAAAGACTGTGTTGTTCATATCAGACGAGCGACTGCACTGTTAAAAAATGTCACTAAATTTTCAAAATTTGCGGCCTTGAGACTCAAGTGCTAAAATCGAGCTGTAATTAAAGAGAGGGGAAATGGTGGAGAATTGTGGCTAAAAATAACTTCGGAGGCAGAAGTGTGTAGGGTACTGCATGGAGGGGTCCAAGAACCAAGCGTGTTTTTTGTATGAAAAAACAAGTAGAGACAGACGGACCAACAGACAGTAATACATACTTGACTGAGAGCTGACTGAAATTTGACTTTTGGTTGTAGATTTGAAAGTTAGGGGGGGAGTCGGTGATTGGATGAATGAAATCATATTGGTAGGACAGAGATGCGCATTTTTGCCATTCGTTACAAAACTGTCCAGAGAC